>OY757021.1:21002277-21392182 GCA_963580285.1 Lucinisca nassula
ATTTCTTTATCCCTCATGCAGCATAACCGTTACGATAACATACCCGTGCGACATAATGCATTTTTTCATATCTCCAAATTGTAATTTTTTCTGATGAAAATCCTTGATGTTTTTCTTATATAAACACTGCAAACATAGGTTGTGGGTGCTCGTTAGAACCGCCTCATTGAGGCGGTTCTAACGAGTACCCATAACCTATGTCATGGGGCAAAAATAAGAAAAATAATGTATACCCCCGTAAACCCCAGTTTTCTCTTTATAAAGTGGGATAAAGGGGTCTTCATTTCACGGACTTGTTCACGTGATGCAATACGTCTTGCTAGGGGATGGATCTATTCCTAAAACGCGTCTGTTCAAATATATTCAGAAATTTACCACCCAAAAAGGAAAATTTTCCGATAAAAGAAAAACGAACATTTTCTTCATAATTCTGCTCCAAACATAGACTGAGGGAACTCGTTAGAACCGCCTGGGCGATGCGGTTCTAACAATGTACCCACAATCTATGTTTCTGAGCAGAAATAAGGAAAATAATCCCATGCAAGCCCCAGTTTTAGAAGATGAAAGTGGGGTTTGAGGGGGTCCAAATTATATTGGCGTATTTTTGTGATGGTGAACTGTGATACTATCTTCACGAAAACAGGCCTATATAATTTTGACCCCCTTGAACCCCACTTTTATATAGTAAAACTGGGGTTTACAGGGGTAAACCTTATTATTCTTATTTCTGCTCTAAAATATAGATTGTGGGTACTCGTTAGAACCGCCTCGATGAGGCGGTTCTAACGAGTACCCACAATCTATATTTGGAGCAGAAATAAGAAAAATATCACAACTTTTCATTTTCAAATTTTCATTTTTTCGGCGATAAAGGGGGCAAAGTATTTGTATAGGCGTGTTTGCGTAAAAGGATACACACCTCATGGATAATGAGTGATTCAAACCTCAAGTTGAATATCATGGTATGAACAGAAGCAAAGCGAATCTATAAGATTCCTCCGCCTTAACATAAATGAAACAAGAACCAATCTCCAATTCTTTAAGAGAGGCTCTCCGAGGACTGGATTGATCGTGAACAAAGTTAATAAAATGCACCAGAGAATATCAATGCGGCCGAAGTCTAATTGGTTAATTATCTTGTGAAGTTTAGTGAATCCATTTGAATTACAACTGGGTCTGTTTGTCTTGGATGAACTTCAATTATCCGTCTTAAATTTATTGTTGATTAAGAAAACGAAGACTCGCACAATTTTCCTTCGTGTGTTTTATTCCCTCTTTCCTGGAACAGAGCAGCGCAGTTTTTCATATTTCAACAACAAGAGGGCCCTGATAGTACTGGATCGCTAATCTGATACATATTCAATATTCATCACGTGAACACGTTCATGACATGAAAGCCCCCCGCCCCCAACTCCACTTTATATAGAGAAAACTGGGGTTTATAGGGGTAAACCTTATTTTTCTTATTTCTGCTCTAATAAATAGATTGAAGGTACTTGTTAGAACCGCCTCAATGAGGCGGTTCTAACGAGTACCCACAATCTATATTTTGAGCAGAAATAAGAAAAAAAAATCACATTTTTATATCTTACAATTTCCGTTTGTTTCGGTGGTAAAGTTTACAATGTATTTGTATAGGCGTGATTTCGTAATGGCTCACCTGATCCATATTGTACGAATTAAACTGTAGGTTTATATATGGTGAAGTAGAGGGTTTCAGCAATTTTGGTTGATTGTGACCCAAGGAATATTTCTGTGAAATTATTTCAAAATCAGTCTGGCTGTTTAGAAGAAGTCATTTTGAGGTTTGTATTTGAGGTTTGATATTCTTAGCTCTGGTGGCCATCATGTTCAATGGAGCAAAATATTTTGAGCAATTTTGCAAGACGGTCACCCGTGGAAAATTCCTATAAAACTGCTTCAATTTAGAAAAATAGGTATTTAAAAAGTTTTACTATTTTAGGTTCTGGCGGCCACCTTGTTCAGAAGAGTGGAACAATTTAAACAATTTTGACAGAAAAAAAAATGTCTTTGAAATCATTTATCAGAGTGAATATAGTAGTGGATTACGCAAGGAACATTCCTGTGCAATAATTTTAAATTCGATCCGCCGGTTAAGGCGGGAAAGTCGTTTAACGAGTTTTTTCTGCTATTTTTAGGTATGGTGGCCATCTTGTTTATCCGACTAAACGGTTTGAGCATTCCTGTGAAATTATCGAAAATGCATCCACTGGTTTAGGAGGAAAACCTTTAAAGGTGGTTTTTTAGCTCATGTGGCATTTTTTTTTAATCTGAGCGGAAGCGCTTGAGCATTTTTGGCAGAGTGTCACACAGGGAACATTCCTGTGAAATTATTTTAAAATCCATCCACTGGGTAAGGAGGAGAAGTCGTTTAAAAGTCTTTCTATTTTTAGCTCGGGTGGCCATCTTGTTCATCCGAGCGAAACAGTTTCAATAATTTTGGTATAGGGTCACCAACGTAACATTGCTGTAAAATGATTTCGAAATCCTTAAGGAGAAAAAGCCGTTTAAACGTGTGTTGTTGTTGTTTTCTATTTTTAGCTCTGGTGGCCATCTTGTTCATCCAAGCGGAATGGTTTTAGCATTTTTGATAAAGGATCACCCAGGGAACAATCCTTTACAATTATTTAAAAATCCAACCACTGGTTAAGGAGGAGAATTCGTTTAAAGGTGTTTTTTTAGCTCTGCCGCGGGTTGCCATCTTGTTCATCTGGGCGGAACCGTTTGAGCAATTTGGTAGAGGGTCCACCAAGAAACATTCCTGTGAAATTATTTGAAATTTCATTCACTGGTTACGGAGGAGAATTCGTTAAAAGGTTTTTCTATTCTTAGCTCTGGTGATCCCGAGCGAAATGGGTTGAGCCGTTTTGGTAGAGGGTTATCCAAGGAACATTCAAATAGTTTAGCAGGGATAGCCGTTTAAAGGTTTTCTATTTTAAGTTCTGGTGGTCATCTTGTTCATCCGAGCGGAAAATTGAGCAATTTTGCAAGGGTCATCCAAGAAACATTCCTGTGAAATTATTTCGAAATCCATCCACTGGTTAAGCAGGAAGTCGTCCAAATGTTTTCTTTTTCTATTTTTAAACTCTGGGAGACATCTTGGTTAACGAGGAGAAGTCAGTTAAAGCTTTTCTGGTTTTAGCTCCGGCGGCCATCTTGTTCATCCGAGCGAAACGGTTTGAGCAATTTGGGTAGAGGCTGATCTAAGGAACATTCCTGTGAAATTGTTTCAACAAAGTCGTGTAAAGCAAAAGTTGACGGCGGATGAACCGATAATAATAGCTCGCCTTGAGCACTTCGCGCTCAGGCGTGAGCTAAAAATGGTTATGACTTAAAAATCACTCTTTTTCACAAATTCTTCGAAATTATATTTCCGCAGGGAAAATAACAAATAGTCTATGGATTAAAAATTAATTTATAGACTATTTGTTATTTTCCCTGCGGAAATATAATTTAGTTTCCCTGCGGAAATATAATTTAGAAGAATTTGTGAAAAAAGAGTGATTTCTAATTCATAGACTATTTGTTATTTTCCCTGCGGAAATATAATTTAGAAGAATTTGTGAAAAAGAGTGATTTTTGATTCATAGACTATTTGTTATTTTCCCTGCGGAAATATAATTTAGAAGAATTTGTGAAAAAGAGTGATTTTTAATTCATAGACTATTTGTTATTTTCCCTGCGGAAATATAATTTAGAAGAATTTGTGGAAAAAGAGTGATTTTTAATTCATAGACTATTTGTTATTTTCCCTGCGGAAATATAATTTAGAAGAATTTGTGATAAAAATGGTTAGTTTTTCTGATGAAAATGCGTGGTATTTGTCTTATTTATATCGCAAACATAGGTTGTGGGTGGTCGTTAGATCCGATCATTGAGACCCTTTTAACAAGTGCCTACAAGAGAACTTATGTATAGCCCTGTGAACCCCTTTTTCCCATATAAAATGGGGTTTCGAGGGATGTTCATATCACGAACTTGTTAACACGAAGAGCTTGAAAATTACAGCTATATAAGAATAAAGAGACTAATACATGTAAACTTCTATTAAACATTTTCTTTGATAGGAATCTCGAACTTTAGACCTAATGACTCGAAATTTCGATAATATAGCTCAAAATTTCGACGAATGGTTTCGAGATTTTGACTAACAATCTCGACAGTGTGTCATAGTTACCCGAAACTTCGGCATATTAACTCAAAATGTTGACACAATAGCTCGAAATTTCGACTAATGATCTCAAATCTTCGAAAAAATAACTCGAAATGTCGACTTATGATCTCGACTTTTCGACATACAGCAGAACTTCGATGGCTCGAACACCGATGGCTCGTTTACCATGGCTGAGTCGAACTCCCTCTTGACCCAATGGGAGATCCTCTTCACAAGCAAAAGAGTGTGATAATTAAGAAGATTTTAGACTTTTATCCTGCAAATGTATGCTGTGTGTACTCATTAGAATCGCCTCAATGAGGCGATTAGAATCGCCTCAATGAGGCGATTCTAATGAGTACACACAGCATACATGTTTATTTACATACATTTTTATTTAAGAACACCGGAAAGATGTCCCAAAGTATATCGTTATGCTCCTAACAGTAGCCCTCAGTGGCTCGAACCACCCCCGCCTCGAACAGATTTTCGTGGTCCCAAAGGTGTTCGAGCCATTGAAGTTCGCCTGTAATATCTTCTATTTCAACTCCGCATCCAGAAATTTCGACATTTTCCTCCAAAGTTCGACATGATAACTGATAACTCAAAATTTCGACGTTGAGTTAAATGGTCGAGGGTAATGGCTCAACAATTTAAAATACAGAATACTATCATAAATCATTTAAAATCTCGAGATGTTTAGATATAAAGACCAAATTTCGTCTAATCAACCAAAATTTTCGGCGTACATGTTGTTGTTACGTCGGAATTTCAATAAAATAAGTCGCAATTTCGAGTAATGTTGAAATTTTGAGATTATAAATCGTAAAGGAAAACATTGACAAGTGTTCTGTAATCTTTACTTGTGTCATGTGACTGTTTTTGCCAACACTTTGAAACAATGGTAGCAGAAAAGTCATTTGACCTTCCTTCACCCCTTCAGTTCTAGTTCGAAGATGGAAATGTCCACTTTATAAAATGAGCCCCGCCAAGCGAATTTGTGTCTTCTAGCATTTAACTGCGCATGCCCAGCCATTCAGAGCGGCCAGGGATATGTCTTTCTGTCTGAAGGTTCCACTTGATTCACTGCTTGTATGAGCGAGCAGCGAAGGTTCTTGCGAGACTGCGCGGATGCGCAGGCTCGCCTGAACCTTCGCTGCTCGCATAGGCGATAATTACCAAAATCACTTGACGGGGCCCAAATAAAATTATAGGTGAGGGCAATGATCAGGAATCGATACAATTAACCCATACCTCCCATTGGCGACACTAATGCGAAAGAAACACGGAAGCATCAATAGCGGAAAGCCAAAAGAACAGTTATTTTCCCACAAAATGGCCGATTGGCTATTCACAACAAAAATTGTAAGAGATACACACACTCAAAGACAAACCATATCAAAACAAACCGCGACAGAAGAACCACCTTCAAACGGTAAGTGAAAAGAATTTCACTGGAGGCTTATATCGAATTTACGCGGTCGCAATCCTCGCCCTTACTCGAACTGCAATCGCGATTTAGACAAATAATTTGTTCAGTCCGCATGATGGCTTCCAAACTCAGCAGTCCACTTAATAATTTTTGGGCTGAAAGGGCTATGCTAGAAACCGGAGTAAGTCGCCAGTGGGCGTCAATGAACTGCTATCAGATTTGATCAACTTGGTCGAACCAAGCGAAAGGTGCCTTGTAAAATCCACTCAGTGAAGTCGTCTATCGACCTGTGCGTACAAGTCTACGCCGATATTCGATATGGATATGCATTGTCCAAAAGCGCCTTCAGAGAGAAAGGTTTTGTGTTTACCCCCGATCAGATGTTTCCGTGACACAGCCAAAATATCCTTATCATAAAAATTAAGGTCTATTAAGGACACGCAGTTACATAATTGAATCATTTTATCTCTTCGATAAGTTCTAAGGCATGCTTTTTACCAAATAAGGCTTCACTGTTGAGCGGATATCACACCCAACCGACATAGTGTATTTTTTCACATCTGATGATCTCCAAAATGGTTACTTTTCTGGTGAAAATATTTTTTCTTATTTATACTGCAAACATAGGTTGCGTGTGCTCGTTAGAGCCGCCTCGTTGAGGTGGTTCTGACGAGTACCCAGAATCTATGTCTTGGAGCAGAAATAATAAAAGTAATATATACACCGTATACTCTGAGTTTTCTCTACATAAAGTGGAGTTTAGGGGGTGTTCATTTCACGGAGTTATTCACGTGATGAAAAAAAAAGATCTAGATACATTGAGCTTGGAACATAAAATGACAAATCTCCTTTCTGATAAAAACAATCGACACGAAGCTCTACATATTACTATATATTACAAGTTACTACTTACAGAAGCTTCCAGCCGGCATTTGTCCCAGTGCATTACGCAAACACGCCTATACAGATACATTGCCACCTTTATCGCCGAAAAAAATGAAAATTTTATGATGAAAAATTGTGATATTTTTCTTATTACTGCTCAAAATATAGATTGTGGGCACTCGTTAGAACCGCCTCATCGAGGCGGTTCTAACGAGTACCCACAATCTATATTTTAGAGCAGAAATAAGAAAAAATAAGGTATACCCCTGGGAACCCCAGTTTTACTATATAAAAGTGGGGTTCAAGGGGGTCAAAATTATATAGGCGTGTTTTCGCGATGGACTGTCGCTGACCATGTATGAAACCCAAGGTACGGCTATTTATAATACCGCTTTTCTTAACGGGTTGGTCATCTTTAAAATCTTGACTGGGCTTGTGTACTGGGACATGAGGAAACAGGTAAAACCCAGGTCAAACGCCACAAGGTCTAAATGTTTGCTTCAAGTACGGTAATCTACTGGTTAGAGAGAAAGATAAGATAAAGAAGCTTTATTTAACGTCGCATATCCGAAACAAGTAACATAAGCTCTGTAGAGTTTTTATTGCGACAAACAAAGTATCCTTTAACAAATACTTACCTGCCTTCATTTATCTTCCTAGGACTACCCCTGATAATGCGAGCGTCAGCCAAGGGAGCGCCTAGTACCATTTTTCACGCCTTTGGTATGGCGCGGCCGGGGATCGAACCCGCGATCTCCCATTCCCGAAGCATACGCTCCACCACTGAACTATCGGAACCGGTATCGAGGATTAAACGAAGCAGTCTAAGTCTCAGTTCAGGACCATTTTAGCTCACCTGTCACGTAGTGACAAGGTGAGCTTTTGGGATCACTGCGTCCGTAAACTTTTCTTCAAACGACATCTCCTCCTAAACCACTGATCGGATTTTGACCAAACTTCACAGGAATGATCCTTAGGTGGTCCCCTTTCAAAGTTGTTCAAATGGTTCCGGTCCATTGCAAATATAGGTCACAGTAGCCAAAAATAGATTTTTTTCAACGAAAACTTAAAAAATCTTCTTCTCTGAAACCACAAGGCCCAGATCTTTGATATTTGGTATGAAGCTTCATCTAGTGGACCCCTACCAAGATTGTTCAAATTATAGTGCTGGAGCCAAAAATGCCCCCGCACGGGGGCCCTTTGGTTTTACTTAGGCTTATATAGGGAAAATCTTTAAAAAATCTTCTTCTCTGAAACCACAAGGCCCAGATCTTTGATATTTGGTATGAAGCTTCATCTAGTGGACCCCTACCAAGATTGTTCAAATTATAGTGCTGGAGCTAAAAATGCCCCCGCATGGGGGCCCTTTGGTTTTACATGGGCTTATATAGGGAAAATTTTGAAAAATCTTCTTCTCTGAAACCGCAAGGCCCAGGTCTTTGATATTTGGTATGAAGCTTCATCTAGTAGACCCCTACCAAGATTGTTCAAATTATAGTGCTGGGGCCAAAAATGCCCCCGCACGGGGGCCCTTTGGTTTTACATGGGCTTATATAGGGAAAATCTTGAAAAATCTTCTTCTCTGAAACCGCAAGGCCCAGGTCTTTGATATTAGGTATGAAGCTTTATCTAGTGGACCCCTACCAAGATTGTTCAAATTATAGTGCTGAAGCTAAAAATGCCCCCGCACGGGGGCCCTTTGGTTTTACATGGGCTTATATAGGGAAAATCTTGAAAAATCTTCTTCTCTGAAACCACTAGGCCCAGGTCTTTGATATTTGGTACGAAGCTTCATCTAGTGGACCCCTACCAAGATTGTTCAAATTATAGTGCTGGGGCCAAAAATGCCCCCGCACCAGGGCCCTTTTGTTTTACATAGGCTTATATAGGGAAAATCTTGAAAAATCTTCTTCTCTGAAACTGCAAGGCCCAGGTCTTTGATATTTGGTATGAAGCTTCATCTTGTGGACCTCTACCAAGATTGTTCAAATTATAGCCCTGGGGCCGAAAATGCCCCCGCTCCGGGGCCCTTTGGTTTTACATAGACTTATATAGGGAAAATCTTATAAAAAATCTTCTTCTCTGAAACCACAAGGCTTAGGTCTTCGATATTTGTTATGACGCTTCAGCTAGTGGACCTCTATAAAGATTGTTCAAATTATAGCCCTGAGACCAAAAATGCCCCCGCCATGTGACCCTTTGGTTTTACATAGACTTATATAGGGAAAATCTTTAAAAATCATCTTCTCTGAAACACAAGGCTTAGGTCTTTGATATTTGTTATGAAACTTCAGCTAGTGGACCTCTACCAAGATTGTTCAAATTATAGCCCTGGGGCCAAAAATGCCCCCGCTCCGGGGCCCTTTGGTTTAACATAGACTTGTATAGGGAAAATCTTGTTTTACATAGACTTCTATATACAGGGTAAACCTTTAAAATCTTCTTCTCTGAAACCAGAAAGCCCAGGTCTTTCATATTCGATATGAAGCTTCATCTTGTGGACCTCTGCCAAGATTATTCAAATTTTAGCCCTGGGGCCAAAATTGACCTTGCCCGGGGCCCACTTGTTATGCTTTGGATCAGGTGAGCGAACCAGGGCCCTCTGGGCCCTCTTGTTTAAGCCTAAAATGAAGTTAATCAGAGACAATCTACTTGGCTTTCTTGCTACAATAGTAGTCTGAAATATGGCGAGAATATGACCCAAATATAACATTTAAAAGCGACTTTAGCCAAAATATGCTAAAATCCCCAGTGCCAGTGGACATACGTTAAAGTGTGACATTAATTAGCCATTTTTTTACGTCTTTTGGCTTTCAAAACTTTTTGACAGGCATTAGCCAAACCACGTTAAATAGCTAGATTGCGTTAAATACATATAGGCTTTTTCCAGTCAACTGTCATTAGCCATTTTAACATATTTTGGCTATTTATCGTAGTTTGGCCATTGTCAGTAGTACGGCAATAGCCAATACAATTGCCTGACTGGCTACATGGTTAGTGTCTTTAACAATAAACTATAATCGGTGTGTCTTAGCCGAGCAAATAAAATCATCATAAACGTACAGCAGACAGTGTGGCATGTTAAACGATGGCGCGCCCACGTAGCATAATGTGACGTCAAAGAGTACAACGTGTCTGACGTCACCGCGCCTCAGAGGCAACATGGTCGCTCCATAAAATATTGTCGGTGCTTTACATTCTGTATGAAATCTACAAATAAATAGTTCAGCATTGAAAATTATTTTCGAGTTTTAGACACAACCGAAGTAGCAGTGGGCAGTTATTTCAACGGACCATTCAATACAGGAAAGCCCGAGAAAGTAAGAATCTCGATGAAATTTCTGAACATTTATTTCAGGTAATAACTTGCAGTTTGGTTGTTTTTCCGACTTGAAAATCTTGCATATTATTGTTTACACTTGCAAATTAGGTACCTCAAAAGTAGGCCCGGCCTACAATAAACGTCACTAGGCGTATTATAGGTCAGTAAGAGGTATTATAGATCACTATCGATTTTGCCCCCTTATTTGCTCCACAGGCACTTGGCCCGTTGATTTGTCCGAAAAAAAATGTCATGAGTAAAAAAAAAAAAAAAAAAAAAAAAAAACAGATTTTTTTTCATACTGGTATAGAAAGCTAGACAAGGTTCTCAACAAACCAGTGCCATTTTCTCGGTACATATAAAATGACAATTGGCAAAGGCATATTTCTTGACAAAGGAAGGTACATTTTGTATGAACTTCAACCTAAGACATGCAGAATTTCATCAAAATAATGCAGAACTCCTGGTTCAAGCCCCATCGTAGTCTAAACGTCAAATTACCCCGGATAAACCTTAGTAGGACAACTAACTGTCACACCCACTCAATGGTTTTTCACTGTTCCCTGCGATTTCCTGCGGAAATTCGATAATGTCAGCACAAAAGCCAACATTTTTATAAATATCAATGAAGATGCTCTCACCTTATGCAAACGTTTTCTCCAGATAACCGTTATTACCAGCAATTTTCACCTTTTTTCATGCGAGCAGGCATTTCTCTTTGGAATATTGTTTTCATTCTGTATCTTGAAGATGATGTAATCTGCGAGCTGATTGGTCGAAATTTGGGAACTCCAACGATTTCGACCAATCAGCGCTCGGATTACATCAGCTTCAAGATATAGAATGAAAACAACATTGCAACAAGAAATGCATGCTAACACACAAAAAGGCGAAAATTGCTGGTAATAATGGTTAACTGGCGAAAACTTTTGCATTAGATGAGAGCATATTCATTGATATTCCTAGGTGTATTGGCTTTTGTGCTGATATAGGATTTCAACAGGAAATCGCAGGGAAACGGTGAAAAACCATGAAGTTGGTGTGACAGTTAGTTGTCCTACTAAAGTCTACCCGGGGTAATTTGACGTGTAGATCACAATGGGGCTTGATCCAGGTGTTCTGCATTATTTTGTTGAAATTCTGCATGCCATAGGTTGAACTTCATACAAAATATACCTTCCTGTGTCAAAAAATGTGCCTGTGCCAATTGTCTTTTAATGTGTACCGAGAAAATGGTGCTGGTTTGTTGTGAACCTTGTCTAGCTTTCTATACCAGTATGAAAAAAATCTGTTTTTTTTTTTTTTTGTTTTTTTTTTTTACTCATGACATTTTTTTCGGACAAATCAACGGGCCAAGTGCCTGTGATTTGCTCGGCTGTTTTCGAAGAAAACGACGAGGTATTGTCATAGCTTTGGCGTCGTCTGTGTCGTCGTGCAAAAACTTGGACATTTTGTAATATCTCTGTCATTACTGAACATATTTACTTGAAACTCGGACTAGTTGTATATTATGAAAAGGGGAACTCATACCAATAGGTGAGGTAACCCTCAAAATTCTTTTGGCACAGTTATGCCCCTTTTTCGACTTAGAAGTTTTGTTTAAAAATTGTTTAACTGCGATTTCTCAAGAACTGATGGATGAATTCTGATCATGTTTGGTATTTAGCATAATTTGGAGGGTCACCATTGCGGAAAGGAATTCGGTGACCTTGACCTAATTTTCAAGGTCACCATGGAGCTCTATCTTACTTATTCTGCCTTTCTGACACACAACTGTGGAGAAGTATTTTAACCCACATAATTAAGGCACTTCCAGTTTAATGTTTTTAAGTAGTTCTGTTGCTTATCATCAAACATGCCCTATATAATTCTAATAGAAACTGCAGCCGAGCGTTGGCACCCGCATGCGGTGCTCTTGTTAGGTTACTAGAATGTCTGATTGTGGTATGAAATGGTATTCTTCCAAATAGTTGGCCATCCAATCCCCAAAAAGATTGATATTTTTACTTTTGATGGCAAAATTGAGTAGAGTATGGCACCAATGCTAAATGAAATCCTTGATGTGTGTCAACAATCATAGGGGTGGATGCCACGTCTTGAAATGCGTCTGAGGCTCAGAAGTAGGTCAAAGGTCAAATGAGTGCAAAATAAACATGAAACTACTTATAACTCTCTTTTAACACATATTTGGGGAAAATATTTGCTTAAAATCACCATAAACTATTCAGGTGCAGTGAACAATGAAAAATCATTATAAATGTACCCTCAAAGTATGTCAGTATTATAGGTCAGGGGTCATTTAAGTGCAAAGCTCGTGAAAACGGATGTTTTCTGAACACATTTTGTTATATTTAGCATAAGGATGTGTTGCTGACCTATTATTAATTATACCCCCGCCATGCGAAGTATGCTATGGGGGAATATAGTTTTCGTTCGTCCGTCCGTCCGTGTGTCCGTCCTTCCGTCCGTCCATCCGTCCGTTAATATTTTGGTTAAAGTTTTGCGTTAAAGTTTCTAAGATATTGTATCTTCTGAACCCTTTGATAGATTTAGTTGATACTTACACTGAAGTTACATATTGGTCTTAAAATTTCATTGATGCATGTCCCACCACCCACAGTGACCTTGAGGTCAAGGTCACAGACTTAGAAATTTTACTTTTGGTTAAAGTTTTATGACAGAGTTTATAGATGCCTGTATGTTCTAAACTTTAAGACAAATTCAGTTGATACTTGCATCAATGTTGCATACCAGTCCAAAGATTTTGTGATGCATGTCCCGTCTCCAACCCATTGTGACCGTGACCTCAAGGCCACAGACTTAGACATTTACATTTGATTAAAATTTTATGACAAACTTTATAGATGCCTGTATGTTCTAAACTCTAAGACAAATTCAATTGATATTTGCATCGAGCTTGTATACCAGTCCAAAGATTTCTTTGATGCACACCCCACCTGCTTCAGTAACATTGATGCCCCCACCCCTTCAGTAACTTTGATGCCCTCACGCTCTTGGTCCATTTAGAAATTTTATGTTTGGTTTAGCTTTTACAAACACATTTATAAATTCTTATAGCTTCTTGACTTCTTCATACAAGCTCGAATGATAAATCAGAGGGTGGCGCTGGCCGGCGGTATACATGTACGTGACCCACTGGTCGCTTTCTTTAGTTATCAAAATATTAAGAAAAATACATTTGAAACGTGTATTTGATTAGAAAACCTGCTTGTTTACATGGATATGGGTTAAATGGAATAAAAAGGGATACTTATGTTACAGACTTGAATCATTGATGATCCCCGATATTGATATAGCACTGGATTCTTTCTTTGTGACTTTGTTTGTGCTATGGGCCTGAAACATTGCCTTCGCACAACTACCGTAAGTCAATTCGCGACTTCAGTTGAGCTAGCCTGTCCAACAACAGGTTTTATTAGTCAGTACCCACAAGCTGACTGAACCGGGTTGCCAGACGGGTTTTATCACAACATAGACAGAATACTACACTGTGTCATTTCTAAAACAGAAAAGGCGATATAAAATGGTTTTACAAGCATTAAATATTTTCACCTAAAATGTTACTCTGTTATGAGCAGGGCCGATTTTAACACTTTCTTTGTGTAAGACAATTAAACATCAAACTTTAACCTTATCCCCTTAATTAAATTGTCGCATCTCGGATACTGGCACTAATAGATAAACCAATTCGTAACAACACATAAAAACATCCTTTATGCGTGACTAAGCAGGTGCAAAAAAGCTTGATAGTTTACGTTTGATGACAAAATTGACTAGAGTATGGCAATCATGCTAAATGTAATCCTTGATGTGTGTCAACAATCATAGGGGTAGGTGCCACGTCTGGAAATGCGTCTGAGGCCAAGAAGAAGGTCAAAGGTCAAATGAGTGCAAAATTAACACGAAACTACTCATAACTCTCTTTGAACATATATTTGGGGAAATTGCTTGCTTAAAATTACCATAAAACTATCCAGGTGCAGTGAACAATGGAAATTATTTTTAATGTACCCTCTGAGTATGTCATTCCTATAGGTCAGTTGTTGTTTAAGTACAAAACTCGTAAAAATGGATGTTTTCTAATCAAATTTTGTCATATTTAAGACAAGGACGTGTTGATGACAAGTATGTATTATCAAAAAATACATTTGTTACGTGTATTTGATTGAAGTGAAGGCAATGATTAGGAATCGATACAATTAACCCACAGCTCCAATCAAGGGCACCAAAGGGAAAGAAACACTTCCACAAAATGGCCAATTGGCTATCCAAAGCAAAATAATATAAGCGATGCACATATTCAAAAATAAACCATAACAAAAGTAAACCGCGACAGAAGAACGGCCTTGGAACGGTCAGTGAAGCGAACTCCGCTGTGTGTGTGTGTGTGGGGGGGGGGGGTCTTAAATCGATTTTATGCAGCTGAAATCCTCGCCCTTACTTCCGTCGCGATTAAAACAAATCATTTGTTCAATCCGCATGAAAGCCTCCTAACTCATCAGTGCAACATCTCACAGAACACAAAAATCAAAACAACCACAGAGATGAATCAACGGTAAGGTCAGCAAGAAACCACTAAAATGCTGGAGCAAAAGAAAACCAAAAATTGTACTCCGATGAGCCCTACCAGAGACAGAGCATCAGGCACCAACCAATATTACATAAAACTAAATTCTCTCTAATTCTCAGCAAGCCATTACGCTGGGACCGTCGTGGAATCTAAGGCCTGACCCACTGGCTTGCAATTTAAGAGGGAAGCAAAGTTGTCAACTGTGCTTGGGTTAACTACCATGCATGCAGTCTGTCGTATAACCTTTATGTTGTACCCAATTTTTTTTATATCGAAGAATGATTTTACGAAATTAGGTGCTGAAGTCATTGAATTATATATATAATTTTCTGAATTTATATACTAAGTCACCGTAAATTATGGGTACCGATAGACCTTTTAAGTCCAACATTGGATTTTGGAATTAAATCGGAATGACATCTTCAAAATTTTGAAAAGCCGAAACTACGTAGTATGACCCATCTTCTTTCTTATGAATGTTGTCATTGCTCTTAAAGGAACTCATTTTTGATTTTTATTTGCGTAGTTTATGATATCGATAGCCCTGATTAAGAAGTTTAGCAGTTAACAATTTATATCGAGTGTTGAAGTCAGTTACATGACTACAAACTCTGGCAAATCGAATTAATTGCGAAATATAAACGCCATATGATGCCGCACGAGGAACATCACCATCCAACAAAGGAAAATTTACAATCTCTAAGGCACAATCATTGCGTTTATCATACATTTTCCAGGAAACAAACCCATCTACAATTGACAGATGTAAACCTTAAAACGGGGCCTCGGTCTCAGAAGAATTTGCTTTATTTAACTGAAGTTCTGGGGGTAAATCTGACCGATCAAACCATCGAAATAGGTATTGTTAATATTTAATAAACCACCCAAATATCTAGAAGTCGAGATATGAAGTTAAAATGGCTTGATATTTACATATGACTATGCCTATCATTTCAGATTATGCGGAAGAAAGCTCGTATCTGTGATATCGGAGAAACCCCTATTTGGTTTGATTTGTTGAAGTAAAATCATTTAATCATATGGGCGCAATCGCGAATACAAATTAGCCGTTACCCTTTACATTGTAGTGATCTAAACGGCTCTTAAAATGAAGTGGCATTTTGTAAAATACAAGTTTTGCACACTGTTAAACACTTACATTATGAGGCAGCAAATTTTGGCGCTTTTTATGAGTAGACCTTTTCGCGTATTTATATTTTGGCGGATTTTCTATTTCCGGAGAAAAAGAATCGGTCGAATCTACAAAGCCATGTAAGACAACAAAAAATCATCGGCGTTCGTCATCAACAGCATCATGCAAAAACTGTAGTAATTAGTTAAATTTTTGTGTTCACCGCATGATTAACCCAATGTGCTACCTTGATAATCCAAATGTCTGTCTGGAGGTGTGTCACTTTCCTCTTATCTGATTGGTTTACCCATCATATTGAGCTCACAGTTAAAGCCATCAATCAATTACTAATTACATCCACAATTTTGACAATAACTCTCAAGGTGTGTTTGTTTTCATTCAGCCGTTTTGAGCTGTCATATGACTAGAACATTGTCTTTCTTTATTTCGGCTTCTAAAGAAGTAAATACACTTTTTCTTTTGTCACCGATGATGCCTATGACCTATTGACACATTATAACTGTGATGTGTAGAATAAAGTTTCTTCTCTTGCATTCTTCTAGCTTTATTGGCGGATTTTTATTTTGGCGTTTTTTTTTCCTTGACTGCAAATAGCGCCAAAATAAAATGACCGCCAAATATAAGTGTTTTACAGCAGCTGTATGTGACCTTTGATGATTACCCACTTGTGTTATTATTAGATATATCTTCATCATATACTATATCCTTGATATATCATTGTGACGTTTAGTAAGAACTCAGAAGACGATTTGGAATGTTACTTATAATAATGGATGGCATGTGAATAAACAAGGTATTTTTTGCAAAATAAACATTTTTTGCCAAATGTGTACTTAAATGACCTTTGACCTAAGGCCGATTAGGTTGGCCATTATGCTGTTTGTACAATGTGTGGGTTTTATGCTTCCTAGAAAAGGAAATGACAACTCATTTGGCTTTGTTTCAGTTTACAAACTAGATAACCCTTTGTACAATAAATATTGATGCATATTTAAAGAAAATTTGTATTAAATGACCTTTGACCCTGGCCAAATCTATGATACAACTTCTTTTCTCACATATGATGCATAAACAATATGTCTTAAATACATTGCTGGTGTTTGAATTAACTTTATTTGGTCTGCTTAGATAGAGAGAGGGTACAAATACCAGCACATACAAATTTTATTGTATTTTTGCACTCATTTGACCTTTGACCTAATTCTGAGGCTCAGGGGCATTTTCAGAAGTGGCATCCACCCCTATCACTTTTGCATCACACTAAAGAACACTATTAGCATGGATGCCATACTCTACTCAATTTTGCCATCAGAAGTATTTTTTCGTGATTTGGATGGCCTTCATTTATCATACAAAAATATCTTATAGTCGTACTGTTTTTTATACAAACGAGGCAAGAAAGCAGAGATGTAAGTACTTATCGAATTCAGGTTACCCGTGTTTGAAGGGTAACGTTAGTGGTCGATGCCTACATTACGAAAACACGCCTTTACTAATACATTGTAACCTTTGTCGCCGAAAAAATGAAAATTTTAAGATGAAAAATTGTGATATTTTTCTTATTTCTGCTCAAAATATAGATTGTGGCGGTTCTAACGAGTACCCAAAATCTATATTATTTCTGCTCAAAATATAGATTGCGGGTACTCGTTAGAACCGCCTCATTGAGGCGGTTCTAACGAGTACCCACAATCTATATTTTAGAGCAGAAATAAGAAAAATAAGGTTTACCCCTGCAAACCCCAGTTTTACAATACAAAAGTGGGGTTCGAGGGGGTAAAAAATATATAGGCGTGTTTTCGTCATGTACTTCAAGTTTTGGTATATATTCTTTGGTAGGCCAAAAAGGTCTTTACATTGGGACAGCACAGTCGTCTGACACAGTGCATTCTTTCATTTGTCCGAAATGGCTACTTTTCTGATGAAAAGTTGATATATATTTCTTATTTTAACTAATAACTTTGGTTGTGGGTGCTCGTTAGAACCGCCTCATTAAGGCGGTTCTAACGAGTACCCACAAACTATGTCTTGCAGAAGAAAATAGAAAAATAATGTATACTAAACTGGGGTTTAGAGAGGAGTCATTCCATGGACTTGTTTAAATGGCGATTTGATCGTGGACTCAGTGGTTTTTGAAAGTTGGTTTAAACATATTTTATTTTATAAACTCATAATATAATTATACATATAAAGGCACCATATTACAAAACAGAGTTTGTTTTATTTCAAGGTGCGGAAGTGTCACACTGTGCTTAGAAATCTTATTTGTTCTTTGATTGTTTTGACGTTTAACGGTCCATGGCAACACTATTTAGGTCATTGTGGAGACGTTGCTTCCGAATTTCTTGGAGTATTACCCGAGATTAAATGACACATCAATGAGATTAAATGACACATCAAGCACTACTGTCCGAAGAAACCGCTGAGATTTAAGGGGGGCGGGGGGGGATGGGTTCGACCTGCACCACTTTTTCAGTGCAGGCTTAGACCTTCTACGCTGTTTACCAGTACTTTAAAGTTCAGTCGGTTTCAGCTGTGCGTAGAAGCAGCATGCAGCCCCGGCCAAATCGATTTCTCCAGGCCCGGGTGAGCGGACGCCTTATTCGTTGTAAATTTACTATGGAAGTCTATAGAAGAAGAATTTATAGGCCTCTAGAACTTTGGATAGGAGGCGGTTCTAACGAGTACCCACAATCTGTTTTATATAGAAATATTAAAAATTATGTCAGAATATTTTTACGGAACCCGGGAAGGGACATCAATTTTTTTAATATGTTGTCCGAACAAGATATTAAGTTGTGCGAACAAGATATTATCTTGTGCGGACAAGATAATATGTTGTGCACATAAGACATTATCTTGTGCGAACAACATAATTTATCTTGTGCGGACAGGACAACATATTCTCTGGTGCGCACAAGATAATATCTTGTTCGCACAACTTAGTATCATGTGCGCACAAGATATTATCTTGTCCGCACAACATATCTTGTTTGCACAACATAGGTCTTGGGAAGTTGTGCGAACGAGATATTATCTTGTATGGACAAGATGTTATCTTGTGCGCGCAAGATATAAAGTTGTGCGAACAAGATAATATATTATCTGCACAAGATCTATGTTGTGCAGACAAGATATTATCTTGTGCGGATAGATAATATCTTGATCGCACAACTTAATATCTTGTGCTCACAAGATAACATCTTGTCTGCACAAGATAATATCTTGTTTGCACAAGATAGTATGTAGTCCGAACATTATAATGTCTAGTGCGCACAAGATCATATGTTGTGCGGACAAGATAAAATCTTCTCCGAACAAGATAATATCTTGTCCGCACAGGATATTATCTTGTGCGCACAACTTATAAAATAAAAAACCATGTTCCTTCCCGGGTTCCGTACATTTTATCTGAAAATTTCATTTTCATTTTTTTATTTTGGTGGTTAAAATTTTCAATATATTTGAATAGGTGTGTTTTCGTAATGATGGTAGCCGGACGCTACGACACAAATGGGCTACCCCAAGCATTTATACGAAACCATGGTAACCGTTATTTATAGCCTCACTATTCCTGTATCTGTGACGTCAGCGGTTTTTGTAAAAAGAGCCGGATATCTTTAAAACATTGACTGGGCTCATGTGCTGGGATACTGGCAAACAGTCTGGACTCGGATCAGACGCCGCAGATCGCGGCGTCTTACAAGGGTCTATAAGGCTGCCCAGGCAAAGCGGTGCGAGTCGGCCCGTCCATGCTTATAAACCCTATTGGTTTCAGTGGGCGACAGGGCTTGAGATGTAATTTCATGTCAATGTCGGGTAAAAATCCCACAAAATTGGAAGCAACGTCTCCAAAATAACCTTTACAGTGTTGACGGGGACATTAAACCCCAAATCAAACGAACAAAAACTGATCAGGGTTTACATTGTTTGCTTAAAATACCGGATTTTAGAGGTAAAACATAACAGTCAGAACTATTTTCCCAGCCACCTGAAAGACAAACATCAGTGTGTTTTGTTTGTGTTGAGGTTTTACGTCCCCGTCAACACTATTTATATATATTGTTTGGAGCCTTTGCGTCCGATTTTGTGGGACTTGCTTCCGATACTTAGACGAACTGTCACTGCCCAATGAAACCGCTAGGGGTTTAAGGGACAGTCCAACTCGCATCACTTTTCAATGGCAGGCTCGACCTTCTAAGCGGTTAACCATTACTCAAATGTGCGGTCGATCTCAGCCCATGCAGCCCGATATATTTCTCCAAGCCCTGAAGGGCGGGGGCGCGGAGGCGCGGGGGCGTCAACGATGTGTGTTTAAATGTTGAAACATAATATGTCCTAAAGTTTTTTTACTTCTCCGTATCGGACTCGCATCTGACTGGTGATCAGGAGGTCGCGGGTTCGATAAATACCGGGTCGGCAACATTCTTTCGTGAATACTGATCTACGGTCATTCTCTCCCTTCCGCTGATTCAAGAATCGCAATTGTCAGTTTCTTGCGAAAGAATGTGCATTGGTAAACCGCCTAGTAAAATGTGACCAGCTCGATGTGACCGTAATAGTGTTCATTGAATGGGCCGTTCAATGGGAAAGGGATTACCTGGCAGATTTTCCCGCCATTTTTCAAAGGGAGACAACTTCGAGACTTCGTATTCGCTTTTCTATAAGCCCTGTTGTACTGAAAAAGGGGTCTACTCTAAAAGGAAAGAATTTGCTCCCCAGGAGCAAATTCTTTCCTTTAAGACGTGACCCCTATTGACATGGGAGACACAAATACAAATGTACTTTTGTAGGAGTTTCCTCCCCTGGAAGTGTGCCCATTCCCCGTAGCACCAAATCTGGAGGTGCCTCTAATGACACTATTTACTCAGATATACTACTGACATGAGACATGACCAGTAGCTTTCTTGGCTTAAACTAGCTTAGTCCATATATGCCCTGCTTCCCAAAAATGGGCCACGGGAAAACCAGTTAGAACCAGATCAGACGCCGTTTAAACCTAGATCTACACTGCTCGCTTAGAGCTTGGCGTTTCATGTAAAATTTACAACCAATAAAACAAGTCCGAAAACCCTTAAATTGAAAATGGGCCGGTTCAAAGCGGTTAAAAGGAAGACTCTATTTGACATATATGGGTTATATCGGATTAATATCCAGACAATGATATGGGAAGGCTTGTTGCTTTCTCAGAAAAAAGTTGTTTTTCTAGAGTTTATAAAGGTCTATGTTAGGTTAATGTACCCATGTGATAAAAACACATTATTAGTTCAGCCATATTTTGATCTGCCGCATTGCATTGTATCACGTCGAGTGGATGTTTCCAGATGAACGTAAAATTCAAGTGAATGCATTACGGAAGTAAAGGCGAGGATTGTGGCCACGTAAAATCGATTTAAGCCCCCCAGTGCCAACCTTCCACTGACCGTTCCAAGGCGGCTCTTCTGTAGCGATTTATTTATGTTGTTGTTTGTTACTTACTGTGTGTATCACTTGTGTCTTTTAATTTTGGATGGCCATATGGCCATTTTGTGGGAAAGTAACTGTCCTTATGGCCTTCCTTTGTTTAGGTTTCCATTATGGTCTGGTCGCTTAATGTTTGTATTTCTTTCCCTTTTTTGTCTTTTATGGGTGGAGTATGTTAATTGTATCAATTCCTGATCTTTGTTTTACTTCTACTTCGATACAATCACAGTGAGTGAGTGTTTGAGTTTTACGTCCCACCAACAGCCAAGGTCATACGGAGACGGGACCTCGATTTAAAGCCTCATCCGAAAGTCTGGAGAAGCCCGGGATCGACACTGCGACCCCTGGTCTACAAGGCGAGTAGCGTAACCACTGCACCACGGAGGCTTCTAAATACAATTACAGAACAATTCCCCAATTAAGACCACCTAAAATTAAGACTAATTCTGCTATAAAAAAGTTATTTTGAAGGGTACACTTAATTTTTCTGTGTGATTTCTGCCTACAGTGTTCTCTGGTCAAGGACCACCTTTGGGACTGTTCAAAAGTGGTCTTAAAGACCACTTTTGAACAGTCCCAAAGGTGGTCTTAATATAGGAATTTTACTGTACTTCAGACCGCCCATCAGAGACACCAAAGGGAAAGAAGCGCGAACATGAATTAACTATCTGAACACTAATGAAAACATCACTAGCGCATAGCCAAAAGGACAGTTACTTTCTCAAAAAAACGGCTATCCAAAATAAATACACTGCCATACATGCAAAGACAAGATAAAAGTGAAGGCAATGATCAGTAATCGATACAATTACCACACACCTCACATCAGAGACACCAAATGGAAACAAAAATGAACATAAAATAACTAGAACAAACAGTAAACTTCGACGGAAGAGGTCAGCAAAACGTATTTTACCTTTCTATAAAACGTATTTAGTGTGAACTTGGACTTAAATGATCCGAACACGTGAAAGTCATCAATGCTGACGCGATCACAGCATCTCAGTACATTACGTATACAGTAAGTCCTCTTTATGTGACTTAATGGATAGCCCTTTCACCCCTAAGTCTAATAAAGCAGACTCTTCAATCTCTGTATTTGGACAGTGAGTGAGTGAGTTTTAGTTTTACGTCCCACCAACAGCTAAGGTCATACGGAGACGGGACCTCGGTTTAAAGACTCATCCGAAAGTCTGGAGAAGCCCGGGATCGATCCTGCGATCCCTGGTTTACAAAGCGAGTAGCGTAACCACTGCACCACGGAGGCTTCTACTGTATTTGGACACGTCCATTCTCTTGTAAATACGGGATTTAGTAGGATGGCAAGCAGTGAAGATCCTGATGAGCCTCATTAGCATCTACTCTGTTTGCATACGTATCTGTCCAGGCTTACAGGGGTGAAAGAGTTTAAAGTGATTAACAAATCTGAAGAAGCACTGTCTTGTTTGTTTGAATTCGGGTTTAACGTCCCTGTCAACACTATTTAGGTGATTTGGAGACGCTGCTGCCAATTTTGTGGGACTTTTACCCGACATTGAAATGAAATGACATCTCAAGCCCTGCCGCCCAATGAAACCAAAAGGCTATATGCTTTGGGCGCTCTGACTCACACCACTTTTCCTGGGCGGGCTTAGTCCTCTGGCCAAAGAATGTGCACTGTACTAGTTAACCGCTTACGTATTAGCCTGCCCAGGAAAATGTGGATAAACTGACTCAAAAATAACATAAACAGTGTTTACTGGGCAGTTAAACTCCAATACAAACAAACAAAACCAGTACTCATGTGTGGTCAGTTTCAGCTCTGCGTGGAGGCATAATGCAACCCAATCCATTTATCCAAGCCCCGATGGGCGGGGCGGTCTACTGATCAAACATATCAATTCGTTTCTTGTCAACTTGGTTTGCAGTTTATTGTACTTTCACGTTTTTCTCCACCCATGTCATCATCAGACTTAATCCTTCCCTGGTCAAAGCGCTTGTTGGGAACACCCTCCAAGTTCTGCCTGTCAGTATAGACGTTTGTGTTATTTTCTCCGTCAGATCGCCTGCACATATTGCACCAGTTATATCCTGCTTATTGGCAACTACTGCGACTGGACATGAATCGAGCACGTCTTCGAGTAACATTGTCTTCAGCTTCTCCAAAGCCATATCTAACCTGTTGTAAACATTAGTACGTGTACATTTACAGAATAAATCCTCCCGAGACGTAATGTTGTTCATACTTCAATGAAAACAACTTCAATGAAAACAATGACTCACGCAACGTCATACGAACATTAAATGACGTAAAAAAGAATGGTTCTCTCAAATATTCACCTTATTTGCATTATCTGCTGGTTCCTAGTCTGATGGTTATCAGCGTTGGAAAAAGAGGCAACCAGACCCCCCCCCCCCCCCCACTTACCTTAAAAGGTCAGGGGGTCTGGTTACCTGTTTTTCCAATATTGATTATGTGCAAGCTGGGAGCCAGCAAAAAATGCAAATATGGTGAATGATTGGACGACGGCGCTATTATGGCGCAGCACTTGCTTTCCTGATTCAATTTTAGCCCTCGAATCAGAAGTTTTTGTTTTGTTTGTTTGATTTGAGGTTTAACGTCCCCGTCAACATTGTAAAGGTCATTTTGGAGACGTTGGTTCCAATTTTGTAGGACTTTTACCCGACAATGAGCTGAAATGACTTCTCAAGCCCTGTCGCCCAATGCAACCAATAGGGTTTATTAGCATGGACGGTCCGCTCGCACCGCGGTTCCTGGACAGGCTTAGATCCTCTAAGCGGTTTACCAGTACTAGTGTGCGGGCCGGATTCAGCTCTGCGTGGAAGCAACATGCAGCCCATATATTTCTTCAAGCCCCTATGGGCGGGGGCTACAGAAGTTTTTGTCAAATAATGGATGGCAACATCGGGTCACGAGCAAAGTTTATAGAGAAGGGGATCCATGTTTAAACTGTTCTCCCGGCCCAATGTTATTTAAACTTCAATGAACGTTAAAATCACATTCATTTTTTAATTGTCATTA
The DNA here is from genome assembly GCA_963580285.1 of Lucinisca nassula. NCBI lineage: Eukaryota > Metazoa > Mollusca > Bivalvia > Lucinida > Lucinidae > Lucinisca > Lucinisca nassula. The sequence goes on from OY757021.1 coordinate 21,026,320, forward strand.
GCGTAATTGCTGTTTGGTGAATCAAGTCATAAAATGATTTGACCACACGGGTAACAACACATGGTTGCCGCAACAAAATCCAATTAAAATTAAAATCGTTACAGAATGATTTTTTTCTTGCACACAAGATAAGAAAATACGTTATTTTAGCCTCGGATAGAAATTCTGTTCTAACCCTGGTGCTCTTACCCAAAATCGAATATTCTCGCGTGTTTGATAAATGCACTGGTTGGATACGACCTCATATGCGCCGTCGTTAAAATTGACGTCAGAGCACGTTACGTGACGTCACTAAACATCTCTGTAGCATCATCACAATATAGCGGACGTCGGTAACCGAAGTGACTGCAGCATTAAAAATCGCGCTAAGAAATGGAAAGAATGCAAGAGGAGGAATCCTATATGGGTGTCAGGGGTTGATAGATATCCGTCCCTCGGGATCACTGTCCGGACAGGGACCCTCGTGATGCCGGACAGTGACCCATGGGACGGATTTTTCCATCCACCCCTCACACCCATATAAGATTCTTAGAATAACCCCCCTTGTACAACACGATAAGTAAAACGCGGTTATAAATAACCGTTCCCCGGATTTGGTACAATAGTCTCTTTGACATCAGCACGTGAAGGTTCTGCGCTTAGTAACTTTGGGTCGACTGAAAAACAATCGACAGAAAAATAGTTTAAACTGAGTAGCATCTAGCAAAATCTGCCTCGAGCATGTGCGCTCAGCGAAGACCGACGTCTGCACAGCCAGTCTCTCGGATGACAACGATTACCTTCCCTGGCTGCCTAGAAAATATTTGCGCCAACGGACATCAATAGTTATGGCAGTATGATAGTTGTGCGTCAACGGGCACCCAGTGCATCATGACAGCTTTGCGTCAACGGACAACCATAATTATGGCAGCTTTGCGTCAACGGACAACCATAATTATGGCAGTTTTGCGTAACGGACAACCATAAATATGGCAGCCTTGCATCAACGGACACCCATAATTATGGCAGTTTTGGGTCAACGGACAACCATAATTATGGCAGCTTTGCGTCAACGGACACCCATGACTTAGCCAGCTTTGCGTCAACGGACACCCATAATTATGGCAGCTTTGCGTCAACGGACACCCATGATTATGGCGGCTTTGCGGCAGCGGACACCCATAATTATGGCAGCTTTGCGTCAACGGACACGCATAATTATGGCAGCTTTATGTCAGCGGACACCCATAATTATGGCAGCTTTGCGTCAGCGGACACCCATAATTATGGCATATATAGCAAAGACTCTGATCCGACCGTGTGTACACAACAATGACTCAGATCAGAGCTATAATTATAGCGGTGTGTTAACAAGTTCGCGTTTGTTTGATTTGATGTTTAACGTCCCCGTCAACACTAAATAGGTCTTTTTGGAGACGTCGCTTCCAATTTTGTGGAACTTTTAACCGACATTGAGATTAAATGACATCTCAAGCCCTGTCACCCAATGAAACCAATAGGGTTTATAAGCATTATAAGTCCGACTCGCACCGCTTTGCCTGGGCATGCTTAGATCCTCTAAACAGATTACCAGTACTCGTGTGCGGTCGGATTCAGCTCTGCGTGGAAGCATCATGCAGCCCATTTATTTCTTCAAGACCCAATGGGCGGGGGCCGAACAAGTGCGCGAACTGAACAGTACAGAGAAAAGTGGTATTTGCTAGCGTTTATATTATTTTCCTTGCTATTTCTCAAAAATATAGATTGGGGGTACTCGTAAGAACCGCCTCAGTGAGCTGAGTCTTTTCTAACGAGCACCTACAATCTATGGTTGCAGCAGAGATAGGGAAATATCCACAAATTATGCATTTAGGGGAGAAGGAACACCTGGCAGATCTTTCCGATATTTTTCAAACGGAGACAACTTTCGGGACTTCCTGTTCACTTTTCTGAAAGCCCTGTCCCACTGAAAAAAGGGTCTACTCTTAAAGTAAAGAATTTGCTCCTGAGGAGCAAATTCTTTCCGTTAAGAGTTGACACCTGTTGTCATGGGAGACAAAATACTTTTGAAGGAGTTGCCTCCCCTGAAAGTGTTTCCATTTACCTTAATTAAAATGTCATTTTTGGAGCCATGGACAATACACTATATCAGCACACGGCGTTATGTCACCACGCGGTGTGGTATGTCTTAACTTATACCCCGCACGAGTATAAAAGGAAAATTTATGAGAGAGAGAGAGAGAGAGAGAGAGAGAGAGAGAGAGAGAGAGAGAGAGAGAGAGTAAGTTGTATTTTGAAGTATCAGCTGCAGACCATCAAACAAACAAGCAGTAACAACACATGGTTGCCGCAATAAAATCCAATTAAAATTAAAATCGTTACAGAATGATTTTTTTCTTGCACACAAGATAAGAAAATACGTTGTTTTAGCCTGGGATAGAAATTATGTTCTCATCCTGGTGCTCTTACCCAAAATCGAATATTCTCGCGTGTTTGATAAATGCACTGGTTGGGTACGACCTCATATGCGCCGTCGTTAAGGTTGACGTCACAACACGTTACGTGACGTCACTAAACATCACTGTAGCATCATCACAATATGGCGGACGTCGGTAACCGAAGTGACTGCAGCATTAAAAATCGCGCTAAGAAATGGAAGGTATGCAAGAGGAGGAATCCTATATGAGTGCCAGGGGTGGATAGAAAAATCCGTCCCTCGGTATCACTGTCCGGACAGTGACCCTCGTGATGCCGGACAGTGACCCATGGGACGGATTTTTCCAGCCACCCCTCACACCCATGTAAGATTCTTATAATAACCCCATTTGTACAACACTATAAGTAAAACGCGGTTATAAATAACCGTTCCCCGGATTTGGTACAATAGTCACTTTGATATCAGCACGTGAAGGTTCTGCGCTTAGTAACTTAGGGTCGACTGAAAAGCAATCGACAGAAAAATAGTTTAAACTGAGCAGCATCTAGCAAAAATCTGCCTCGAGCATGTGCGCTCAGATCAGCGAAGACCGACGTCTGCATAGCCAGTTACTCGGATGACGATTACCTTCCCTGGCTGCCTAGAAAATATTTGCGCCAACGGACACCAATAGTTATGGCAGTATGACAGTTGTGCGTCAACGAACACCCATTGTATCATGACAGCTTTGCGTCAACGGACAACCATAATTATGGCAGCTTTGCGACAACGGACAACCATAATTATGGCAGCCTTGCGTCAACGGACACCCATAATTATGGCAGTTTTGCGTCAACGGACACCCATAATTATGGCAGTTTTGCGTCAACGGACAACCATAATTATGGCAGCTTTGCGTCAACGGACACTCATGATTATGGCAGCTTTGCGTCAACGGTCACCCATGATTATGGCAGCTTTGCGTCAACGGACACCCATGATTATGGCAGCTTTGCGGCAGCGGACACCAATTATTATGGCAGCTTTGCGTCAACGGACACCCATAATTATGACATATATAGCAAAGACTCTGATCAGACTGTGTGTACACAACAAAGGCTCAGATCAGAGCTATAATTATAGCGGTGTGTTTACAAGTGCGCGTTTGTTTGATTTGATGTTTAACGTCTTCGTCAACACTAAATAGGTCATTTTGGAGACGTCGCTTCCAATTTTGTGGAACTTTTACCCGACATTGAGATTAAATGACATCTCAAGCCCTGCCGCCCAATGAAACCAATAGGGTTTATAAGCATTATAAGTCCGACTTGCACCGCTTTGCCTGGGCAGGCTTAGATCCTCTTAGCAGATTACCAGTACTCGTGACCGGTCGGATTTAGCTCTGCGTGGAAGCATCATGCAGCCCATTTATTTCTTCAAGCCCCAATGGGCGGGGGCCGAACAAGTGCGCGAACTGAACAGTACAGAGAAAAGTGGTATTTGCTAGGGTTTATATTATTTTCCTTGCTATTTCTCAAAAATATAGATTTGGGGTACTCGTAAGAACCGCCTCAGTGAGCTGAGTCTTTTCTAACGAGCACCTACAATCTATGGTTGCAGCAGAGATAGGGAAATATCCACAAATTATGCATTTAGGGGAGAAGGAACACCTGGCAGATCTTTCCGATATTTTTCAAACGGAGACAACTTTCGGGACTTCCTGTTCACTTTTCTGAAAGCCCTGTCCCACTGAAAAAAGGGTCTACTCTTAAAGTAAAGAATTTGCTCCTGAGGAGCAAATTCTTTCCGTTAAGAGTTGACACCTGTTGACATGGGAGACAAAATACTTTTGAAGGAGTTGCCTCCCCTGAAAGTGTTTCCATTCACCTTAATTAAAATGTCATTTTGGAGCCATGGACAATACACTATATCATCACACGGCGTTATGTCACCACGCGGTGTGGTATGTCTTAACTTATACCCCGCACGAGTTTATACCCCGCACGAGTATGAAAGGAAAATTTATGAGAGAGAGAGAGAGAGAGAGAGAGAGAGAGAGAGAGAGAGAGAGAGAGAGAGAGTTAGGTTGTATTTTGAAGTATCAGCTGCAGACCCTAAAATAAAATCTTCGCTGAATTCAGCTTTTTTTTTTTTTTTTTTTTTTTTTGTTATTTAACCATATTAACCAACATCGACGAAGATAACAATGCAAAAAGTATCCGCACCAAAACAATACAGAACGGGCCTCCGTGGCCTAGTGGTTAAGAGCGCTGACTCTCGATCATTAGGTCTCTCACCGCTGTGATTCGAAGCTTGCTCGGGTCATATGTGAGACGCCAAGTTCTGCAACGGAAGGTCAGGTGGTTTTTCTCCAGGTACTCCGGTTTTCGCCCACTTCTGATTAACGATCGGCTCGATATGAGTGATATAATCATGAAAGAGCCGTAAAACCAACCCCCATCCCCCTCCGCCCCCCCCCCCCCCCCCCCCCCCACAAAAAAAAAAAAAAAAAAACAATACATGTATTAATGTTCCCTCCGCTTCGGCTCAGACTCATGGGTAATATAATTCTATACTTACCCGAATGGTGTGTCGCTAGAGTCTATGAAAAACACGACAGCTTTAGCATCCTTGATGTACGGGGCATATTGTGGCCGCTTAGTATTCATGCCCCCAACATCCCACACGTCTAACCTCACTTTATCACAGTCAAAACTCTCCACGTAACACCCAGTTGTAGGCACAACTTTCACGACATTTCTCGATTTTAAGCCTTGTAGTGCCGTTGTTTTACCAGATTTCTTCAGCCCAAGAAATAAAATTCTTGCTGTTGGAAGCTGTTTCGGCTTACAAAGTGATACACCCATTTACAGGCTGTGCTTCACCACATTTCTCGAGTTTAAGCCTTGCACTGTCGTTGTTTTGCAAGAATTCTTCGATCTAAGAAATATAACTCTAGCTGTCGGAAGCTGTCTTCACTTACAAAGTGATACGCCCATTTTTAGGCTGTGTTTCAACATATTTCTCTATTTTAAGCCTTGTTGTGCCGTTGTTTTGCCAGAATTCTTCAGTCCGAGAAATACAACGCTGGCCGTAGGAAGCCCTCTTTGGCTTAAAAAGGGATAAGCCCATTTACAAGTTGTACTTTACTATACCACATTTCTCGACTTTATGCCTTGCAGTGCAGAAGTCTTAAGTCCAAGAAATAAAACTCTAGCTGTCGGCCTCTGCTTTAGCCTACAAAGTGATACCCCAGTGTAAGTTTCCCATTCTACAATACATCGTTGTCTTTTATTATTATTATTTATTTAAGCCAGAGCATGGACAAACCTTTATGAACGAAAACACGCCTCGCTTGAACCCCATTTTTATATAGTAAAACTGGTGTTTACAGGGTAAACCTTATTTTTCTTATTTCTGCTTCAAAAATAGATTGTGGCTAGTCGTTAGAACCACCTCACAGAGGCGGTTCTAACGTTACCTACAATCTATATTTTGAGCAGAACTAAGAAAAATATCACAATTTTTCATCTAAAAATTTACATTTTTGGCGGTAAAATTTATAATGTTTTTGTATAGGCGTGTTTTCGTAATGATCTCAATAAGTGACTGTCTATAAAGTGATTAGACTGTGCGTATCGATGCGCTATGCACTGAAGCATTAAGGTACTTTTTCATGACCCGGTTCATGTACATGTAATGTGTAATTTGTTGTTGGTTTTGATTTATTTGAATGTAAGTATAATTGCTTTCCGTGAGCAGAAAAGAATGGATTTACTGAACTGACAAAATACTCTTTTGTTCTTATTTATCGAACATTTGCTCAAAAACAATCGGTTTGTCTGTGGTTTTACGCCTCAAACGAAGGAAAATACGGCCCCGCCCATCGGGGCTTGAAGAAATACATGGGCTACATGATGCTTCCACGCAGAGCTGAAACCGATCTGCACACCGCTTAAAGGATCTAAGTCTGTCCAGGCAAAGCGGTCTGAGTGTCGGACCGCCCATGCTGATAAAACCTGTTGGTTTCAATGGGCGCCCAGGCTTGAGATATCACTTCATCTCAATGTCGGGTAAAGGTGCCACAAAATTAGTAGCAACGTCTCCAAAATGACCTTTACAGTGTTGACGGGGACGTTAAACCTCAAAATTAAACAAACAAACAAACAAACGAAGGAAAATAAAATAAAAAGCATTTCAGCTCACCCGTAAGAAACATTTTGCTTACCCACTTCATATGGAGAAAAATAGAGTTTGCAAGGGTGTTATCTGTCTAACATACCTTGTGGGTACTCAATGAGGCGCTTCTAACGAGCACCTATGATCTATGTTTGTAGCAGAAATAAAACATCACGAAAACACGCCTTTAAACTGTTGACCCACTTTTATGTAGTAAAATTTCGGTATACGGAGTAAACATTATTTTTCTTATTTCTGCTCTAAAATATAGATTGTATAGGTACATCAATGAGGCGGTTCTAATGTACACCCACAATCTATGTTTTGAGCAGAAGTACGAAAAATAGAAAATGAGAATTTTTATCTGAAAAGTTTTCATTTTTTTAGTATTAAAACTTTCAATCTATTTGAATAGGCATAATTTCGTAATGCGTAAGACATATTACACATCTTCACAATGGCAACTTTTCTCATGAAAATCCTTGAATATTTTTCTTATTTATGCTGCAAACGTAGGTTGTGGGTGTTCGTTAGCACCGCCTCGTTGAGGCGGTTCTAACGCGTACCCACAACTTATGTCTTGGACAGAAATAAGAAGGACAATGGATAACCCCATAAACCCCAGTTTTCTCTATATAAAGTTGGGTTTAGGGGGTGTTCATTACACGGACTTGTTAACGTGATGTCAAAGTTTGGCAGTCATGAAAGATGTCATCCAATTGTATCGAAACCCCAAAAGGACTTCTGACTTCCCACTTCTAGCTTTCTACTTCTCACTTCCGACTTCCAATAAATTTACTACTTTTCTTCCAATTTCCGACTTCCAACTTCTTACTTCCGACTTCCAACTTCCAATTCTTGACTTCCCACTCTTGACTTCCCACTTCTAACTTCCGCCTTCTATCGGCCCCCGCCCATTGGGGCTTGAAGAAATAAATGGGCTGCATGATGCTTCCAAGCAGAACTGAATCCGGCCCGCACACGAGTACTGGTAAACCGCTTAGAGGATCTAAGCCTGCCCAGGCAATGCGGTGCGGGTCGGGATGACCGTGCTGAGCGAAACCGAGGCTATTTCCATTCCAAGGGATGACCGTGCTGAGCGAAACCGAGGCTATTTCCAACCCGAGGGATGACCGTGCTGTGCGGAACCGAGGCTATTTCCAACCCGAGGGATGACCGTCCTGAGCGGAACCGAGGTTATTTCAAACCCAAGGGATGACCGTGCTGAGCGAAACCGAGGCTATTTCCATTCCAAGGGATGACCGTGCTGAGCGAAACCGAGGCTATTTCCAACCCGAGGGATGACCGTGCTGTGCGGAACCGAGGCTATTTCCAACCCGAGGGATGACCGTCCTGAGCGGAACCGAGGTTATTTCAAACCCAAGGGATGACCGTGCTGAACTGAACCGAGGCTATTTCCAACCCGAGGGATGACCGTGCTGAACGGAACCGAGGCTATTTCCAACCCGAGGGATGACCGTGCTGAGCGGAACCGAGGCTATTTCCAACCCGAGGGATGACCGTGCTGAGCGGCACCGAGGCTATTTCCTACCTGAGGGATGACCGTGCTGAGCGAAACCGAGGCTATTTCCAACCCGAAGGATGACCGTGCTGAACTGAACCGAGGCTATTTCGAACCCGAGGGATGACCGTGCTGTGCGGAACCGAGGCTATTTCCGACCCGAGGGATGACCGTGCTGAGCGGAACCGAGGCTATTTCCAACCCGAGGGATGACCGTGCTGAGCGAAACCGAGGCTATTTCCAACCTGAGGGATGGCCGTGCTGAGCGGAACCGAGGCTATTTCCAACCCGAGGGATGACCGTGCTGAACTGAACCGAGGCTATTTCCAACCCGAGGGATGACCGTGCTGAGCGAAACCGAGGCTATTTCCAACCCGAGGGATGACCGTGCTGAGCGGAACCGAGGCTATTTCCAACCCGAGGGATGACCGTGCTGAGCGGAACCGAGGCTATTTCCAACCCGAGGGATGACCGTGCTGAACGGAACCGAGGCTATTTCCAACCCGAGGGATGACCGTGCTGAACGGAACCGAGGCTATTTCCAACCCGAGGAATGACCGTGCTGAGCGGTACCGAGGCTATTTCCAACCCGATGGATGACCGTGCTGAGCGGAACCGAGGCTATTTCCAAGCCGAGCGATGACGGTGCTGAGCGGAACCGAGGCTATTTCCAACCCGAGGGATGACCGTGCTGAACTGAACCGAGGCTATTTCCAACCCGAGGGATGACCATGCTGAACGGAATCAAGGCTATTTCCAACCCGAGGGATGACCGTTCTGAGCGGAACCGAGGCTATTTCCAACCCGAGGGATGACCATGCTGAGCGGAACCGAAGCTATGCAGCACGGTCATCTCGAGGGTTGGGAATGCCCATCAACATCAGAACCCCAAATTAGATACTTTTTCTCGCACAACACCACCGAATGTTTTTATTTCACTTTGTTTTATGGTTTATCGTTTGCGCATTTTACTTATGTAAGAACAGTATTTCTATCCTTGGCTTAAACCACGGATTTCCTTTTCTGGTGTGCAAGAATACATGAATGCATGCGCCAATGGCCATGCGCAAATAAAGACTCCGATCAGACTGTGCGGATGCGCATTGTAATCTAAATTAACGGTGGGCGCATATCCTTGCTTGGCTGCCCTTATACAGAAAACCTGGGTCATAAGAGTATAAGAGTACATGTTTTCTTATTTTGCTTATAAACGTGGAGTTTGGGTTCTCATTAAAATCACCCCTTCAGTCATTTTAACCAGCAACACATGTTTCGAAGAAACATAAGTAAAAACAAGAGGCGCTTGAGCCACTACACTTACCAGAGCCCCACTTGCAGCCATATTAGTATTTTCAATATGACATAATAGCTCATTAAAGATACAACCCGCGATCATTACTGGCAAAAACTTATTTTGAAATCATGTTGGTGTTTGATGCACCCGCATAGTTCAAGGTCATCCAAGGGCTGAACAAACTTGGAAGGGCCAGAGTTCAGTGCTGCATACAAAGGTCTTTCAGTTCCTGAGATAAGGATTTAAAATCCGTTTCACCACATACGGACATGACAACCATCTTGGCCATGTAACCCATATACCTCATACCGACTTTGTTTTCCCATCCATATATGGTTGATGCTCTATAATTTGGATTCAGTCAGCAGTGGTTTTAGAGAAAATGAAATACTAAATCTGAGAGGCAAATTAAAGGACCAAGGTTCACAAATAACCTTGACCTTTGGTATTTATAATGGCTCGTTTAGCTGATGGCATATATAAACTCTATTGCTATAGGCTTCAATAGAATCTAGTAAAAAATCCTCTGTTTTGCCATTTTCACATACAAGAGCTATTAAAGTGCCTGAATTAGTCCTTTGCAGAAATCATCTCAAAGTCATCCTAGCGTCGTCATTTGAGTAGACTTGGAAGGGCTCAAGTTCTAAATGCTCCATACAAAGTTTCAACGTCATCGGCCGTTCAGTTCCTGAGATTTTAAAAGGCATTTAACCATACGCAAACACGTGTATGGGCATGGCGGCCATCTTAGACATTTGGCTGAGATCTCTCCCATCCCATCGACGCTCTTTTAGTAATTTGGTTTCAATCAGCCCAGTAGTTTAAGAGTTGAAGACATCTGAGGCAACCGGGAAAAAGGTCAGTAAATGCCCTTGATAATTAGTATTTATAAAAGTTTATTTAATCGTTTGCATACTCGTATCAATTTGATGCCATACGCTACAATAGAATCAGGAAAAAGCTACCGTTTTTTGCACAAAAGCCAAAGTGAACAAATTTGACCTTGACGCAAAATAGATCAAGACCAACCAAGGATCAACATTTGAACAATTTTTACGGCCCAGATCCCTGATGCTGCACTCCAACAAGTTTTAAGGTAATTAAAACTCATAGAGGCAGTTCTAACGAGCACCCTCATGCTTTGGAGAAAGCAGAAATAAGAAAGATGTTACGTTTTTACCTAATATTTGCCATTTCTGTCACCATGCTTTTGTTTGAATTAAGGTTTTGCATCCCCGTCGACACTATTTAGGTAATTTTGGAGATTTTGCTTCCAATGTTGCGGGACTTATACCCGACATGAGATGAAATGACATTTCAAGCCCTTGTGCCCAATGAAACAAACAGCGTTTATATGCATTGTACTCGCAACTCGCACCACTTTACCTGGACAGGCTTAATCCTTCTATCTGGTTTATGAGTACTCATGTGTCGCCAGTTTCAGATCATGCAGACCAATATATTTCGCCAATGGGCGGATGCCGTGTCACCATGTGGGACGCCATTATTTCACAAATGGACATGTTTTCCTAATGTGAACTTCAACCGTTTTGTTTAAAACAAACACTTTTCGGTACTTGTTGAACCTTAAATTTCTTTGAACTTTTTATAACAGTTCCCCAGTACATGCTTATTGCTTAACAACCCAAAATTGGCTCCCGCCAATCGGGGCTTCGAGAAATAGGTTGGGCTGCATGATGCTTCCATGCAGAGCTGAAACTGACCGAACATGAGTACTGGTTAACCGCTTAGAAATTCTAAGCCTGCCTGCTAGTCGGACCATTCATGCATATAAATCTTATTGGTTCCATTGGGCGGCAGGGATTGAGATGTCTTTTCATCTCAATGTTGGGTAAAAGTCCCACAAAATTAGAAGCAATGTCTCCAAAATGACCTAAATAGTGATGATGAAGATGCATCGCAACATCATACCCGTGCAACATAGTGTGTGTGTGTTTTTTCACATCTCCAAAATAGCTCCTTTTCTGGTGAAAATTAGTGATATTTGTCTTATTTGTACTGCAAACATGGGTTGTGGGTGCCCCTACCTTTGCAAACAGTAGAGATCCAGATTAGATGGCTTCTCTGATTAGGATCTATACTGTTTCTGATAGAAAGAATACATTTTATCATATGACGTCACGCCTGAGAGTGTAATAACGCCATGTATTATTTTCGATATTCCACTAGTGGATTAAATATGCAAATTAGCTAGATACGTCCCGTAATGTTACATGTACGACGTCCTGAATGACGTCGCGTTTACTAATTGCGGAATATTGACTTTTTTGTAAACAATTGTGAATAAAATGCGTTTTAAATGTCATATGATAAATAGAATCTTGCATTCGTGCTCATGTATTATTGAATTTATTAAACTCGTTGAGGAAAAGGGATAAAATGCTCGGCATAGCCTCGCATTTTATCCCTTTTCCTCAACTCGTTTAATAAATTCAATAATACATGAACACTCATGTAAGATCCTCTATATATCAAGTAATTGACTGGTTGATGGTCAGAAATAGGTGTGGCTAAATTAAAGTTTTCAGCAGGATAGGGATTAATTTTGGGTAACAGTGATACAGGTCCAGTTCAGAAATTGTGCAAATTTATTATATCCATGTACCTATACTAATAGCTGTAGGTGAGCTTTATGCTTTAACCTGAAATGTCATCACTCTCAAATCCTACCTGTTGTAACATGTTGTATTTTAATTGTAAAATCTCATACATTGAAATGTATATGTCATGTAAAACATGTTTATAGACGATGAGCTTATTTATATAAATTCTGTTATGTTCTGTTCTGTTCTGTAATTGTGGGTCCATTGACAAACAAGTAAATAATAGTAGCGTTCTAGAAAAAAATAAAGGTCAACTCCATCACCAAAGAATTTGCTGTTTTGAAGCAAACAGTTCCTTGTACATTCTGATCAGATCTTTTAACCCTTAATATTAGGAAAACTGCCGAACACAGCAGGAATAGATCAGCTGCCACAGAATATCATCAGGGCGTACACTGTTTGCAAAATGTTTAGCCATTTTTCTAAATAAATTTCTTCCAAACTGTTTGTCAAAAATGTAGCGTGATAGGAAGAAAGCCCAGTGTTTCGAAGATTGTTATGTTTGAGGTACTATAAAGGCGTAGAAGCCTCCGTGGTGTAGTGGTTACGCTACTCGCCTTGTAAACCAGGGATCGCAGGATCGATCCCGGGCTTCTCCAGACTTTCGGATGAGTCGTTAAACCGAGGTCCCGTCTCCGTATGACCTTAGCTGTTGGTGGGACGTAAAACTTAAACACTCACTCACTATAAAGGCGTGTGATACGGCTTTTGGCGTATGATAAAGGGTACATGTGATACCGGATCATTTGCTCACGCCTTGGTGAACCACGGATGTCTGACGTTACATCAATGCAATAAATCGGCTGATCAAGACGGCTAAACATCCATTTTGTGCATATGGCAAGCGTAGCTCGCTAACAAGCATTTTGGGTATGGTGGGCAATTTTTGTTTTAAAGTATTGTATGTGCTCTGATTGAACCTCAGAGGCCCATGGGTGAACTTGATAGTCACACAGATTCCACATTTGTATCGCATATTCAAAAACATAGTATTTTGTAGAAAATATATGATAAAATGCTTTATCATATAACATCAATGTTATAGTATAGTATAAACATATTTTATTGCATCACTAAATATAGCAATGGTGTTGGGCCACAAGTTCTACCAACATTAGTTACGGCCCTTCCCCTACATAAGTTTTGTTTGTTTGTCTGTTTGATTTGAGGTTTAACCTCCCCGTCAACACTGTAAAGGTCATTTTGGAGACGTTGCTTCCGATTTTAAGGGACTTTTACCCGAGATTGAGATGAAATGACATCTCAAGCCCTGTCGCCCAATGAAACCTATAGGGTTTATTAGTATGGACGGTCAGCCTCGCACCGCGGTTCCTGGACAGGCTTAGATCCTCTAAGCGGTTTACCAGTACTAGTGTGCCGGCCGGATTCAGCTCTGCGTGCAAGCATCATGCAACCCATATATTTCTTCAAGCCCCTATGGGCGGGGGCCCCCTACAGAAGTTTACAGCAATGTAATGACACATCATAATGGCAGATTCCCAACAGCTGTCCCGCTGAATAAATCATAATGCTTGACATATCAATTCAAACAAACCTCTTGATATGGTATATTCAATTTATTATGTTAACAGTGTGACTAACCGAGAAGGTCCTGATCACATGGTCTCTTCAGAACTCATCCGAGCTAAATATTTACTCTCAGTAATGGTAGAGGCTGTCATATTCAGCGGGACAACGGCTGAGCAATTGATGATACAGCTCAGACTTTTTTTTTATTTGATCGATAACATCATGTAATAACAAGAGAACCAAGATGGTCCTGTATCGCTTACCTGAGCTAACAGATTCAAAGTTTCAGGAAGTGCCAACCTTTCCTGAAGAATCTATTGGAGGTCAAGGTGATGACATGGTAAAAATTTTCTGCAATCAAGTAGAATGTAACTCTATGATAAATCAGCTGACCTCACCGATTTTTAAACTCATTCAAGTTTTTATTCCTGACTTGCTTATATGTAACTTTCAAGTGACAAGGTCGAAAATCGGCATTTTCAGCAATCAAAGGGACGTAACTCTATGATAAATTGGCCAATTTGGCTGGTTTTCTAACTCATCCAAGTTTTTATCCCCAGCCACCTTACATATAAGTTTAAGAAAGATCCGATCAAAACTGAAGGGGCTATGGTTATGACAAGGTCAAAAATCGGCATTTTCAGCAATCAAAGGGACGTAACTCCATGATAAATGGGCCGACTTGGCCGGTTTTCGAACTCATCCGAGTTTTTAACCCAGCCACCTTACATATAAGTTTCAGAAAGATCCGATCAAAACTGAAGGGGCTACGGTGATGACAGGGTAAAAAATCGGCATTTTCAGCAATCAAAGGGAAGTAACTCCATGATAAATGGGCTAACTTGGCCGGTTTTTGAACTCATCCAAGGATTTATCCCCAGCCACCTTATATATAAGTTTCAGAAAGATACAATCAAAACTGAAGGGGCTACAGTGATGACAAGGTCAAAAATGGGCATTTTCAGCAATCAAAGGGACGTAACTCTATGACAAAAGGGCCGACTTGGCCCGGTTTCAAACTCATCCGAGTTTTTATCCCGAGCCACCTTACATATAAGTTTCAGAAAGATTCGATAAAAACTGAAGGGGCTATCGTGATGACAAGCTAAACAAGAGACCCCACGGGGCACTGAATCGCTCACCTGAGTATCAGTGTCTCTAGTACATTCTTGGCCCAAGGGCTATAATTTGATAAAAACTTGGTAGTGATCCACTATATGAACCTTCATACCAAATATCTGGGCCTTCTGGTTTCAGAAAAAGAATTTTTTTAAAGGTTTTCCCAATATAAGCCTATGTAAAACTAGCAGGCCCTGGGGCGGAGACACTTTTGGTGCCAGGGCTATAATTTGAACAATCTCAGTAGAGGTCCACTAGATAAAGCTTTACTCCAAATATCAAAAACCTGGGTCTTCTGGTTTCAGACGAGAAGATTTTTCAATTTTTTTTCAGTATAAGCCTATGTAAAACTAGTGGGTACGACCGTGGGGACATTTTTGCCATCAGCGCTATAATTTAAACAATCTTGAAAGAGGTCCACTATGCGAAAATTCACACCAAATATCAAAGACCTGGGCCTTGCTGTTTCATAGAAGAAGATTTTTCAAAGATTATCTCTATTTAAGTCTATGTAAAACCAAAGGGCCCCGGGGTGGGGGCATTTGTGGCCTGAGGGCTATAATTTGAATAATCTTAGTAGAAGTCCACTAGATGAAGCTTCATACCAAATATCAAAGACATGGGCCTTGCAGTTTCAGAGAAGAAGATTTTTAAAGATTTCCCTATATAAGTCAAAGTTAAACTAAAGGGTCTCAGGGCGGGGGCATTTTTGGCCCCAGGGCTATAATTTGACAATCTAGATAGAGGTCCACTAGATGAAATTTCACACCAAATATCAAAGACCTAGGCCTAGTAATTTCACAGAAGAAGATTTTTAAAGGTTTTCCCTATATAAGTCTGTGTAAAACCAAAGGGCACCGGAGCGGGGGCATTTTTGGCCCAAGGGCTATAATTTGAACAATCTTGGTAGACGTCCACAAGATGAAGCTTGATACCAAATATCAAAGACCTGGGCCGTGTGGTTTCAGAGAAGAAGATTTTTTTAAAGATTTTCCTTATATAAGCCTATGTAAAACCTAAGGGCCCCGGGGCGGGGGCATTCTTGGCCCCAGCACTATAATTTGAACAATCTTGGTAGGGGTCCACTAGATGAAGCTTCATACCAAATAAGAAAAGACCTGGGCCTTGCGGTTTCAGAGTAGAAGATTTTTAAAGATTTTCCCTATATAAGCCCATGTAAAACCAAAGGGCCCCGGGGCGGGGGCATTTTTGGCCCTTGCACTATAATTTGAACAATCTTGGTAGGGGTCCACTAGATGAAGCTTCATACCAAATAGCAAAGACCTGGGCCTTGCGGTTTCAGGGAAGATTTTTAAAGATTTTCCCTAAATAAGCCTATGTAAAACCAAAGGGCCCCGGAGCGGGGGCATTTTTGGCCCCAGCACTATAATTTGAACAATCATGGTAGGGGTCCACTAGATGAAGCTTCTTACCAAATATCAAAGATATTGGCCTTGCAGTTTCATAGTTGAAGATTTTAAAAGATTTTTCCCTATATAAGCCCATGTAAAACCAAAGGGCCCCGGGGCGGGGGCATTTTTCACCCCAGCACTATAATTTGAACAATCTTGGTAGAGGTCCACTAGATGAAGCTTCATACCAAGTATCAAAGACCTGGGCCCTGTGGTTTTAGAGAAGAAGATTTTTTAAGTTTTTGGTGAAAAAAAAAATATTTTTGGCTCCTGTGACCTAGATGTGCAATGGACTGGAACTATTTGAACAACTTTGAAAGGGGGCCCCTAAGGATCATTCCTGTGAAGTTTGGTCAAAATCCGATCAGTGGTTTAGGAGGAGATGTCGTTTGAAGAAAAAGTTTACGGACGCACGCATGGTTGGACGCACGACGGACGACGGACAAAGAGTGATCCCAAAAGCTCACCTCGTCACTACGTGACAGGTGAGCAAAAAATCGGCACTTTCAGCGATCAAAGGGATGTAACTCTATGATAAATGGGTCGACTTGGCCGGTTTTCAAAGTCATCCGAAGTTTTATCCCAAGCCACCATACATTTAAGTTTTAGAAAGATCCGATCAAAACTGAATGGGCTACGGTGATGACAAGGTCAACAATCGGCATTTTCAGCAATCAAAGGGACGTAACCATATGTTAAATGGGCAGACTTGGCCGGTATTCGAACTTGTCGGAGGTTTCATCCCCAGCCACCTTACATATAAGTTTCAGAAAACAGCCGATCAAAACTGAAGGAGCTAGGGTAATGACAAGGTCAAAAATCAGCATTTTCAGGAATCAAATGGATGTAACTCTATGATGAATGGGCCGACTTGCTGTCGAGTCCTCACCGTTGTCTCACCTCTGTGGTTCTTTGATTTCTGTGTTCACGGAGATGTTGCACTGATGAGTTAGGAGGCCTTCATGCGGACTGAACAAATTATTTGTCTAAATCGCGACGGAAGTAAGGGCGAGGATTGTGGCCACGTAAAATCGATTTAAGCCCCCCAGTGGAAATCTTCCACTGACCGTTCCAAGGCGGCTCTTCTGTGGCGATTTATTTATGTTGTTGTTTGTTACTTACTGTGTGTATCACTTGTGTCTTTTAATTTTGGATGGCCATATGGCCATTTTGTGGGAAAGTAACTGTCCATATGGCCTTCCTTTGTTTAGGTTTCCATTATGGTCTGGTCGCTTAATGTTTGTATTTCTTTCCCTTTGGTGTCTTTTATGGATGGAGTAAGTTAATTGTATCAATTCCTGATCTTTGTTTTACTTCTACTTGGCCAGTTTACAATCTCATCCGAGGTTTTATCCCCAGCCAACTTACATAAAAGTTTCAGAGTGAGTGAGTGTTTGAGTTTTACGTCCCACCAACAGCTAAGGTCATACGGAGACGGGACCTCGGTTTAAAGACTCATCCGAAAGTCTGGAGAAGCCCGGAATAAAAGTTTCAGAAAGATCCAATCAAAACTGAAGGGGCTACCGTGATGACAAAGTCAAAAATCGGCATTTTCAGCAATCAAAGGGGCGTAACTCTATGATTAATGGGCCGACTTGGCCGGTTTTCGAACTCATCCAAGGTTTTATCCCCAGTCACCTTACATATAAGTTTCAGAAAGATCCGATCAAAACTGAAGGCGCTACGTTGATGACAAGCATTTTCCCATAGTAAGTCTATGGGACCTTGTGGTTGCCATAGGAACCAAAGTTTTAGAGCGATTTCGAAAAAAAGTTTATGTCATCAATGCCCCACCAGAGGCATGCTACAGATGAGAAGTGATTGAGATCAGCCTACAGGATACAGAGATATAGCTGCTCAAAAGTGTGGACAGACGACGGACGATGGAGGACCCACTATACTATAGGCTCCCCTGGAGCCTCCGGCCCAGGTGAGCTAAAAATTATATGACTACATTTGTAATAACACATGGTTACTGGAGCTTAACGTCAAGATTGGGTCCATGACAATACTGCATTTTCTTATATTTACATTTCCAGTTTAAAGTCTAATGTAAATCTGTAGAAAACAATGAAGTTCATCCTTCCATGAACGCATCGAGTCACATGATTTTCAGTGACGTCAACTGATGTCAATCTAACCATGGTTCTCAACTGACATTGGTGACGTCAACGATGTTCTGCTGTTTGTAGAAAAACAGCGTGAACATGGTTTCAGCTTTAACAGTTTGTCCTATAAGCATTTTTGCGCCCATTGATGAGAGGCAAAGAATGTAAATATAAAAAATAAACTTAATTTTTCTGCTTTTCATAAATGTATGAACTACAGCGGGTTGCTAGTTCGGGATTCATTTACTTTGACCATGACCCACTGCATTCATACTGCCATGAACAGCAGAAAAATAAAATTCACTTCTTAATTGAAATTCTTTTCGACTTCTTCAGCGATTAAACCCGCTTTAAAATCGTTCTATGGTAAGTAGAATCTTACACTTTAGTCATTTCATATGAAATTTATAAAATTCAACAGAGGCTCATTTCATAAACTTCATATGAAATGACCACTCGTGTAAGATCCTCTATTTCTTTCATGGTTGTAAAAATAACATTATGAAAATCATATTTTTCTTATTTCGGCTTTATTTCTGATTGTGAGTGTTTGTTAGAACTGTCGCACTGAGGCGGTTATAACATAGAGGATCTTACATGGGTGCTCATGTTTTATTGAATTTATTATCCCCCGACCGAATAGGTTCGGGGGATATAGCGATCAGCCTGGCATCCGTCCATCCATCCGTAGACGCAACCTTGTGATGGCCATAACTCCTATACCCTTTGAGATTCATTGATGGTTCTTGGCACAATTGTTCACAAGGCTGAGACGGCGTGTCATGCGCAAGAACCAGAACTCTTGATGCCATACTTTTTGAGTTATCTCCCCTTTTAATAAAATAGAATGACTACTTTGTGATGGTCATAACTCCAATACCCTTTGAGATATATTGATGGTACCTGGCACAGTTGTTCACAAGGCTGAGACAGTGTGTCATGCAAAAGAACCACGGGTCTGGTTGCCATGGTTTTTGAGTTATCTCCCCTTCCATTACAATAGAGTGACTACCTTGTGATGGCCATAACTCCAAAACCTATTAAGATATATTGATGATACCTGGCACAGTTGTTCACAAGGCCGAGACAGTGTGTCATGCACAAAAACCGCAACTCTGGTTGCCATTGTTTTTGAGTTATCTCCCCATCCAATAATAAAGAATCACTACCTTGTGATGGCCACATCTCCAATACTCTTTGAGATATATTGATGGTACTTGGTACAGTTGTACATGAGGTTAAGCAGGTGTGTCACGTGCAAGAACCACAACTCTGGGTGCCCTGTTTTTTTAATTATCTCCCCTGACAATATAACCTTGTGATAGCCATAACGCCAATACCCTTTGAGATATATTGATGGTACTTGGCACAATTGTATACAAGATTGAGATTGCGCTTCATGTCTAAGAACCACAACTCTGGGTGCTATGATATTTGAGTTATCTTCCCTTCCAATATAACAATTTGACCACCTTGTGATCACCGTACCTCCAATACACTTTGAGACATATTGGTGGTATTTGATGCAGATGTACATGAGGTTAAGCAGGTGTGCCATGCTTAAGAATTACAACTCTGTGTGCTCTGGGTTTTTTGTTATCTCCCCTGACAATATAACCTTGTGATGACCATAACTTCAACACCCTTTGAGATATATTGAAGGAACTTAGCACAATTGTATACAAAGTACAGAAGGGGTGTCATGTGCAAGAACCACAACTGTTGGTGCTGTGGTATTTGAGTTATCTACCCTTTCAATATTACAGTATGACCAGCTTGTGATCACCATATCTCCAATACCCATTGAGACAATGTATTGATGGTACTTTGTTCAGAAATACATGAGCTTAAGCAGACATGTCATGTACAAGAACCACAATTCTGAGTGCCCTGTTGTTTCTAATTATCTCCCCTGACAGTATAATCTTGTGATGGCCATAACTGCAATACTTTTGTGATATATTGCAGTTAATTCTGGTGCACTTTCTATTGGTGAACAATCTTCTGAAGGCCATATTGGCTTTTAGTCGGGGGATTTGCCATCTCTTCCGATGGCTATTTTTAAATGAGTTGGGGAAAAGGGATTAAATGCGAGGCTTTGCCAATCATTTTTCCCATTTCTTCAACAAGATTAATAAATTCAATAATACATGAGCACGAATGCAAGATTCTATTTATCATATGGCATTTAAAACGCATTTTATTCACGTTTTTTTTTTTTTATCAAACATGTTAATATTCCACCATTAGTAAACGCGACATCATTAAGGAAGTCATATGTGTAATGTTATGGGGGCTTATCTAACTACATGTAATTTGCATATTTAATCCACTAGTGGATTATCGAATTTATAATATCGCTTTATAACACTCTCAGACGTGACGTCATATGATAAAAGTCTTTAAACCATTCTTTATCGAAAAGTGTAGCCAAATCCTAGGTGCAGACAGAGGTGCTAGATGAGTTCCTCTTTGCTGATGACATGGCAAAGGGTGCTGCAAGAGAATATATGCAAAAAGTTGTAGATCAAGTATCTGACTCCTGTGACAGCTAGGACTTCACATTCAGCATCAAAAAGACTGAGCTGGTCAATCAACCAGCACATGGCAAACCTTCAAGGGGTCCACCATCACAGTGAAAGGTCAAAGACTGCAAGTGCTCGATAAGTTCACTAGCTACCTTGGGAGCACACTGTCAAGAGTCATGCCTATTGGTGACAAAGTCAAAGTCTACAGAGCTGTGGTGCTTCCAACACTATTTTATGCATGTGAAACATGGACAGTTTACCTATGGCATGCCAAAAGACTGAACCGCTTCCTTACAAGCTGTCTTAGAAAACAGTTAAAGATTAAGTGGCAAGACAGGAAACCTAACACAGAAGTCCTAAAACGGGCAGGTTTGCAGAGTGAACATACACTTCTGAAACTGGCACAGTTGAGATGGACAGGCCATGTTACAAGGATGCCTGAGGTACAGTTGCCAAAGAAAACCCTCTATGGAGAATTAGAAACAGGCAAAGGGGCAGAAGAAGCATTACAAGGACACCCTCAAAGCCTCCCACAAGGATTTCAACATACCACAGAGTCGTGGGAGCAAATTGCACAGGACCAAGCAAGGTGGCGCGGCCTCATCAGAAGGGATGTAAGTGAATATGGGACAAAAAAGAATCAGTGAAGCCAAACAGAAACATGCACAATGCAAAACCAGAGCTAAGACATCACCAACAGAGCTGTTTCTCTCTCTCTCTCTCTTCAGTTGCTCTATATGCAAATCACAGTTCAGAGCCAGAACTAGCCTCAGCAGCCATATAAGAACACAAAAACATTAGCATTTCTTGCATGCATCACGATACCTAGTTAGCGAAATGAACACCCGTAGTAGTAGTAGTAGTAGTAACGTCCGAAATGAACACCCCCCCCCCCCCCAAACCACGCTTTGTATAGTGAAACCCGGGGTTTACAGAGGTGTATGTTATTTTTCTTATTTCTGCTCTAAAACAAAGATTCTAGGTACTCGTTAGAACCGCCTCAATGGGGCGGTTCTAACGAGCACCCCCACCGTATGTTTGCAGTATAAATAAGAAAATTATAAGGGATTTTCACCAGAAAAGTAGCCATTTTGGGGATGTGAAAAATGCACTATGCCGCACGGGTGTGTTACTGTAATGTGATTAATATTGGTCATCATCAGTCATGACAGATGTGTGTGTGAATTCGGGTTTAACATCGCTTTCAACAATTTTTCAGTCATATCACGACGGTGTCTGGTTGCGACAGGGAGCTCAATGCTCACTTTTATAGTGCTGCCTTACTGAAGTATCATGTCCCAGACACATTACATGATACCATACCCAGTCACATTATCCTGACACTGGGTCGACCAGTCCTAGCTCTACCCCGTAAATCTGAGTGCCAAGCGAGGAGCAGCTAGTACCATTTTTAACGACTTTGTTATGTCGCGGCCCAGGATCGAACCCATGACCTCCTGTTCCCCGGAGCGGACACTCTACTAACTGAGCTATCGGGGCCGGTTCATGACACATGAAGTATTGTTGAAAATTGTGTTATGAACAGTGTTATCAAGAGGTTTATTCGTAGTAACACACATGCATTAAAACAACATACAAATTAAATCTTACTCGAAGATCTTTATTCTGAGAATAGCATGAACAGTGTTATCAAAAGTTTATTTGCATTAACAAACACATGCATTAAAACAACATACAAATTAGATCATACTCAAAGATCTTTATTCTGAGAATAGCAGAGGTATAAAACCTTAAAATTCCAAGTAAAACTGAAGCAGACAACACTAATGGCAATGTTTATTAATTCTAGCAACAAATAATACTTGATTCCTGATCATTGCCTCCGCTTTCATTTGACATTACCATAACACACACGTGGCATAGTGCATTCTTTGCTATCTTCAAAATGGTCACTTTCCTATTTGTGATAAATTTCTTCTTTATACTTCAAAAAAAGGTTGTTGGTGCTCCTTAGAAATGCCTCAATGAGGCGGTTCTAATGATGACCCACAACCTATATGTTGGAGCAAAAATAAAAAAAATCGAATGTATACCCCTGTAAACCCCAGTTATCCCTATATAAAGTGAAATTTAGAGGGATGTTTATTATATGGACCTGTTAAAGGTGCATTATTGAGCTATCCGGAAAAAATGCTTGCAAAAATAAAATACATATAGCCGGTATTTTTCTTTAAAACAATACAAATGAATGCATTTTATGCAAAAATGCGAACAATTATGATGACAGGTAAACGAGTTTGAGAGGGATTCCCTAACTAGGTTTCGAACACAAGTTAGATCTATTTTTAGTTTGTGACAAAAATAGAATCTCCATATATGACGTTATGCGACGTTCATTTTTGGCCTTGTTTGCTTAGGCCATGCCTGAATCGGAAAAAAATATGACGCTGAATACCATGCCACAAGTAACGACACTCAGAGATGATACTGTCACCATGAATGTGTAAAGTGACAGATTTATTTTTAGAACAGAAATTCCGAACACATGTTCAGATCTAAGGGTAAACACGAATGAAAACGACCATTTTCACAAAGTTCTGAAGCTGTATTTGGCTCCAAAAGTGTACACATGACAAAGGAGTATGCATTGAAGATAAAAACCAAAAAAAATTTTGAGACCCGGCAGCTCAATAATGCACCTTTAACATGATGAAATTTCAATGGAATTATCTATCTATCTATCTGCTAATACTACCCGCCCCGATAGCTCAGTTGGTAGAGTTCAGCTCCGGGGAACATACCAAAGTCGTTAAGAATGGTACTAGCTGTTCCTCGCTTGGCACTCAGATTTATGGGGTACAGCTAGGACTGGTCGACCCAGTGTCAGGAAAATGTGACTGGGTGTGGTATAATGTAATGTGTCTGGGACATGATACTTCAGTGAGGCAGCACTATAAAAGTGAGCATTGAGCTCCCTGTCACGACCAGACACCGTCGTGATGACTGGAAAATTGTTGTAAGCGACGTTAAACCCGAATTCACACACGCATCTACTAATACTGCAGCACCCCCTCGTTGAATTTCAACGAAAAAAAAAAACAAAAATAAAGTTGTCTGCTCCAGTCGTGGTGGGAGCTTTAAGAGTTAACATACACATTATCAAAGCAACATTATCAAATAATGTCACTGTTATTTGGTGGATAACGTCATGTCATAATAAAAACGTCGCTAACACTGCATGATACCCCACCACTGCAGGACAATATGGTATGATCCATGACCACAATAGGCTTCCTTAAGTGTTCTATATATCTGTAAAATTTTATCAAGGTATTCCATATAGTGAAGCAGCTATGGGCCAAAAAACATTTCTTACATAGAAAATAAATACATGAATAAAAGTCTGTTTAATGGAAATAGTTAAAAAAACGTAACTCTGCCAATAATTTGAATGTTAACTCATTTTCCCCACTAACCATCCCAACCATGCTTCTATCAATGGTCTATATATCTATGAATTTTTATCCAAATATTCCATTAAGTAAAGGATTAAAAAAACAATAATGAGAATTGTTAACGGTCATAACTCTGACAAAGATGTTAACATATTTTGCTAATTAACAATCCCAAACATGCTTCATTTAATAGTACCTATATGTGAAGTTTCATCCATATATTGCATTTAGTTAAGGAATAAGAGCCCAAAAAGCATTTACTCGGACTCATACACGGTCATAACTGTCGAATAAGTTAACGTATTTTGCCAATGATCAAAACTAAAAATTATTCCTATAGTGGTCTGTATATCTGTGAAGATTCATCCATATATTCCAGTTAGTAATGGAAAAAGTGATCAAAAACCATTTAATGGAAATTGTTAACTTCAATAACTCTATCAAATATCAACGTATTTATGCCATCAGCAATTCCCAAGCCACACATTCCCAATATCAATATATGTACAAAATTTCATCCAACTACTCCACAAAATAAACAAATAAGAGTCCAAAAACTATTAAATGGAAATTGTTATGTTGGTCTATATATCAGTGAAGTTTCATACATATATTCCATTTAGTAAAGGAATAAGTAAGTGCCAAAAAACTATTTAATGGGAATTGTTAACGACCATAGCTCTGTTAAATGTTAATGTATTTTGCCCATTAACAATCCCAAACCACACATCCCCAAATACCAACGTAGATACAAAATTTGAAGAAAATCCGTGGAAAAATGTTCAAGTTATTGATTGGAAGCGCCCAAAAACCCCTTATTTTGAACTAAAAAGGGCCGTAACTGTGTCAAATGTTAACGGATTTTGCCTGTTAACAATCCAATACCAGTCATTACCGGTATAAACATGTATGCAAAATTTGCAAAAAAATCCATGGAAAATTACTCAAGTTATTGATCGTAAATGGTGTGGACGGACGGGCGGATGGACACTGGACAGTATATCATAATACCCCACCACTATCGTGTGGTGGGGTATAAAAATGATAAGATCCCACATGTAATAACACATTGTACTGGCCCTTAAATCATGATGCTGTCTGTGACAAACCTATGTTTTATACTAAAATTGTCTGACAATAAAATCTAATTTAAAATCACTATATGATAAACGGAATCTCACACTCGGGATCATTTCATTATGAAATTTATGAAACTCGCCAGAGGCTCGTTTCATAAATTTCATATGAAATGACAACTCGTGTATTTAAGAGTCTCTATTTATGATCACATATCATAATTATACCATTATCATAAACACTCAACTTCTGATACAGATACAGTGAAATTCCGCTGTTAAAACCACCTAAAATTAAGACTAATTCTGCTTTAAAAAGCTTATTTAGAAGGGTGCAGTTATTCTTTCTTCGTGTTTTCTGCACGCAATATCCTCTGGTCAGGAACCATCTTTAGGACTGTTCAAAAGTGGTCTTAACCATTTCCCACTCAGATACGTCTTTTTACGTGTCTGAACCCCACCCCCACCCCTTTTTGAACCCAAGAACCACCTAAAATCTGCATTCCCCACCCCTGGACAGCTATGTTTGCGTTAGGATTAGTTGTCCTAAAAATGGCCTGTTTTTTCGCGTGGCTCCCCCACTAAAAATATACCTATTGGGGGTTTGAAGTGGGGTAGGAGCCCCCTCACCGCCGAAAAAAAATGGGGATATGGCCCAGGCACCGCTGAAATGAAATCTGAGGGTGTCTGGGGTCAAAAATGCCTCGAAATTTATACTGGAAAACATGCTGCAGTCAGTGAAAATGCCTTAATTGTTACCTTGACAGCAGTGTGAAGATAAAGATTCATTCCCAAAATACATGTGAAATCACACTTTTTGACAACTTTGAGATGCCCCCTCATTACCATGGCAACAATGATATAGCCTATAAGGGTTCCATTTGAAAGGCTACTGCCAAGTGAATATTTCTGCCACGTTTGATGTAAAACCAACGATTCATTATGAAATAATGGTTATATGAAGTTGCTGTCCTTGGCAACACTGTGAAAATAAGCAAAATTCACAAAGTCCCCAAGTGGGAATGGGTTAAAGACCACTTTCAAACAGTCCCAAAGGTGGTCTTACTATAGGAATTTTACTGTAGTTTGTGAACATGGTAGTTTTGAATAGACTACAAAAAGAAACATTCAGTTCTTACATGGTTCAAAAGATAACACATTTGTGTGACAAAATTCATTCATTCAATCTCCAAAACGTTCATTTTTCTGATGAAAATTTGTGACAGTTTTCAAATATACTCCAAACATAGGTTGCAGGTGCTCGTTAGAACACCTCATCGAGCAAGTTCTAGTGAGTACCTACAACCTGTGTCTTACAGCAGAAATTAAGAAAAATAA
Source organism: Lucinisca nassula (assembly GCA_963580285.1). Taxonomy (NCBI): domain Eukaryota; kingdom Metazoa; phylum Mollusca; class Bivalvia; order Lucinida; family Lucinidae; genus Lucinisca; species Lucinisca nassula. The sequence continues at coordinate 21,052,861 of OY757021.1, forward strand.
TGTATACCCTATAAAACCTGAGTTTTCTCTATATAGACAGGGACTTGTTAATATCAGTGATGTGACATATTTCTGTGGAATCTGTGATATATTTCTGAATAATGCCCCAAACATAGATTTTAGGTTCTCCTTATAACTGCTTCAATGAGGTGGTCCCAAAAAGAACCCATAATCTAGATTCTGAGCAAGAAACAAGGGCATAAACCTCACTTTTCCATCAAGCGAACAAGTCTGTGATATGAATTCCAAATATACTCCAAACATAGGTTGCAGGTGCTCGTTAGAACCACCTCATTGAGCAGGTGTATCCATTTCCCTTAATAAAGTGAATGCTCCAAGACATAGGTTGTAGGTACTCATTAGAACCGCCTCAACAAGCGCCCACAACCTATGTTTGCAGTATAAATAAGAAAAATATCACGGATTTTCATTAAAAAAGTAGCCATTTTTGGAGATGTGAAAATGTGTGTTATCGTAATGTTTACACAAATTTCAGTTTACAAGGGTATACAGTCCTTAGACTTGGCTGAAACTCGCTAGTCTGGCACAGACAAACTTGAATATTCAACAATTTTCAACTCTGTGATGTAGGCTTTACTTCCAATCAAAAACCTTTTTATAGTACTTTACTACAGCTGGTATTAAGGGAATGTGTGATGGCTGTAAAAGGTCTCCCTGTCCTTTATCATAGTGCAGATGATATTTTCTAGTCCTTTGGGATCATTGATTCCATAATGGAATTTTCGAAATACACGTACTTGAGCATCACTGATGAGGACTAACTGGTTGAAACTAGCCAGTCTGTCTAAGCAAAAACTAGTACATTCCACAATTTTCAGTTCTGTGGTGTATCCCTCGCTTCCAAAGGATAACAACTTGTTATAGATGGTTGTTATCAAAGCAACATTCTATGATTGACCCTTCTTTGAGTTATATCCATCCCCTTCAGTTCCTGCATCATACATTTAGGTATAAAAGTAATGTTTCGCTGACAACAGATAAAGTGTTATCTTTAAGTCTCTGTGTCATCTGTATTTTGACCAGATCTGAAATGGAAAAACGCAAGTAATTCAAATAAAAGGCTTGAATAAGCCATATGATCAAAATTCAACACAACAAGAGGGCCATGATGGCCGTGGATTGCTCACCTGATCCACAGTGTAGAAATGAAACGTAGGTAAGGTGCCTTGTCAGAATGAACATATATGCCAAATATGAAGATTCTATCTCAAACGGTTCAAAAGTTTTGATAAAGTAGGTCAAAGGTGAAGGTCACAGGTCTAAAAGTTGGTATGGGTGGGAAGCCCTTGTTACAAGGAACGGACATGCAAAATATGAAGGCTCTATTCTTAATTTATTTAAGGTGGTCTTAATAGCGCAATTTCACTGTACAGTCGAATTTCAATGACTCAAATGATTAAAAAGTTATGATAAAGTAGGTCACATGTCAAGGTCAAGGTCACAATATTTTTGTATGAGTGGGAAACCCTTGTCACAAGGAACCTACAACCCAAATATGAAGGTTCTTTCTCAAATGGTTAAAAAGTTATGACAAAATAGACCAAAGGTCAAGGACACAGGTCAAAAATCTTTATATGAGTGGGAAGCCATTGTCACAAGGAATTTACATGCCAAATACGAAGGTTTAATGGCAAATGGTTCAAAAGTTATGGCCAAGTAGGTCAAAGATCAAGGTCATGGGACAAAATTTTTGTATGAAAAGGAAGCCCTAGTCACAAGGAACCTAAATGCCAAATATGAAGGCCCTAACTCAAATGGTTCAAAAGTTATTATAATGTAGGTTACATGTCAAGGTCAAGAGCAAAGGTCATTTTATGTATGAATAGGAAGCCCTTGTCAAAGGAACCAACATGGCAAATATTTGGGCTCTATCTCAAATGCTTCAAAAGTTATGACAAAGTAGGTCAAAGGTCAAGGTGATAGGACCAATTTTTTGTATGGGTGAGATGACCTTGTCACAAGAAACACACATGTCAAATATGAAGGCTCTATCTCAAATGGTTCAAAGTTATGATAAAGTAGGTCACATGTTAAGGTCAATGTCACAGGACACTTTGTGTATGAATAGGAAGCCCTTGTCAAAAGGTACCTACATGCCGAATATAAGGCTCTTGTATGAATAGGAAGCCCTTGTCGCAAGGAACCTAAGTGCCAAATATGAAGGCTCTATCTCAAATGCTACAAAAGTTATGACAAAGTAGGACAAATGTCATAGGTCAAATGTTTTGTATGGTTTGGATGACCTTGTCACAAAGAACATACATGCCAAATATGAAGGCTCTATCTCAAATTGTTAAAAAGTTATGATAAAGTAGGTCACAGGTCAAGGTCATTTTTTGTATGAGTGGGAAGCTCTTGTCACAAGGATCCTACATGCCAAATATGAAATCACAAACGGTTACAAAAGTGATGACAAAATAACCTTCTGATCTACTTTTTGATTCGACATGACCCATATTTGAACTTGACCAAGATATTGTCAAGATGATCATTCTGAGCATGATTCATGATCACTGGACCAAAACTGTGGCCTCTAGAGTATTCAAAAGGTTTTTCTAGGATCTGAGCTACTGACCTACTTTTTGATCCGACATAACCCATATTCGAACTTGACCGAGATATTGTCAAGATGACCATTCTGAGCAAGATTTATGATGATTGGACCAAAACAATGGCCTCCTAAGAGTGTTCACAACGTTTTTCTATGATTTGACCTACTGACCTAGTTTTTGACCCGACATTACCCATATTCAAACCTGACCCAGATATTGTCAAGATGATAATTCTGAGCAAGACTGGTGATGATTGGACCAAACCTGTGGCCTCTTGTGTGTTCACAAGGTTTTTCTATGATTTGACCTACTGACCTACGTTTTGACCAGACATGACCCATATTTGAATTTGACTGAGATATTGTCAAGATGATCATTCTGATCAAGTCTGATGATGATCGGACAAAAACTGTAGCCTCTAGTGTGTTCACAAAGTTTTTCTATGATTTGACCTACTGACCTACCTTTTGATACGACAATACCCATATTCAAACTTGACTTAGATATTGTCAAGATGATCATTCTGAGCAAGTTTGATGATAATCAGAATAAAGCTGTGGCCTCTAGTGTGTTCACAAGGTTTTTCTATGATTTGACCACCTGACCTACTTTTTGACAAGACATGACCCATATTCAATCTGACCAAAACTGTGGCCTCTAGTGTGTTCACAAGGTTTTTTCGATGATTTGAACTACTGACCTACTTTTTGACCCGACATGACCCATATTCAAACTTGGCCCACATATTGTCAAGATGGTCATTCTGAGCTAGATTGATGATGATCGGACCAAACAAAACTGTGGGCTCTAGTGTGTTCACAAGGTTTTTCTATGATTTGCACTACTGACCTATTTTTTGTTCCGACATGACCCATATTCGAACTTGACCGAGATACATGTATTGTCAAGATGATCATTCTGAGCAATTTTAATGATGATCGAACCAAACTGGTGCCTCTAATGCGTTCACAAGGTTTTTCTATGATTTGACCTATTGACCTACTTTTTGACCCAATATGAACCATATTCAAAATTGACCGAGATATTGTCTTCATGGCCATTCTGACCAAGTCTGATGATGATTGGCCCAAAACTGTGACCTCTAGTGTGTTCACAAGAAAAGTATGCATGGACGATGAACGACGCACCATGTACAAAGAACGACAACGCCGGATATCGCTGTCAAAAATGCTCACTTTGATCTTCGGTCAGGTGAGCTAAAGATTATCAGCATTAAAAATTGCAGTGAAATTTATGTACAGGGGGTCACGGGTTCGATCCCGGGCCGCGACATACCAAAGTCATTAAGAATGGTACTAGCTGCTCCTCGCTTGGCACTCAGATTCACGGGGTAGAGCTAGGACTGGTCGACACAGTGTCAGGATAATGTGACTGGGTGTGGTATAATGTAATGTGTCTGGGACATGATACTTCAGTGAGGCAGCACTATAAAAGTGAGCACTGAGCTCCCTGTCGCAACCAGACACCGTCGTGATATGACTGAAAAATTGTTGAAAGCGACGTTAATCCCGAATTCACATACACACACACACACAGAGTCACAAGAGGACATTGCATACAGAAAAAAACAAAGAAAGAATAACTGAAACTTACTAGATAATGACTTTTTATAGCAGAATAAGTCTTAATTTATTTAAGGTGGTCTTAATAGTGCAATTCACTGTACAGTCGAACTTCAATGACTCGAACACCTTTGGGACCACGAAAATCTGTTCGATATGGGTAGTTTGAGCCACTGAGGGCTACTTCCAAGAGGCATAAGAAGGATAATTTTGGGACTTCTTTTTAATGTTCTAGGACAAAAATGTATGCTGTGTGTACTCATTAGAATCACCTCAACAATGTGATTCTCATGAGTACACGGAGCATACTTTTGTAAGATAAAAGTCAAAAATCTCCTTAATTATCCTGCACTACTTCTTATGTAGATGAATTCCCTAGGAACTCACAAAAGGGTTCAACTCAGCCATGGTAAACAAGCCATTTACGAGCCATCAAAGTTCTACTGTATTTAGGCCAGCTCAGGAGAAAAGAGTTCTTATTGCAAAGACTCAGAGCAGCCTGTGCATAAGGACAGTCTTGCCAGAGCATTTGTCACTCACTGACATGTTACCTATTTAAAGTCACTACAGCTGGTGTTAAGGGAATGTGTGGCAGCCGTAAAAAGTCTCCCTGCACTTCATCATAGTGTAGTTTATATTTTCTTGTTCTTTGGGACCATTGATTCCTTTGTGGAATTTTGAAAATATCTGAGAGTCACTGATGAGGCCTAATTGGCTGAAACTAGCTAGTCTGGCCTAAAAAACTTGTACACTCCATACTTTTCAGTTCTGTGGTGTATTCCTTGCTTTCAAAGTATAACGATTTCATAGAACATATGAAGTAGAGACCTTGAGACACATCTACATTTATATATTGATTTCAAACTTAAGTGCACAAGCAGTTGAAAGTTAAACTTATCATAGAATGTCCTTTTTGAGAGGCTGATAATGCCATAAGTGTGCGGGCGTGCGTACGTGCGTGTGTGCATGCATGCGTGTGTGTGTGTGTGTGTGTGTGTGTGTGAATTCAGGTTTAACGTCGCTTTCAACAATTTTTCAGTCATATCACAACGGTATCTGGTTGCGACAGGGAGCTCAATGCTCACTTTTATAGAATAATGCCATAAGAAACTCGTTCTTTAGTCATTACAGATGTTTCCAATCTTTTGTGGCATTATCAACCTCTAAACTGCCCCTGCCCATCAGGGCTTGGAGAAATATATTGGATTTCATGATGCTCCACACAGAGCTGAAAGCGACCACACAAGTTCTAGTAAACTGCTTACAAGATCTATGCCTGCCCAGGTAAAGTGGTGTGAGTTGGACCGTCCCTGCATATAAGCCCTACAGTTTGTTTGGACGATAGGGTTTGAGATGTCATTTAATCTCAGTGTCAGGTAAAAGTCCCACAAAACTGGAAGCAACGTCTCCAAAATGACCCAGATAGAGCTGATGAGGATGTAACACCTCAATATAAACAAATCAGTAAGCCCCCTCAATAGCTCAGTAGGATGCATGTCTGACTAGAAATCTGGAGGTTTCAGGTTTGACACCTGCAACATTCTTTCTTAGAAATTGATCATGAAATCTTTTCTATGGCTATTCTCAACTTTCCGCTGATGCATGAAGGGTTGTTGTCAGTTTCTGGCAAAAGCGTTAGGGTTAAAGGGAAGATCTTACCTGCTTCACTTTTTCTAGGCAGGCATGGATGTTCTAAGATGTTTACCAGTACTAAAACTAAAATTTTTGGCCAGTTTCAGCACTGTGCCAAAGCAGCATGCAGCCCTATCTATTTCTCCAAGCCCTGATGCTAACAGGCTTACTAAAGACAAATATTATTAAACTTGGTTAATAAGTATCATATGAAATGAACACTCATGTAAAGATCCTCATAATAGTAATCAGCTCATGAGAACATGGTGCTTATCACAGGCAAGCAGCTAATTAGCTCAGGCAAGGTTGTGCTTAAGGGGAATGGGAACACCTAGGACATTTTTCCACCATTTTTCAAAAGAGACAACTTTTGGGACTTCCTGTACACTTTTCTACAGGCTTAATCCCACCAAAAAAGGGGTCTACGAGGGTAGGCTGAAAAGCTCAGAGCCTGACCAAGATCCAATGGTTTGTCCATGCTGAAAGTGCCTTATTTTTCAACATAGTCTCCCTTCCTGTCCACACACTTCCTCCAGCAATGCTGGAGTCCTTGGATCCCAGAGGTATAGAAGGTCTCATCTTGGTCCCTGAAAAACTCCTCCACAGCAGCTATCACCTCCTCGTCTGACCGATAATGCTGCCCAGCCAAGTGCTGTTTCATGTTTGAAAACAGAAAATAATCTGATGGAGCTAGATCAGGTGAATACAGAGGGTGATCGACAAGTGTGAAGCCACAGTCATGCACAGCAGCCATTGGGACAACCGATTTATGAGCAGGCGCATTGTCCTGATGGAACAAGACCCCTTTTGTCAATTTTCCGGGTCGTTTAGCCTTAAATGCTTTTCGCAACTGTTTTAGCAGATCTACATAATACTCCCCATTAATTGTTCTGCCCTTTGGAAGGTAATCTATGAATATTATACCCTTGGCATCCCAGAACACTGATGCCATTACCTTCCCTGCAGAGGAGACGACCTTTGCCTTCTTTGGAGGGGTTGAGCCAGGGTGCTTCCATTGCATAGATTGTCTTTTTGTCTCTGGCTCAAAGTGATGAACCCAACACTCATCCTGAGTGACAAAGCAGTCAAGAAAACCATCTTGGTCTGCTTCAAAAATAGCCAAGTTGGCTTGTGACGGGTTCAGTCTGGTCAACTTTTGGTCAGGCGTCAAAAGGCTGGCACCCATCTGGCGGAAACGTTCGACATTCCTAATTCACTGTGTAGAATGTTCTCTACTCGTTCACGGGAGATGCCAACAGTGTTAGCTAACTGATTCACAGTTAAACGCATGTCATCCATCAAGGCCCTGTGCACTTGGCTGATGGTTTCCTCAGTTGTTGCCATGTGGGTCATCCACACCGGTCATCATCTTCAAGGCTGTCCTTGCCCATCTTAAAATTTGCTGCCCACCTTTTCACGGTTGCATACGAAGGAGCATCATCCCCTAATGTTGCAACCATATCGGCATGAATGTCCTTAGGAGCTAACCCCTTTTTATGGAGGTACTTGATGACACCACGATGCCAGATTTTGTCCATTTTCTCAAAAACGTGCTAGTATCAATTTCAAAGTCTAGAATTTCTATGTTATTGCAGGTAAACTTGAATTCATTTGAGTCAAATCAAGTGATAAAGGTTTGGATTTAATGAATACAAAATTTCATGGCTGTTCGATGCCTGCTTCTTGGTCAGGCTCAGAACTTTTCAGCCTACCCTCGTACTCTTAAAGGAAAGAATTTGTTCCTCAGGAACAAATTCTTTCCTTTAAGAGTTGACCCTATTGACATGGGTGACAAAAATACTTTTGCAGGAGTTGTCTCCCCTGAAGGTGTTCCCATTCTCCTTAAGTGCAGACAGGTAAAGGAGACCTTGAGGTAGCTTACATCACAAGTCCATGTTATGAATACCCCTCTAAATATGTTCTAGAAAAGGGTTATCCTTTGGAAGCAAGGAATTCACCAAAGAACTGAAAAGTATGGAGTGTACCTGCTGTCTGGTTTCGGCCAATTTTCAATATTCCACAATGGAATCAATGATCCCAAAGGACTAGAAAATATAAACAACACTATGATGAATGGCAGGGAGACTTATACGGCTGCCACACATTCCCTTAGCATCAGCTGTAGTGACGTATAATAATTTCTAGAAAAGGGTTATCTAAACCCCACTTTATATAGAGAAAACTGGGGTTTAAAGGGATATAAATTATTTTTCGTATTTTGCTCCAAGACATAGGTTGTGGGTACTCGTTAGAACCACCTTAATGAGGTGGTTCTAACGTTTGAGGTGGTTCTAACAAGCACCCACAACCTATGTTTAGAGTTTTAATAAGAAAAATATCACAGATTTTCATCAGATAAATAACTGTTTTGGAGTTATGCAAGAATGCGCTGTGTCACATGGTGAGTTATAATAATGTTAGATGCCTGCCTATGCCCATCTCAAGAATACACATTGTAACTGTAACCTAACCTATCTAAGAGCCCTTTTTCATGTGTCAGCCACTCAGCTGTTATACTTTATAGGAGTATTAGCCCATTGTATGTGGGAAACCCCTAAATTGATACCTTGCCAAACAGAGCAGGCCCAGATCAGATGCCACAGAATGCAGCGTCTGATCAGGGCCTCCACTGTTAAGGTCAGCCATTTTCCAAACCAATTTTGAAGAAAACACAGCCTGACACCCCTAAATTTTGAAATGGACTCCTGTTATTTATAAGGAGGACAAGTCCATTTGGTACAAAAAGGATAAACCCATGTTATTCTGAATGGAATCTTCCTCTTGTATATGTCAAAGGGTGTAGATCCTGATCAAGAAGCTATTTGATCTGGATCTACACTGTTTGCAAAGTTAGGGTTTGTCGGGAACAACAGTATCAGGATTAATGCGTGTCAGGTGACCTTATTTTCAAAAATTATTTAGAAAATGGTTCAACTTAATCTGCAAACAGTGAAGACCCTGATCAGAGGCTGGATTCTGTGGCATCTGATCTGGGCCTGCACTGTTTGCCAAAGACCCAATCAGGGGTTTCCTAGAAAAAATCGATTCAGCTAGAGTTTGTCCCCACAATAAGGATTATCTCCCTTTCTTCTTAAAAAGGATGAAAGCATACCCTGAACATCATTCTGTTCTGTATCAGCGCATATGGTACAGGACCATATTCTCTCGAGTCTACGGAGACGGATTTGTTGTCTCCCTCTATCCAGATATGGCCTCGTGGAATCTGAAAAATATATCACAACCTAACACCGCATAACATTAACATATCTGAAATAAGCATTTTTGTAGGCCTTTTTAATGTCTGAGAAGGGTATATATTCTTTTTTCATTTCTGCTCAAATACACAACTTGTGGGTAAATGTCAAAACAGCATTTCTAACATGAAGCCGATAATCTATGTTTGGATGGCAAACATGAAAAATGTCACAATTAAACATGTCACAAATAAACTACATGTGTTTGTCTGAAAAATGTCTTTCAATCACCCATGAAAGTTCTGGAAATACTGTTATTCATTAAATCCGGAAATAAACACTCATAAGGGGATAGGTAGCCTGGCTTTTAGGTTTCTAACAAAGATTTAGCACTCCACTTTGACTATTTTTATTTACATGCATGGGCAAAGACTTTGACAATTATAAAGAGTTTTATTATCATGTCTCTTTAATTGTATGATTTGAAGTTTAACGTCCCCATCAACACTATTTAGGTCATTTTGGAGATAATTCCAATTTTGTGGGACTTTCACCTGAAATTGAGATGAAATTACATCTCAATCCCTGCTACCCAATGAAACCAATAGGATTTATATGGATGGATGGGCCGACTCGCACCACTTTACCTGGGCAGGCTTAGACCTTCAAGCCAGTTTACCAGTACTCGTGTGCAGTCGGTTTCAGCTCTATGTGGAAGCATCATGAATTTCTGTCTATTTCTCCAAGCCTCAATGGGCAGGGGCAAGTCATCATGTCAAATGTCGATATAAAGTTGGTTCACGGTTACATTACTTACATAAACAGTATCACTATTTTTCTTGACGATCTTCTCCCCAGCAGTTGCTACCACTCTCTTACAGAGAATTATATCGGGATTAAATGGACTCTGAACAGTGACTATATCACCCCTAAAATAAAACACAATAATCTTGTTTCTTTGTTTTGGAGTTTAACGGCCCAGTCAACACTGTTTTAGATCATTTTTGAGCCGGTCAGTTTACCTAACACACTAGTCCTGGGCAGGCTTAAACGTATGCGGTTTACCAGTACAGTGCACACTCTTTCGCCAGAAACTGACAACTGCCCTTCTTGAATCATAGGAAGGGAGAGAATGACCGTAGAAAAGATTTCATGATCAGTCTCCATGAAAGAATGTTGCCGACCCCGGCAGGTATCGAACCCGTGTCCTCCTCATCACCAGTCAGATGCGCATCTGACTGAGCTACCAAGGCCCGCAAAAAACACAATAATAAAAACAGTATAATTGCAGTTATACCATAAAAATCCTAAAAATTTGGACACCATGAGGATTTGCTGTAATTCTCCTAAAATTTTACCAACTTTGTTTCACAATCCAGCAAGGAGTCCAAAAAGTGCAGACGGAATGGCAAACAGTGTAGACCCTGATCAGACTGCTCCTGAAAGAGCAGTCTGATCTGGATCTGCACTGTTTGCTTAGGCTGGTCTGTCCCAATCATCAGAATCATTATGGTAATACCAGCGAAAACAACAACTTATTCAATACCAAGTATAGCCTTCCCTTCCGCTGATTCAAGAAGGGCAGTTGTCAGTTTCTGGTGAAACAATGTGCACTGTACTGGTTAACTGCTTACGTATAAGTCTGCCCAGGAAAAGTGTGGATAGGTAAACTGACTGGCTCAAAAATGACCTAAAAAGTGTTGACTGGGGGGTTTAACTCCAAAACAAACAAACAAACAAAACCAAGTATAGCCAACCTCTTTAATATGCTATTATTGAGAGCCAAAGCAGAAACCAGAAATCCTGCTGGCTTATAATAAACCTCAAATCCAACAAACAAATTCATTAAAAACTGTTAACTACCCTTCATGAATCAGCAGAAGGGAGGAGAATGACCATACATTATGCTAACCCTTAAGCTGCCGAGAAAAACAACATCTGAAAATGCTGTCTGCTTATGTCGTCTGCTGAATCTTCTTGCAAACATTTTTTTTTTATATATTTTTGCACACAGGCAAACAGTGTGAGCCAAGAACAGACTGCTCCTACAGGAGCAGTCTGATCTGGGTCCACACTGTTTGCAAAAATGATTTTTAAAGTATCTGGCAAAAGACAAAGCAGACGACAATTGTCATGATTGGCACCTTATAGGTTAACAAGTCCGTGAAATGAACACACCTCTAAACCCTGCATTATATTGGGAAAACTGGGCTTTACAGTGGTATTCATTATTGTTTCTTATTTCTGCTCCAAGTCATAGGTTGTGGGTACTCATTAGAACCGCCTCAATGAGGCAGTTCTAATAAGCACCCACAACCTACATATATATTAAGTATAACATTACGAAGACACGCCTATACAAATACATTGTAAATTGAATCGCCGAAAAAATGAAAATTTTAAGATGAAAAATTGTGACGTTGTTCTTATTTCTGCTCAAAATATAGATTGTGGATTTTGCTCAAAAAATAAATTGTGGATACTTGATAGAACTGCCTCGGTGAGGCGGTTCTATCAAGTATCCACAATCTATGTTTTGAGCAGAAATAAGAAAAATATTGTATACCCCTGTAAACCCCAGTTTTACTATATAAAAGTGGGGTTTAAGGGGGTCAAAATTATATAGGCGTGTTTTCGTGATGAATTGGAAAAATATCACAAATTTTCATCAAAAAAGTGACCATTTTGAAGATAAGAAAGAACGCACTATGTCATAGGGATGTGTTATACATTACGATCACACAGCCGTGAAACATAGTGCATTTTTCACATCTCCAAAATGGCGACTTTTCTGATAAAAATCCTTGATAGTTTTCTTATTTATACTGCAAACTTAGGTTGTGGGTGCTCGTTAGAACCGCCTCATTGAGGTGGTTCTAACGAGTACCCACAACCTATGTCTTGGAGCAGAAATAAGGAAAATCATGTATACCCTCATAAACCCCAGTTTTCTCTATATAAAGTGGGGTTTAGGGGGTGTGCATTTCACGGACTTGTTCATGTGATGGAAATGGAAAAGACTACATGATCAGTCTCGACAAGACAAGGTTGATGACAACCCAGCGAGGATCGAATCTGCAACCTCCTGATCACCAGTCAGATGTGCATCTGAGCTTAGTACCCAGGCAAGCAGACATGCACATACCCATCATTGGCCTGTTGGTTCTGGAAAAGTAAAATTTTACAGTTTTTGCCCTACCGGTATATAAGACCAGCCATAATTTACTCTGATAATGCAAGCCATTTGAATGATGTTTCATATTCCACTCCAATGTAGGCCCTATATGAAATATATCTTTACTCAGCTGAACAGTTTTTCAGAAATAGAGGATCATACATGAGTGGTCATTTCATATGAAATTTATGAAACAAGCCTTTGGCGAGTTTCATATTTCGTATGAAATGACCACGAGTGTAAAAGTATGTTTATCATATTACGATTTTAAATTGCATTTTATCACTGAAGAAGTGCAAAAGAAAACAGAGTTGTTATGGATGGCATCATGACGTTACATGCCAGAAACCATGTGTTATTACACATGTTGTCATATGATTTTTATTACATGACGTTATGCACGACATAAAAGTGACATTATATGATAAAAAGTAGTTCATTACAACTGACGCGGTTCTAACAAGAGCTCGCAATCTATATTTTGAGCAGAAATAAGAAAACTATCACAATATTTCATCATAAACTTTTCATTTTTTCGGCGATAATGGATGTATTTGTGTAGGCGTGTTTTCGTAAGGAGATACAGAAGCCTCCATGGTGTAGTGGTTATGCTACTCATCTTGTAAACCAGGGGTCACAGGATTGATCCCGTGCTTCTCCAGACTTTGGGATGAGTCTTTAAACCGAGGTCCTGTCTCTGTATGACCTTAGCTGTTGGTGAAACATAAAACTCAAACTCACTCAATCAACCGTAAGGAGATAAATTTCTTACTTCTGAACCGTTCTTCTGATTCTGCTGATGCATTCAACAGCCCATATATCACCCGGGTGAACTGTGGGTTCCATTGACTCTCCTGAACACTGAAATGATTAACACTAACCATGCTGAATATTTCATTGCATCACACTCCTCCCCGATTTCAGCCATTAGTGTTGCATGATTTCAATTTTCACCATGGATTCAAACTTAGCAGGATGGAAAACAGTATAGATCCTGATCAGCTGGCTTCTCTGAAGCCAGCTGATCTGGATCTATACTGTTTCAAAAAAGGATATTTCCAGCTTCAGTATGGTAAGGTTAAGATATCATGATGATGATGGTGATGATGATGATGATGATGATGATGATGATGATGATGATGATGATGATGATGATGATGATGATGATGATGATGATGATTCAAGCACTAATCATAAATAGCAGATGCATATTTTAAGTATTTGTCTATAATTTTTCAGAGAAAATATGGCTTAATTCACATTACATTCGTTGGCTAGGCAGTTTTCCATAACTCCTGAATGTCTATTTTTGATTCCACAAAACATTACGACAATACACTCATTGAGGTGGTTCTAACGAGCACCCACAACCTATGTCTTGGAGCAGAAATAAGAAATATAATGTATACCCCTTTAAACCCCAGTTTTCTCTATATAAAGTGGGGTATAGGGGGGAGGGGGTTCATTTCACGGACTTGTTCACGTGACGTAAGGATCCGTTTACATGGGCATGCACAGATAATGGCATAAAGAGTATTAAAAGTTAATTTATTATTTTAGGATGCTCATGTAATAATAATGTGCTAGGTTCTCCTTTACACATTAAAAGTGGAGTTACAATTTGTTTGTTTGATTTGAGGTTTAACATCCCCATCAACACCATATAGGTCATTCTGGAGATGTTGCTTCCAATTTCGTGAGACTTATACCCGACACAGAGATGAAATGACATCTCAAGCCCGGCCACCCAATGAAACCCACAGGGTTTATATGCATGGACAGTCCGACTCGCACCGCTTCTCCTGGGCAGGCTTTCTTTGCCGGATCATTACAGGGTCACTGATGAGGCTTTATTAGCCGAAACTACGTAGTATGACCCATCTACTTTCTTATGAATGTTTTCATTGCTCTTAAAGGAACTCATTTTTTATTTTTATTAGAACCTCTAAGCGGTTTACCAGTACCCATGTGCAGTCGGTTTCAGCTCTGCATCATACAGCCCAATCTATTTCTTCAAGCCCAGATGGGCGGGGGCGGAAGTGAGAATACAGTTGTTAACCCGTAAGATGCCAATCACATTAATTGTCGTCTGCTTTGTCATCTGCTGGTAACTTAAACAGTCATTTTTGCAAACAGTTTGGACCATGATCAGACTGCTCCTAGGAGCAGTCTGATCAACGTCTACACTGTTTGCTTGAAAGGCTAGTTTGCAAAAAGATTTGATCAGCAGACGACAAAACAGACGACATGTTAAGATGCAATTTTCATGGCAGCTTACGGGTTAAATGCTTAAGTTATATTTAGAAAAAAAAAATAATCAGGTCAACAAGCCCCAGCAATGAATATCCCGTAAAGCCCCGCTTAATATAGAGAACAGCGGGACTTTACGGGGATATAATTATGATACCCTATTGATATTTTTGTTATTAGAAGTCTGTACTAATATTTCTCAATTTAAAAAGTAAATTAATTACCGTAGTAAAACAACAGAGGTGAAAATAAAAATCTGAATCAAGTTTTAATCAAATTACAAGTTTTAAACATTCTTCTAGCTGGAAAAATAAGTATTTTAAGATCACTCATTTCGAATGGAACTGACACAGACAGATATATTGAATAAAAGTAGTCCTGCAGGTAAAGCTATATATAGTAATGCCACCTGTTGTGAGGAAAGTCATTAGTGGAGAAAGATAATGCCAATAGCCAAAATAAGAGGGCCCAATGGCCCTATATCGCTCACCTGTGTACCAGAAAATTATTAGTGTAGGAGACCACTTGACATTGCTACACTAAATATCTAAGCCCTGGGCCTTATGGCTTCAGAGAAGAAGATTTTTTAAGCTTTTTCCATAATAAATCTAAAGGAGCTAAGGGGCCCCGGGGGGTGGCCCATTTGGATCCCAGCGGCAGTGTTAGCAGGATTTATGTAGGTGACTATTTTATGTTGCTAGATATTAAATATCTATAAGCTCTGTGCTTCACAGTTTCAGAGAAGAAGATTTTTGAAGCTTTTCTCCATTATGAGTCTATTGGAGCTAAGGGGGTCCCAGGGCGTGGCCCATTTGGACCCCAGGGGCATGATTGGCAGGACTTATGTAGGTGACCACTTGCCATTGCTACATGCTCAATATCTTAGCTCTGGGCCCTGTGGTTTCTGAAGAAGATTTTTGAAGCTTTTTTCCATTATGAGTCTATGGGAGCTACGGGGCCCCGGGGCATGGCCCATTTGTACCCCAGGGACATGATTGGCAGGATTTATGTAGGTGACCACTTGCCGTTGCTACATGTTAAATATCTAAGCTCTGGGCCCTGTGGTTTCAGAGAAGAAGATTTTTGAAGCTTTTTCCATTATGAGTCTATGGGAGCTAAGGGGCCCCGTGGCATGGCCTATTTGGACCCCAGGGGCATGATTGGGAGGATTTATGCAGGAAAAAACGTGCCGTTGCTACATGGTAAATTTCTAAGTTCTGGGCCCTGTAGTTTCAGAGAAGAAGATTTTTGAAGCTTTTTTCCATTA
Source organism: Lucinisca nassula (assembly GCA_963580285.1). Classification (NCBI taxonomy): domain Eukaryota; kingdom Metazoa; phylum Mollusca; class Bivalvia; order Lucinida; family Lucinidae; genus Lucinisca; species Lucinisca nassula. Next base: position 21,068,535 of record OY757021.1, read on the forward strand.
CATGTATGAGTCTATGGGAGCTAAGGGGCCACGGGAAGTGGCCCATTTGGGCCCCAGGGGCATGATTGGCAGGATTTATGTAGGTGACCACTTGCCGTTGATACATGCTAAATATCTAAGCTCTGGGCCCTGTGGTTTCAGAGAAGAAGATTTTTTAAGCTTTTTTCCATTATGAGTCTTTGGGAGCTAAGGGGCCCTGGGGCGTGGCCCATTTGGAGCCCAGGGGTATGAGTGGCAGGATTTATGTAGGTGACCACTTGCCTTTGCTACATGTTAAATATCTAAGCTCTGGGCCCTGTGGTTTCAGAGAAGAAGATTTTTGAAGCTTTTTTCCATTATGAGTCTATGGGAGCTAAGGGGCCCCGGGGCGTAGCCCGTTCGGATCCCAGGGGCATGATTGGCAGGAATTATGTAGGTGACCACTTGCCATTGCTACATGCTAAATATCTAAGCTCCTAGGCCCTATTGTTTTAGAGAAGAAGATTTTTGAAGCTTTTTTTTCCAATATCAATCTATGGGAGCTAAGGAGCCCTAGGGTGTGGCCAATTTGGACCCCAGGGGCATGATTGGCAGGATTTATGTAGGTGACCACTTGACATTGTTACAAGCTAATTATCTAAGCTCTTGGCCCTGTGGTTTCAGAGAAGAAGATTTTCAAAATTGTTTCCATTATAATTCTATGGGAGCTATATGTTGTCATGGCAACCAGAATTCCAATCTGATCAGCCCAAAAACCTTATGCAGCCTTTCCCCCTACCTGATGATGCTTTACATGAAATGATCAAGATTGGCCAATGGGTATTAGAGATATACGTATTTGAATTTGTTTTCGGACGCACACATGCACGCACGCACGGACGGACACACGCACGCACAATGGACAAAATGTGATCACAAAAGCTCACCTTGTCACTACGTGACAGGTGAGCTAAAAACCATCTGGTTAAATTATCAGTTAAGCCTGACCTTTTGGTCATTTTTCTCTAAGAAAAGCATGTCATGAATGCTTAATAACTTTGGGTGACTGACAAATAATTGACTCTAAAACTGACTATAGTACTGTCCATTTTTAAATCATACTCACTATGACAATGGAAACCATATAATTGGTAACACAGTGATATATACATAGGTACTGCCCTGTCTTCACCAGCAGATATCCAGCTTTCTGAAGAATATCCTTGAGCATTGTTTACTTATAAACATAAATTGTTCAACAGTTGTTAAACATCATTTTAACCAGTTAGTGCTTCACCACTCTTCACATGTTTCATTGACCTTCTGACACCATGTTGAATATCATGAATAATGCTGGTTACCCCTGGAAAAAAAATGTACCATCAAGAAAACATGCTTCCTTCAAAACTCATGGCCCCTGCCCATAGGGGCTTGAAGAAATATATGGGCTGCATGATGCTTCCACGCAGAGCTGATTCTGGCCTGCACACTAGTACTGGTAAACTGTTTAGAGGATCTAAGCCTGTCCAGAAACCGCGGTGCCCAATGAAATCAAAAGGGTTAATTAGCATGGACGGTCTGTCCATGCTAATTAACCCTTTTGGTTTCATTGGGCGACAGGGCTTGAGATGTCATTTCCAAAATGACCTTTACAGTGTTGACGGTGCATTAAACCTCAAATGAAACAAACAAACTTCAAAACTCAACTTTTGTACAGTAAAACTGGGGTTTACAGGAATATATACATTATTTTTCTTATTTCTGCTCATTTCTGGGTACTCGTTAGAACCGCCTCACCAAGGCGGTTCTAATGGGCTACCACAATCTATGTTTTGAGCAGAAATAAGAAAAATATCAGATCTTTTTATCAGAAAACTTTTATTTTTGGTGGTAAAATTTTACCAGAATAGACATGTTTTCATATTAAATTTTGTGATTTAATCCAGGGTTACTGCACTTATATTGGCGGATATTGTCTCCAGTTGAGATATCAATTAATCAAAGGATGTAACCTTGTTAACTTGCATCCTTTGATATGTATTATTGATCTTCTGACACCATGTTGAATAACCCGAATATTGCTGATTACCCATTCCTTTGTATGTTTATGCAATAAAATATGTTTAATCTATATATATAAAAAATATCACAGATCTTCTTCAGAAAAGTAGCCATTTTGGAGATTTGTAAAATGCACTATGTCGCATGGGTGTGTTATCTATAATGTAAGGGGTGGAATATCTTGCCTGTCTTTTTGAAAACGGCCATCTTGACCTTATCCCTATAAATTATTTTATCAACCTCTATCAGCCTGTATGAAAGCCCTGGAGGGTATTCTTACTTCATCACTTTTAGTTTTTACTTCTGACTTCCTACTTCCAACTTCAAACTTGCCATCTTCTTACTTCTAACTTCTGATTTCTAACCACCAACTTTCAATTTCTAACTTCTGATTTATATCTTCTGACTTTCAACTCCCTACTTTGTATTTCAAACTTTTGACTTCCCGATTTCTTACTTCTAGCTTCTGATTCTTAACTTATTACTTCCTGCATTTCACATCATTCTATTGATATTGTATGTGATGGAGCTTCATCACTTCTTAGTTTTGACTTCCGACTTCTATTTCCATTTCCGACCTCTAACTTCTGACTTCCTACTTCCAGCTTTGAAGTAAGAAGTAGGAAGATAGATGTCTGAAGTAAAAAGTTCGAAGAAGATGGACGTAAGAAGTCTGAAGTTAGAAGATGGCAGTTGGAAGTCAGAAGAAAGAAGTTAGAAGTAAGAAGTCACAAATTATTAATCAGAAGTATAAAGGAGTCGGAAGTTAGAAGTAAGAAGTCGGAAGTTAGAAGTTGGAAGTTAGAAGTTGGAAGTTAGAAATTGTAAGTAAAAAGTCAGAAGTTGGAAGTTCAGTTAGAAGTCCTGGTGACGGATTGTCTAAGGACGTGTCATCAGTAAACAAATCTGATTCTAACCTTTAACCTGCTGAATATTCAATTAAGCCACACCCATTTCTGACTTTGAACCAATCCGATACTTGATGCAATTTATTTCTATATATTCATAAACTGAATGTCAAACAGTGTAGATCCTGATCAGATGGCTTCTTCAGAAGCCATCTGATCTGGATCTACACTGTTTGCAAAGATAGGGCTTGTCGCCTACAGCAGGCTAAAGGCTAAACAATTCTGAAGTCAGAAAAAAGAAGTCAGAAATAAGAACTAAGAAGTGATGAAGGAAGATAACATAATGCAGTCCTATGGAGGACCTGGAGGGACTTATTTGTTTCTGACTTATGTGTAATGCAGGACATACTCATATTTAAGTAAGTTGAAAGTAAGAAGTTGGAAATTAGACATGCATACGAAGTTGGGAGTAAGAAGTTGCATCAAAAAGTGGCAGAGGCAATGGGATGCAACAAATTACAGCAAAACATTACTCATTTAAGAAAAAAGTAGGCTTAAAAAGAAATAAATCTGTTGTACTGAAATTCCCTAGAGTGATCTCAAAACTAAGAACTGGCTTTTGTTTAAATGAATATCTAAATAAAACAGGGTAGCTGACACACCTTACTGTAGATATAGACAAGTTGAAACATGAACATTATGTGCAAGACTTTCCAGACATAGGTGACTTAAGAGAACAGTTGCAACTTTAACTTTTTCAACAAAATGGATAAATCCTTATCCTGCTGTTCTCAACAACCTCTACCTTTGCAAACAGTGTAGATCCAGATCCGATGGCTTCTGAAGAAGAAAACAGTGTAGATCCTGATCAGATGGCTTCTGAATAAGCCATCTGATCAGGATCTACACTGTTTGTTTTTTGTTTTGCACACATTACTAAAACATGCCTATACAAATACATTTTAACCTTTTATCGCCGAAAAATGAAAATTTTAAGCAGAAACATTGAGATATTTTTCTTATTTCTGCTCAAAATATTTTTGCATATAAAAGTGGGGTTCAAGGGGGTAAAAATTATATAGGCATGTTTTCGTGATGCCACCTAATACTTGCAAGTAGATACTGTAGCCGAAATACTAAGAAGTAAGATAAAAACTGCAGATACATCAATTGTGGCCATTGCATGGGCCTAGATAAAACATGATTTAAACAACGTTCGAAGTTAGAAGTCAGAAGTAAGAAATAGGAAGCTATAAGCAGGCCTCATACTCACCAAGCATTTCCAAGCCTGAAAGGCCCAATTTTACAGCCTTAACCCTTATCCTGCCGAACACGACAACCATTGCCTTTGCAAACAGTGTAGATCCAGATCAGATGGCTTCTGAAGAAGCCATCTGATCAGGATCTACACTGGTTGTATTGCAGTTTGTAAATTGAACAAATACATTATATAAAGCAATTTAACTGGTGAATAGTCAGAAATGGGTGTGACTATATAACTTTTTTCAGCAGGATAAGGGTTAAATAGTCATTTTAAACAGAATATAGAAAGAAAAATCAAAATCTAAAAGCCTGCAATCAAGAAAAAATCAACCTCTAAAAGCCTGAAATCCTGCACATGCCTGAAAAATATGAGGCCTGTATAAGTCAGAATTAGTAAGTCAGAAACAAATAAGTCCTTCCAGGTCTTCCATAGGACTGACCCCCCAAAAATGGTCACTGGACAATTCGGCCCATAACAAAATCGGCCCATGACAAAATCGGCTCATTACAAAATCAACCCATACAAAATCGGACCATAGCAATTTCAGCCTACAAATTTAAATGATTGTATGTTTGCATATAATTGGTATGCTTGTACAGCCAAATCAGTAGCCTGTTACTCGAAAGCCAAACTTACTAATTAAAGTAAATGGGTGATTAACTTTTACCTGTAATATTTTTTATATATATTATTTCCTCAAAATTTTTTTTTAAACAAGATGTGTTTGTTAAACACTGATGCCCCCGGACAGCGCATGTTAAATATGAAAGCAGTATCAAGGTCACAAGGTCAAAAATTATGGGATTGTTGAAAAGGTCTTGTGACATAGTATGCACATGTGAAATATGAAAGCCCTATCACTTACCAATTGAAAGTTATGGCCAATGTTAAAGTTGTTATAAAGTAGGTCAAACGTCAAGGTCACGAGGTAAAAAAATATGGTTCCTACTGGAAAGGTCTTGTGAAAAAGAATGCACATGTGAAATATGAAAGCCCAATCACTTACCAATCAAAAGTTATGGACTATGTAAAAGTTTTTCATAAGAAGGTCAAATGTCAAGGTCACGAGGTCAAAAATTATGGTACCACTAGAAAGGTCTTGTGACAAGAAATGCACATGTGAAATATGAAAGCCCTTCCACTTACCAATCGAAAGTTATGGCCAATGTTAAAGTTTTTAAAAAATAGGTCAAATGTCAAGGTCAAGGTCAGGAGGTCAAAAAATATGATACCACTGGAAAGGTCTTGGGAAAAAGAATGCACATGTGAAATATGAAAGCCCAATCACTTACCAATCAAAAGTTATGGACTATGTTAAAGTTTTTAAAAAGTAGGTCAAATGTCAAGGTCAAGGTCACAAGGTCTAAAATTATGGTACCACTAGAAAGGTCTTGTGACAGGAAATGCATATGTGAAATATGAAAGCCCTTCCACTTACCAATCGAAAGTTATGGCCAATGTTGAAGTTTTTAAAAAATAGGTCAAACGTCAAGGTCAAGAGGTCAAAAATTATGGTACCACTAGAAAGGTCTTGTGACAAGGAGTGCACATGTGAAATATGAAAGTCCTACCACTTACCAATCGAAAGTTATGGCCAATGTTAAAGTTTTTAAAAAGTAGGTCAAACATCAAGGTCAAGGTCACAAGGTCAAAAATTATGGTACCACTAGAAAGGTATTGTGACAAGGAATGCACATGTGAAATATGAAAGTCATATCACTTACTAATCGAAAGTTATGGCCAATGTTAATGTTTTTAAAAATTTTGAAAAAAGTAGGTCAAAGGTCAAGGTCAAGGTCACGAGATCAAAAATTATGGTACCACTGGAAAGGTCTTGTGATAAGGTATACACATGTGAAATATGAAAGCTCTATCTATTACCATTCAAAAGTGATGCCCAATGTTAAGGTTTTTGTAGACAGATAAACGGACAAACAGCCAAACGGACAAACAGACAGACACACCAAAAACTATATGCCCCCGAATCTAGATTCCAGGGGCATAAAAAATCAAATAAGGAAGAAAATGCACTCTTAAGTATTTTGAAAATGCTAATCAGTTTAAGTTTTTTGACTGATTTCACAGCAGGCAATGGTTAGAAAACTGACTTCGACCACACTGGGCTTATGAGTAAATCATGTACAGCTTTTTCTTTGTTATAACAGGCTTTCTAATGTAAATGGGCATTATACGAGTAACGAAAATCTCCTTTTTTACGACATTTGAGCAGAAATAAGAAAGACGTGGTTTTGAAGTATCCAAAGTGTTTGTTTTAGAGCAGAAATAAGCAATTCATCGCAAAAACAAAATAGAAGTGGAGGCAATGATCAGGAATTAATACAATTAACCCACACCTCCCATCAGAGACAACAAAGGGAAAGAAACACAAACATGAAACAACAGACTCTAATGAAAATAAAAGCCTATATAATTTTACTCCCTTGAATCCCACTTTTATACATGTACATAGTAATATTGGGGTTTACAGGGGTAAACCTTATTTTTATTATTGCTGCTCAAAATAAAGATTGTGGGTACTCGTCAATGAGGCAGTTCGAACGAGTTCCCACACTCTATATTTTGAGCAGAATTCTAACACAGCGGGCCTATATAGGCAATGGAAAACAACTGTGTTTTATTCAACAACAAATCACGGCTAGGAAGAGCGTGACAAATGACGTCATTAAAAACTGCCAATTGATGACGTCACTAGTCGATTTCCTTGACGTTAGACGGTGTAACGTCATTTTCTCGCATCGAAAACGTTACAAAAGGATGTAAATGCATGTGTTTCAGTCGTTAATTTTAGCGGGATTTCTTCTAACAATGGCGAAAAGTTGTGAGATTTTGAAGGAAACAACAACATTATTGCCGATTTTCAGCGTGTTAGAATCGAAATAGATCAGCTCTAGTCTGTGATTTATTGAGTAATAAATCACAGTTTGTCGGTCAGTTGTAAGTAGACAAATCACGCGCGCTACGCGCTCGTGATTTGTCTACTTTACAACTGACCTCCAAACTGTGATTTATTACTCAACAAATCACAGTTAGAGCTGATCTATTTCTTAAATAAGAAAAACATCACATCATGATAACAAAAGAAATGAACACCCCTCTAAACCCCATTTTATATAGAGAAAACTGGGGTATACAGTATCTGCCTTATTTTTGCTCAAAAACATATATTGTGGGTGCTCGTTAGAACCGCCTCATTTAGGCGGTTCTAACGAGCGCCCACAACCTATGTTGAAAGCAGAAATAAAGAATCTGTTACAAATTTTACCTAATACTTGTCATTTCTGACACCATGTTGGACGCCATTAATTCACATGGACGTGTTTTCCTTTGCAATTTTTCATCTAAAAATTTCGATTTTTTTAGAGGTAAAGTTTGCAATGTATTTGTATGGGCGTATTTCAAAATGGGAGAATCATGTGCATCAATTTCTTGCCAATTTGTGGTGGTCATAACAGGATTTCCAATTCATAGACTTTAACCTGATTCATAAGGCGAAAAAAGACATGTTTGTTTAGTTTACTGTACCGGCCCCCGCCCATCTGGGCTTGAAGAAATATATTGGCTGCATGATGCTTCCATGCAGAGCTGAATTTGACCCACACACGAGTACTGGTAAACCACTTAGAGGATCTAAGCCTGCCCAGGCAAAGCGGTGTGAGTGTCGGACCTTCCATGCTTATAAACTCTATTGGTTTCATTGGGCGACAGGGCTTGAGATATCATTTCATCTCAATGTCGGGTAAAAGTCCCACAAAATTGGAAGCATTGTCTCCAAAATGACCTTTTCAGTGTTGACGGAGACGTTAAACCTCAAATCAAAACAAAAATAGTTTACTGTACATATTATATTTCTTGATTTGAATACAGTGTTTATGGTGATGGAACAATATAAACAGAAAACAATATAATTAATTAATATATATTTATCATATGATGTTGCGTCTGAGAGTGTAATAACGCCATGTAATATTTTCGATAATCAACTAGCGGATTAAATATGCAAATTAGCTAGTTACGTTCCGTAACGTTACATGTACTACCTCCTTAACGACGTCGCGTTTACTAATGGCGGAATATTGGCATTTTTGTAACAATCGTGAATAAAATGCGCTTTAAATACATTCGTGCTCGTGTATTATTGAATTTATTAAACTCGTTGAGGAAAAGGAATAAAATGCTCGGCAAAGCCTCACATTTTATCCCTTTTCCTCACCTCGTTTAATAAATTCAATAATACATGAGCACTCATGTAAGATCCTCTATTTATATAAAAAAAATTGAACATGAAACTCAGAAATGATAAGATTGTCATCAGAAGCATATATACATGTAAAGTTATTATTTTTGTTTGTTTGTTTGAGTTTAATGTTAAGGCTGACACGATTAATCGTATACTCGATTAATCTATCGATAAATTCCACAAAAATGATTATCATTTCTGATTTGCTTTTAATCGATTACTTCATAGGTACAATTTACTACCCAAATTTATGCCTAAAATAGACGGATGAGTGGCAAACAGGCAGGCCCTGACGAGACGCCGCATTCTGCAGCGTCTCATCTGGGTCTTCACTGTTTGCTCAGGCCTGTCTGTTCAAATATACATATGGTAATGGGCAACATATGGTAAGAGTCATGCTCAGACAGAAAGCCAGACAGGTAAAATTATGACAAAAACCTTAGCGATTACTAATCGATTATCGATCGCAATGGCATGACTGATAATCGATTATCTTTTCAGCTCCGATTAGCCAGCCCTATTTAACGTCTCCTGCAACACTGAAAAGGTCATTTTGGAGATGTTGCTTCCAATTTTGTGGGACTTTTACCCGACATTGACATGAAATGACATCTCAAGCCCTACTGCCCAATGAAACCAATTGGGTTTATAAGCATGGACCGGCCGACTCACACTGCATTGCCTGGGCAGGCTTAGATCCTCTAAGCCATTTACCAGTACTCGTGTGCGGGTCGGTTTCAGCTCTGCGCAGAAGCATCATGTAGCCCATCTATTTCTTCAAGCCCTGATGGGTGGGGGCTAATTATTAGACCCAGCAATGAATTTCTACAATTCACCCAGCATAGGCAGATCAGCTTAATTGTGCATCGCACACATGGTCATAATCACTTGGGACATGAGGAAGCTTCGGCTACTTCACGATTCATAGTTACAGTGCACAGCAAAGACACAGTTCAGATAGTGTGGATGCATTAAGAAAACACGCCAATACAAATACATTGTGAGCTTTAACAGGCTTAGATCCTCTAAGGGGTTTACCAGCACTCATGTGTGGGTCAGTTTCAGCTCTGCGTGGAAGCATCATGCAGCCCATCTATTTCTGCAAGCCCCGATGAGTGGGGGCCAAGGTGTACATTACATACATTCCAGGTTTGCAGAATTGAAGCCTACATAGTAATCATGTAATTACGGTTCGATCCCGGCAGCGTTGATTATTTCGGGGTCCGAACACGCTCCATTGGCATCATTATGTCATAGGGTATAGGTATATAGCACACTTGTACTGCCTTGCGGTACAAGCCGGCTTTTATAGCGACGTGGTAGAGTGCTTGCTTACCAATCCGGCGGCCCGGGTTCGATCCCCAGCCGTGTAAAGATGATTAGCATTTTTTTCACCTGTTACATTTGGCGCCCAAAGTGGGGCCCCACGTTGGGCGTCAGTTGTCACGGGGAAGATTATCGGGTTGATGTTTGTGAATGGATGGATTAAGGTGGATGAACAACTTTAAATTGGGGCTGGGTGGTTAAAGCAGGCACCACAGGTGTGCTAGTAGCGCCTATGTATTCAAGCTCAGTAGCTTGAGTTTTATCTTCTTCTTCTTCCTCTTCTATCTCTTCTTCCTCTTCTTCTTCTATTTCCTCTTCATGGCGAGGAATTATGTCGTACCGGCCTGTGCGCCGCAACATTTCGACCATGATGTCTATGTCCTTTTCAGGCCATAAAGATTTAAAATCAATTTCTCTGCCTCCTTCTGCCATGATTAAACACTATTTATAAACTATTGAAGCAAAAAATTGAACAAGTCAAAAAATAAAAAAAAATCAGAAATAAGTTATTTTTATGATGACAAAATTTCAAAATTTCAGGGTTTACCTGTATTCCATGGACATCACCATAGAAATTCTTCGTCCAAAATGGCAGCAATGCAAAACTATCTCAAAATACCGAAAGTGCAACTGGTACCCACAACATTCCATACAATATGCTAATCATCTTTACACGGCTGGGGATCGAACCCGGGTCGCCGGATTGGTAAGCAAGCACTCTACCACGTCGCTATAAAAGCCGGCTTGTACCGCAAGGCAGTACAAGTGTGCTATATACCTATACCCTATGACATTCTCCCCCTCCACATTGAAATTCGTCCCCGAATTTCTGGGAGTCCGAGAATCACGTGAAATGATTATCAAGGAGTTCTAATGCACAAGTGGGTTATTTATGGTGGGCGCCAAATGTAACATGTGAAAAAAAATGCTAATCATCTTTACACGGCTGGGGATCGAACCCGGGCCGCCGGATTGGTAAGCAAGCACTCTACCACGTCGCTATAAAAGCCGGCTTGTACCGCAAGGCAGTACAAGTGTGCTATATACCTATACCCTATGACAATTAGCAGGGATAAATGTCAAAAAGTGCACGGTCCTTCGGATCGGGACATTTTAACTGGAGTACCTGGTGCATATCAAATGTGACCGATAGCAGAAAAAGTAGATAGATAGATAGATAGATAGATAGATAGATAGATAGATAGATAGATAGATAGATAGATAGATAGATAGATAGATAGATAGATAATGACTGACTGACTGAACTGGTTTTTAAGGTAACCGGGCGCTATAAGCACATAGGGGCTACCCCTAGAACGTGTCCAGGATTAGTTTTCCCACTTTCTGAAAGGCTTTCGCATGGAGTTGTACACTAATTCCGGTGTACTCCTCTCGCCTCAGTCGCCGTGCAATAAAGGTGAAAGTGGTCTGTAAGTTACCGTGGTTTTTGACATAGTTTCCAAATAGTTGTGGGCTGTCAATCGCGGCTATGGAACCTGGTCAATTCCGACCTGCAAATCGTGTTCCATAGCCATTGCCCGTCTGGCCGTGGTAGAGGTGAAAGGCAAGGAGGCTAAGTTTTAGTGCTTCTGGGCTGCGAATCGCGGCAGTGGTCAGCGGAATACGAATCGTGCTGATCTGCCAGTGCCCTTCCCTTAGTAAAATAGAAGCACTTTAATTTTGAATTTTGAACGCCAGGTCGAAAGTGGGCATGAAGCAACAGAGAAATCAATGCCAATTTCGGCTGCAAATCGCGATTTCTCTGTTTCACCCGAGCAAACTAGGTCGTGTTGCTCTCTCTTAGGGCCGCGTGATTGGCGTCGGACTGGCTACACATGAAGTAGCCTTGCAATACCCATGGTAAACAGGGTTTTCGGACATGCGGCCCTAAGATCTCGGTCCGGTGCAGGTTTAGGAGGGGTGCGCCCTCCTAACTAGATAGATAGATAGATAGATAGATAGATAGATAGATAGATAGATAGATAGATAGATAGATAGATAGATAGATAGATATTATCTGATTATGGGTCGATTTTGTTACTGAACCCAAACTTTCAGTTTAAACATGTTCAATGAGGACTAAGGGAAAAATGACTGATGAAACAGTCAAAAATGTCACTCGCCCTAGCTACTGACATTTACTCACGCTTTTGTTCTTTACCTTTGATAAGAGACGATTTGTTTCACTCACTTTCTACTTTCGATTTTGGCCAAGGGAGACTACTCAAAAAGAAATATTCTGGTTCTCTTTTAGCGGCCATTACAAAATTTTAATGAACAGCCGGGTACCAATTCGACCTCAAACACGACCTTGACCTTGCCATCACCTCTGCTGTTGATGTGCCAGTTGCTGGATGAAAAGCAAAAATGTCAGAACAGCAGGTTGAGGTGCCGAATATCGAGAATCTTTTCCATCAGGATGGTTACCTTAAGCCATTTGGAAATGAAATAAGGCGCAGGTTTGAACTGTCATTTTGTATTTTACTGATTTTTTTTCTTGTTTGTTCAGTGCATGATTTTTTTGCCTTGCAATGTAAGTTAGAGTCTGACAGTGATTGATGCACAGGTATGTCCCTGCATGATTTTCTGTTTTCTAACTATATCCAACATCAATGTAGGTCACTTGGTGACCTCTGTTGATGAAATTTTCTTCTTAGTAGCATTACTCTTTATGGTCCAGGTTGTCCCCGTATGTAGCACGCAGCTTCAAATTTTAGCAGTTTTTCTATCTATCTAGGTTTACTACAACACCCCCTGACGAGGATTACGTGTAGGTGATTGCGCGCCGTGAAGAAAAAGGTAGAATGAATAGTGAGAATAAAAGTGCAATAGTGAGTTGAATAAAAACAGATGAAAGTGTTAGTTAATAAGATGAGATTAAAATCAGTTTAAAAACAGGTCTGCTGTGTTTAGGGTAGCCCGGTCCTCCATGCTACCGCAGTACTTAATGATTGAACACAAAACAAGAACAGATAAAGAAACTAACCTTAAAGTCTCAGTAGTTGTTGTTGTATATCTATAAGGCATTTTATCGCTGCCTATAGCCACTTGGTACTTAAATAAGTCACTTGTACATTTCACTATGTGAAAAACTCATGATACTAATATTACAACGCAATTTAAAATCTTTTTGTGCTCCTGATGAATTCCATCAGTGCATCTGTCAGTTCCTTGCTTACTAATGTCTTCAATCATGCCTGTCAACACTTTCAGGTTAATGTCTGTTACCATTTTCACCTCCTCTCTGCCCAGAATCTCTTCAACATTATACTCTAAAGTATCCCTTTCTAATTTAAATCTCTGACAGTGGAACAGAAAATGATCTACATTCTCTTTCATGTTGCATGTTTCGCACAAACTTGACAGATCTTTGTTTAACTTTGCCTGGTGATCATTTAAGATTGAATGTCCACACAGCAACTGATTTACTGCAGAAAAAGTCCTTCTGTCCCTATCTCCATGGCAGATCCTTTTTCCCACTTCCCCAAATATTTCCTGCAATATGTTCACTTTGTCTGAGCACTTGTATATTCTTTCCCATTTTTCCTTTCCCTGTGATTTACACTCCCGTACTGCTTCTTTCTTGTCCAGGGTCGGTTTTACCTCATTGTTTTTAATCATTTCTGATGCTGCCGCCTTCGCCTGTTGATCTGCCAACTCATTCCCCTCAATATCTTTGTGTCCCGGTACCCAATGAACTTTGACAATATTCTCCCTATGCCTTACCTTTGCTAAACACTCCTTGATACTGAGAACTGTTTCAATCTTGTTTGTTGGCATTTCAGTACTGAAAGCAGTCTTAATTGCTGGTTGACAATCTGTCAGAATATGGACTACTCTGCCTTTGAATTCTAGATCAGCCAAGAATTCTAGCCCGATCTGTATACCTACCAATTCTCCAATATAATTGTTACCTATAGGAGAGACTCCCTTGTTCATCAAAACTGGTGTGCTGGAGTAACCCTCTAAGTAGACCACAGCACCAGCTCCAGTCGGACCGGGATTTCCTAATGCTGATCCATCTGTGAACATTAATACATCATTTTTATCACAATTGCTTAGTAGCTCTAATATATTTTCTTTCTGTTCTTCCTTGGAGAATGTGAATTCTTCTTTGTGTACACTTCCTGTCTCTTTGATGAGTCCCATCAATTCCTTAGTATATCTGAATTCCTTCTCAATGTTCTCAAACTCTAACATTCCCTTCAATTCCCTAAACCTAGACATCAATAAATGAAAAATAGTAGCTCTTCTACCCACAGTCTTATCCCCCTCTATCCATTCATCAAATTCTTCCCTGAGAGGATCATCTTCATACTTGGCACTGATTCTGATAACTTCTTGTGCTTGTCTTATCTTCAGCTGTAGGTCTATAGGCATGGTGTTTGTCAAGACTTCCAAAGCTTCTGTGCTGGTACTGTTCAAACAACCTGATGCCATTAGCATCGCTGACCGCTGAACCTTTCCAAATTCCTTACTGCTTTCTGCAAGGGACTCGACTGTCACTGCTGCTCCATATTCCATCACAGGAAGAACCAAGGATTTGTAGAGTCTCATGTACACTGTTTGGCTGCATACGACTGTCTCAGTACACTACCTGTTCCTTGACATGTCGTCTTCATTTTGATATACATGTAATTATGAAAACATAAGTCATGCTATAACAATAATAAATACCGGTCAGTTCAGCGCCATGTTTTTTTTTTAATCGTGAGAGTTGTCCTTCATGGTACCGCGGTAATACTAAAAGCCGGTATCGTATGGGAAGCCAGTATGGTAATAAATATTGTTATTTATTGAAAGCTAGGCTAGTCAACTGTCTTCACTGCTAGCCGAATTTCAAACCAAAAATTAATATTTAAATGATATGAGAACACATTGAAAATAAGATTAACATATTTTCAAAGGATCATTCTTGGAGTAAAATGTAATCACTGTCGGCCCAACATTGGTCGCCATTCTTTGCTTAGTTGGTTTGAATCAGGAGTTCCATAATTTGCAAACAATGCATTGGAGATTTTTGATTATTTATATCCATAGAGGTAATACCTCAGGTATCTCTAATGCCTATTATATCTTAATGAAATATAATGTGGTTCTACACATAATTTGTAATTAATTATTTTTAAAAGCTTAACGGCGCCCCATACTTTGAATTCCCGTAATCCATTTCCATATATGGTAATCATGTGACTTTGACTTGCTGCTGTCAGAGTAGGTACCAGACGACGTCTTCCAGTGCAGATACAACAAATACAAATGTGGTTTGTGGTGATTTCGGGAGGTTTTACATGACAGGGGGTGGGGAGAAAAGGTAAAATATTATGTTTCGAAATATTTAAATATCAAATAAATTTGTTTAGCAGTAATCTTGACATTTTGAAAAAAATATCTGTGATCGGGAAGAGTAGCGTCCGGGTTACTGAAGTGATTATGTCAACATCCGGGAGGGGGCGCGTGTAGCGAAAATCACGTGAATTTTGTGTTTACCGCGGAAGCATGGAGGACGCGGTAGCATGGAGGACGAGTATAACTGGTGGTCAAGAGACCGAACTGCCACACTGAACTGATTCAGTGTTGGCAGCATGACCAAGGAAGATGGCAAGCTGTTCCATTGCACAACAGCCAAAGGGAGTTGTCTGCACCTTCTGAGAGAAGAGAGGAGCTCATTCCAATCTGATATTGTCCAAGGGATGAAGCTAAATTTGCAGATGTCAGTCCTGGTGCCAATTTTTTAGAGGGCTAGTGAATGTTTTTTCCGTAGTGTTGTCTTTGAAGGGGAAACAAGGTCATCCATGGGTATACTGGCTTTACCCTTTAGACCTTCATATAAAAGTATCAGCCTACTTTGTTTTCTCCGCTCTTTAAGAGACTCCAACTTTAATTGTTTCAGAATGCCAGTCATACTCCCAGTTTCAAACGAGTAGTTCCCAGATACAAAACAGGCTGCATGTTTTTTTTTACCTTCTCCAGGTCCTCCTGGAGGGTAACAGTAGGTGGATCCCAAGACGTACTTGCATATTCCTGGACGGGACGAACCAGTCCCTTGTATGCCATTTCTGTTACGTCTTTTGGGCATGCTGTCAGATTCCGCCTCAAGAAGCCAAGGGTCCTATTTGCCTTAGTACAAACATTACTAATGTGAGTGTTCCATCTTAAATCATTCATGATAATGTCACACCAGGGTATTTAATGCTTTCTACATTTTCAAAGAGAGTTCCTTCCAATTCGTAGGTAGCATTGATTTTTTTGATCCGCTTTCTTGTAAGTTGCATCATGTTACATTTACTGGGTTTGAACCGCATTCCCCACTTCCTTGCCCAGCTACCCAATTTGTCAATATCATGCCTATAATAACTGGAACGGATCTTTATTTTACTCATAAGTTAAAGAATTATATGCCTTTGGTCATATGATCATATCTATAAAGCTAATTAGTGTAGGTTGACTTTAGAAGTATTTAACTTGCTAACTGGGTAAGGAAATATTGGATTTTACCCTGGAATAGTCTTAGCCTAGTCTGGTCATCCTATCCAGATAAAAATCGAGTAATCTCACATGTCCACAATCGAAATGACTTTGATTTGAGGTTTAATGCCCCCATCAACACTGTATAGGTCATTTTGGAGATGTTGCTTCCAATTTTGTGGGACTTTTACCCGACACTGAGATGAAATGACATCTCAAGCCCTTTCACCCAATGAAACCAATAGGGTTTATAAGCATGGAGGGTCCAACTCACCCCGCTTTACCTGGGCAGGCTTAGATCCTCTAAGCGGTATACCAGTACTTGTGTGCGTTCGGATTCAGCTCTGCATGGAAGCATCATGCAGCCCATTTATTTCTTCAAGCCCCGATGGGCGGGGGCCTACTTTATTACTAGAATCCTGAATAAGCCCCAGTAATAGAGCGTATGCAAGAAAAAGATTTTTCATTGGTTTGGGGACTAGATAGAAATAAAATCTGTCCTGCAGTATCACTGTTCAGCATCACTAGAGATGCTGGACGGCATTTGGCCAAAATAGTGTACACTCCTGTAAACCCCAGTTTTCTCTGTATAAAGTGGGGTTTATAGGGGTGTTCATTTCACAGACTTGTAAAGCTGATGAATGAATGTGGCAGAATTAATTTATTCAGCATGACAGAAAGTCAGCAATGGATGTGGCTAAATTAATTTATTCAGCAGAACTAGAATCAATATGGAACTTATGAATGAACTTGGACATCTCTAGTAAATCTTTGAAATTCACATCTGGGCAACCCCTTGGCCCAGATTTGGTGTTCAGAAAATCCAGTGCTTTGTGTTTATTTTAGGTATGGTTGTTTCCTCAACCTCTTGTCAAGAATCAATGAACATGAAGGTGGACTAGAGAAGTTTAGTCGAGGTTACGAGACTTTTGGTATCCATAGGACCCCTGATAATGGAATCTACATGAAGGAGTGGGCCCCTGGAGCTGAGGGAATCTCACTTAGAGGAGATTTCAGTAAGTTTAGAACTGCATGAACACACATTTTCTGCTGGTTCGATATAAACTGCAACCTCATTATAACATGGTTCATTATAACATGGTTTTGGATAAAACATGGTTAATTTAACGATGTTACATCCAAAAATGTGTTAGAGACCAGGTTTCAAGATGGATCCCAAAAATGTATAGCTTATATAGAATTTGATCCCAAAAATGTATAGCTTATATAGAATTTGATCCCAAAAATGTATAACTTATATAGAATTTGATCCCAAAAAAGTATAGCTTATATAGAATTTGATCCCAAAAATGTATAGCTTAATATAGAATTTGATCCCAAAAATGTATAGCTTATATAGAATTTGATCCCGAAAATGTATAACTTATATAGAATTTGATCCCAAAAATGTATAGCTTATATAGAAAAATGACCATAAATGGTCATTTTTGTCGCGCCTGCTATTAGCATGGCGCGATATAGGCGCCCAGTTTTCCGTTTGTCAAGGCGTCAACATTTGCGACCACCCTAGCGTTCACCCTGAGGTTCAAGTTTATTTCTCAAGAACTATAAGAGCTTCATTAATGATACTTGGTACAAACTTGTATCTGGGGATGACAACTTACATGCAAGCATCCATATTTGACCTTGACCTACATTTCATGGTTCACTGACTTTGTAAAATATTGCGACCACCCTAGCGTTCACCCTGAGGTTCAAGTTTATTTCTCAAGAACTATAAGAGCTTCATTAATGATACTTGGTACAAACTTGTATCTGGGGATGACAACTTACATGCAGCATCCATATTTGACCTTGACCTACATTTCATGGTTCACTGACTTTGTAAAATATTGCGACCACCCTAGCGTTCACCCTGAGGTTCAAGTTTATTTCTCAAGAACTATAAGAGCTACATTAATGATACTTGGTACAAGCTTGCATTTAAGAATGGAAACTTTTGTGCAAGCATCTATGTTTGACCCTGACCTACATATCATGGTTGGGTGACTTTGCGCCCCCACAGGCGCGACATAGCCTTCGGCGGAATTCTTGTTCTATATAATCTATACATTTTTGTTTGGATATGCCGGTAACACGGTTGTTTAACTAACACGGTTTCTGCTTTGGACCCCATCAATAGTGTTATAAAGAGGTTGTGGTGAACTTCGTGCAGCTTTGTGCAGTTCAATAATATTGGACATGTCCAGAGTAATGTTCTCCTTACCCATATTTGTTTAAAACAAATGAAACTGTTCATTTGGTTGTTTGATTTGAGGTTTAACGTCCCTGTCAACACAGTATAGATCATTTTGGAGACGTTGCTTCCAATTTTGTGGGACTTTTACCCGACATTGAGATGAAATGACATCAGATTCTCAAGCCCTGTCACCCAATGAAACCAATAGGGTTTATAAGCATGGATGGTCTGACTCGCACCGTGTTTCCTGGACAGGCTTAGCTCCTCTAAGCGGTTTACCAGTACTAGTGTGCGGACGGTTTCAGCTCTGCGTGGAAACATAGTAAAAGATCAATTACTCAGCAAATCAAAAACCTCATATTTTTGCCAAAGCTTTTCAGATTTATTTTTTCAGCAAAACACCAAAGTATTACGGTAGTTATGGTTATCTTATGTACACCTGTGGACACAAATCTGTTCAAACTTTGATGAGCCTCATTTCAGCATGATTTGAAACATTATTCAAAATATCTTAATATCATATCAATCAGCTGCCAGCTAGGAATAAATTCAAAACACATCATTGTAGACTCCAGCACTATCCAATCAAAATACATCTAAAAATGGAAAAAAGTACTTTTGAACATTAGACCAATCAATGTGTATTGCTTGATCAAGTTTTGGACTCCTTTGATGAAGGACATTTGCTTGTCAAACTAACTTGATGCAAAGAGATTAACTGAAAGGTACTTCATAGGAGTTCAAGCAGATTTGTGTCCACAGGTGTATTTGGAGGTCGACCTCACCTCCTTAACATACATGTACTTGTTCTAAAATTTAAATAAGTTCAGTTTACCGGTACTACCCAATATTGTGTCTAAAATAGCTGGATCAGTTGCAAATAGTGTAGACCCAGATGAGACACTGTGTTCTATGGCTTCCCATCCGGGTCTACTCTGTTTGCTCAGGCCTGTCTGTCGTAATCCATACAGTGAATACATGTCTGACTAGACATTTTACTTGATATAATTCCTATTCACCTTATTTGCATTATCTGCTGGTTCCTAGGCTGAAGGTTATCAGTGTTGGAAAAACAGGTAACCAGAACCTGTTTTTCCAATATAGACAATGTGCAAGCTGGGAGCCAGCAAATAATGCAAATATGGTGAATACAAAGAGCTCTTAATATTACTGTAAAAATCCTAAAAATTCTGACCCCTTGAGTGCTTGCTGCAATTCTCCTAAAATTTCAACATTTGTTTCATGATCCAGCAAGGAGTCCCAAAAGGGCAGACGGAATGACAAACAGTGTAGATACTGATCAGATACTCCTTCAGTCTGACCTGGGTCTGCACTGTTCGCTTAGGCATGTCTGTCCCAATACTTAGGTTAATTAGAGTAAGACAGTATTTGTTCCCTAACATATTACTGTTATAAAGAATTTGCCGCCATAAAGAATCTCATTGAGGAGTAATGTAACATAAATACTCTGAGAATATAAGAATCTTATATGGGTGTGAGGGGTGGATGGAAAAATCCGCCCCGAGTGACACTGTCCGACATCACGAGGCTTGCTGAGTGATGCCGGACAGTGATCCTGAGGGACGGATTTTTCTATCCACCCCTCACACCCATATTGGATTCTTTTTCTTGCATACCTTCCATTTCTTAAAGCGGATTTTTAATGCTGCAGTCACTTCGGTTACCAACATCCGCCATATTGTTTTGACACTGCAGGAATGTTTAGTGACGTCACGTAACGTGCATGACGTCAACCTTAACGACAGCACATACGAGGTCGTAATCAACCAGTACATTTATCAAACACGCGATTATATTTGATTTTGGGTCGGAACACCAGGGTCAGAACATAAATTTCTATCCCAGGGTAAAAGCACGGATTTCCTTGTCTGGTGTACAAGAAACAAATGTAAACATCAGTCAGAATCGCCTCTCTGAGGCAATTCTAACAAAATATCCACAAACATTACAATGTGTTAGAACCACCTCCCTGAGGCGATTCTAACAAATACCCACAAACATTACCATTTTGTAAGAATCATCTCCCTGAGGTGATTCTAACAAATATCCACTATGTTACCATTTGTAAGAATCATCTCCCTGAAGCGATTCTAACAAATATCCATGATGTTACCATTTATTAGAGTCAGCTCCCTGAGGCAATTCTAACAATATCCACAAGTGTTACCTCTTGTTAGAATCAGCTCCCTGAGGCAATTCTAACAATATCCACAATGTTACCATTTATTAGAGTCAGCTCCCTGGTGCAATTCTAACAAATATCCACAAGTGTTACCTCTTGTTAGAATCAGCTCCCTGAGGCGATTCTAACAAATATCCACAAGTGTTACCACTTGTTAGAATCAGCTCACTGAGGCAATTCTAACAATATCCACAAGTGTTACCACTTGTTAGAATCAGCTCCCTGAATCAATTCTAACAAATATCCACAAGTGTTACCGCTTGTTAGAATCAGCTATGTAAGTTGATTCTAACAAGTATCCACAAGTGTTCCCGTTTGTTAGAATCAGCTCCCTGAGGCGATTCTAGCAAATCAGGTGTTACCATTTGTTAGAATCAGCTCATTGAGGCAATTCTAACAATATCCACAAGTGTTACCACTTGTTAGAATCAGCTCCCTGAATCAATTCTAACAAATATCCACAAGTGTTACCACTTGTTAGAATCAGCAATGTAAGTTGATTCTAACAAGTATCCACAAGCTCCCTGAAGCGATTCTAGCAAATCAGGTGTTACCATTTGTTAGAAGGCGATTCTAACGAATATCCACAAGTGTTACCATTTGTTAGACTCAGCTCCCTGATGCAATTCTAACAAATATCCACAAGTGTTACCACTTGTTAGAATCAGCTCCCTAAGGTGATTCTAACAAGTATCCACAAGTGTTACCACTTGTTAGAATCAGCTCCCTGATGCGATTCTAACAAATATCCCCAAGTGTTACCATTTGTTAGAATCAGCTCCCTGAGGCGATTCTCAAAACTATTCACAACATTTTTAAATACAGTATTTATAATTAATCCACTTCATCTTGAGCTAATGTTCCTCCCATTGAATAAGTGTTATAATGAGTTTTGTCCGTATAGCAAATTTCAATGTAAAGAGGGTTGACTGTACATGTCTGTTTGATTTCAGATAACTGGGAAAAACCAGGAAATTATCACTTCAGAAAGCTCGAGTTTGGAAAGTGGGAGCTCCATATACCTCCGAATCCTGATGGTTCATGTCCTATCAAACATGGCTCAAAGCTCAAGGTATGTTCATCTTAGAGGAAGCTGGCCTCTGAAGCCCAGTTGGATGTGGTCTGACTGGCAATCAGGAGGTCATGGGTAAGGCTGACACGATTAATCAGATAATCGGTTAATCGATAAATTCCTCAAAAATAATTATCATTACTGATTTGCTTGTAATCGATTATTTGATAAGTACAATTTACTACCCAAAGTCTTGCCTGAAATAGCTGGATGAGTGGCAAACAGTGCAGACCCTGATGAGACACCACATTCTGCGGCATCTCATCTAGATCTACACTGTTTGCTCAGGCCTGTCTGTTCAAATATATACCGTATTCGACCTATTTACCGTACATGCTCCTATAAGCGCACACCCAAGCTTTTTCTGGGTAAAAATACACAAGCGCTCACTTTACAGTGACCTCCCAACAAATTCATATTGAGTTTTGCTGCATCTTTGACCCGGGGAAATCATATGTATTTGTGGTGAACCCCTATGCTGAAATTCAACTCTATAAAATAATCATATTGGAAGCTTTTTTTTCGTATTTTTTTTCGTATTGAGTGTGCGCTTATTAGGTAGATTTTTCACCACAATATTTTCATACAATTTTGGAAAAACTAAGCGCACAGTGCGGTAAATAGGTCGAATACGGTATGTTGAAGTACAACATACGGTAGGAGTCATGCTCAGACAGAAAGGCAGACAGGTAAAATTATGACCAAAACTTCATTGATTACTGATTGATTATTGATCACAATGGTAGGACTTATGATCAATTATCTTTTCAGCTCAGATTAGCCAATCCTAGTGGTGCGTTTGATACCTGTCAGGTCAACAGCATTCATTTGTAGAGATTAATCATGAAATCTTTTCTACCGTCATTCTCCACCGCTCCCTTCTGCTGATTCAAGAAGGAAAATCGTCAGTTTCTGGTAAAAGAATGTGCACTATTCTAATATACATTAGATGTTGTTTTTTTTTTTTTTTTGTTTGTTTGAATTGAGGTTTTACTTCCCCATTAGCACTATTTAGATCATTCTATTTTTTTATGAAGAAATACGTAAAATGATCTCTAAATATCTGGTCTGGAGCTGTGCCAGGGTTTTCCTTGTCCCTCAAAAATGCGAGACTTGGCCCCTTTTTGACTCCGATGTCCCCTAAACCATCACCTTAGAGAGACATTGATATCTTAACCCTTCTGTTGCCGAATATTCAGTTTAGCCACACCCATTTCTGACTTGGAACCAATTTCATTACTTTATGTAATTTATTCCTACAAATTCATAAATTTAATGTCAAACAGTGTAGATCCTGATCAGATGGCTTCTTCAGAAGCCATCTGATCTGGATCTAAACTGTTTGCAAAGATAGGGGTTGTCGTGAACAGCAGGATTAGAGTTAAAATTTGCAATATTTTCTGTAAAATTCAAACAATTAACCCCTGAAATTACCCCATATGTCCCATAAAATATTGGTCAATAGAGACATATGTCCCCTTAAAAAGTTAAATAAATGTCTGACAGTCGGAGGGAATACCCTGGCATACTGTGATAACTCCAAGTATAAGACCTGTTAACCCATTTTGTACCAGAAACCCCAAAACAGGTAATTGGCGAACAGTGCAGGCCCAGATCAGATGCCACAGAATGCAGCATCTGATCAGGGCCTTCAGCCATTTTAGAAATAAAAGAAAGAAAACACACCCTGACACCCCTAAATTTTGAAATGGACTCTTGCTATATAAAAGGAGGAAGATACCATTTGGTAAAAAGTGGGTTAACAGGCCCCGCCCATCGGGGCTTGAAGAAATAGATGGGCTGCATGATGCTTCCAGGCAGAGGTGAAACCAACCGCACACAAGTACTGGTAAACCGCTTAGAGGATCTCAGCCTGCCCAGGCAAAGGGGTGTGCATCGGACCGTCCATGCTTATAAACCCTATTGGTTTCTTTGGGCAACATGGCTTGAGATGTCATTTCATCTCAATGTCGGGTAAAAGTTCCACAAAATTGGAGGCAACGTCTCCAAAATGACCAATACAGTGTTGCCTGGAACGTTAAATTTCAAAACAAACTAAACAAAGTGGGTTAAAAATGTAACATTTTTCTGGTTCTGAACAATGCTGCTGTGATGAACGTGAGACTCACCATTTTTGTACAGTTATGTATTGCTATTTTAGGCCAAATATTTTGTTGCAACACTCACAGTATTTTATCCTCACAGAAACAATGATTTTTTTCTTATTTGAGAATAATAGAATTAAGGTGATCTTAGTCATGTTGCCAGATTAGTTTAGTCTCATGCAAGGTTCTGCTAAGCTTGAGACTGAAACAATCTGAGAACAAGCCTTTTCCTCGTTGTGGTTTAACTAACCCCACCCCCCCCCCCCCCCACCAACACCCCCATCCGGGCATTGATTGTCATTTTCACCCTCACTCAATCATTAGGTCCCTCACCCCTGTGGTTTTACCCTGGCTCCAGATTATTATTCCGGAGATGAACTATCGACTCATATGAGTGATATAAACCTGTAAAGGGCCGTAAAACCGAAACAAAAAATCTTTTTCACCCTTGAAATTTTTCCATCAGGCTAACAAGTCTGTGAAATGAATACCCGGTACCCCTAAACTCCACTTTATATAGAGAAAATGGGAGTCTACTAGGGTATACATTATTTTTCTCATTTTCTGCTCCAAGACATTGGTTGTGGTACTCGTTAGAACCACCTTATTGAGGTGGTTCTAACAAGCACCCACAGCATATTTTTTGAGCGTTAATAAGAAAAATGTCATGGATTTTCATCAGAAAAGTAGTCATTTTGGAGATGTGAAAAATGCACTATGTTGCATGAGTGTGTTATCAAAATGCCTTATTTTTGCTCTAAGACATTGATTGTTGGTACTTTACTGGAAGTTTAACTGTATTTTCTGATTAAACATTTGCGATATTTCAGCTAGTAATGCACACCAAGGCAGGCACGCTGGAGGACAGGAACTCCCCTTGGGCAAAGCGTGTGGTACGACAAGAAAAGGTAGCCATCTTTGATGAGGTATTCTGGGACCCTCCAGAGGTAAGAACAACATTTTCATTAACCCTGGTAATTGGCCCCCACCCATCGGGGCTTGAAGATATAGATGGGCTGCATGATGCTTCCATGAAACCTACAACACATGAGTGTTGGTAACCACTGGTAGGGGTAACTACTTAGAGGATCTAAGCCTGCCCAGACAAAACGGTGAGAGTCAGACCATCCATGCTTATAAACCCTGTTGGTTTTATTGGGTGAAATGACTTGAGATGTCATTTCATCTCAGTGTTGGGTAAAAGTCCCACAAAATTGGAAGCAACGTCTCCAAAATGACCTTTACCGTATTGACGGGGACATTAAACCTCAAATCGAACAAACAGACAAATAACCCTAGTGATGCCAAAACCAACATTTTCAAATATTTTTTCTTATTTTTCAGAGAAAATAAGGTTTTCCATTTCATGTGAAACCTCTGCATAGCAGATGATTCAGATGAAATGAAGCCTTATTTTTTTCTGATAAATAATTTTTAATAAAATCAGAATGACTGCTGAATTTTGCTTGGTAATTTAAGGGTTAGAGAATATTCGCTTTTGTATAAAAGCTCTTCATTATAACAGTTTTGGCAAGAGCACATTAGACAAGAGCATCTAGCTTCTGCTATAGGTATGCTATTCACCGTGTGGGTGCCAGTCTAATCTGATTGGTTGAACAAATTCAGTGTTTTACTGAGGTTTCAGAGTTCATTGAGAAATACTGTTTAAAATACCTGTCAGTAATGATTCCCTGTGTTTGTTGTATTGCTTTTGCTGAAAAACCCTTTAACCACTCTGCTACATACAGAAAGTGCCTTATGCAGATGAAAGTAGTACAGGCTCTGATAAGCGTGAAAAGTGTTCATAACCTTTATAATTAGTAATCAGTACCTATAGGAATCCAGCATAACTGCATAGACTGCTCATATATGCAGATATTTTGCCGACTGTAAATATGTTAGGCTCCGTTTGACATGATGCAGCTCATAGTTTCTACATGATAACATCATTTTAATGTGTTGCAAATTCCTGTTGTAGGGAATAGTTTACTTTAGTTGTATGAAGAGTCTGATAAAATTAACCAATCATAGCCAAGCGGCTTCCACAAGCTGAATTTATAACTGAAAGCTCTTATGATGGGCTACTTGGTTTTGGACATTAATACTGGTGGAGTTAGACGATTGGTCCCAAAAATTTATACATACTCATTGATTGGCTCAGGTGGATGCCCATTTGATTGGTGACCAGAAGGTCCAGGTGTGCACATTTCAGAAGAGTACACATTTTTCTCTTAACATTTCTGACTGATTTCACTTAGCTCCGGATTTTGTTTTTGATTTGATTTGGGGTTTAACATCCCCAGCAACACTATTAAGATAATTTTGGAGACGTTGCTTCCAATTTTGTGGGACTTTTACCCGACATTGTTATTAAATGACATATCAAGCCCTGCCGCCGAATGAGAACAAAAGGGTTTATATGCCTGGAGGGTCTGACCACCACCACTTTGCCTGGGCAGGCTTGGACCTTCTAGGTGGTGTGAGTGATCTGTTTTATCTCTACATGGAAGCACCAGAAATATACATAGTGGAAACTTGTTATGGCCTCTGCCAATTGGGGCTTGGAGAAATAGATTGGGCTGCATGCTGCTTCCACGCAGAGCTGAAACTGACAGCACATAAGTACTGGTAAACAGCTTAGAAGGACTAAGCCTGCCCGGGCAAAGTGCAATTCAGACCATCCGGTGCATATATTGGTTTCATTGGGCTGCAGCGCTTGGGATGTCATTTCATCTCAATGTCAGGTAAAAGTCCTACAGAATTGGAAGCAATGTCTCCAATTAATCTAAATAGTGTTGACGGGAATGTTCAACCCAATTCAAACAAACAAACTTGTTAGAATTGCCTCATTGAGGTGATTCTAGCAAGCACACACAACATAATATATAAAAGAAATAAAGAAACTACACCTTGAGTACGACTTATACTTATAATCTACAGCTTTGTTTCTGGCTTATTTCAGTCTTGCTGTGTTTACATACATAGCAATAGATATGGTCCGTATTTTGTGATAACTGAAGGATAGTTTTTGTCAGTTCTCCATACAAACCTATGTTGTGGGTATTCATTAGAACCGCCTTGAAGAGGCGGTTCTAATGAGTACCCACAACATAGGTTTGTATGGAGAAATAAGGAAAACTAACCTTCATTTATCACAAAATACTCACCTTATCTGTTGCTTTGATTCACATATTCAAAGATGACCTTTACAGTGTTGACGGGGACGTTAAACCTCAAATCAAACAAAACAAAAACATATTCAAAGACGCACCCAGCAGGCATATACAGGCAATGGAAAGGAACTGTGATATATTCTGTAACAGATCACTGGACCAAAGAGCGTGACTCGAAAAAGCTGCCGTTTTTTGACGTGATTTGAAGATTCTATGATATTTGATATGAAACATTTTTCCCTCGCTACAAAAGAACATAAATTTGTGTGATATAGGCAATAATGTTGGTGGGATTTCTTCTGACCATAGTGAAAAGAATAGCAACAGATGTGTGTATTTTGTGATAATTGAAGGATAGGTTTTGTCAATTCTCTTTAAAAACCCTATGTTGTGGGTATTCATTAGAACCGCCTCGCGGCCTCGGTGAGGCGGTTCTAATGAGTACCCACAACATAGGTTTATCTGGAGAAATAAGGAAAACTATCCTTCAGTTATCACAAAATACTCACAGTATCTATGTTGCTATGAAGGGTAGGAAAATTTGAAGGAAACACATTTTAAGTGTGTTAGAATCGAAATAGATCAGCTCTTGTTTGTGATTTGTTGAGTAACACAGTTTGTCAGGTTTAAGCTATGCACTAGTGATTTGATCTTCTTTACTATTGACCTCCTGACTGCCCATGCTTATATACCCTATTGGCTTCATTGGGCGACAGGACATGAGATGTCATTTCATCTCAATGGCGGGTAAAAGTCCCACAAAATTAGAAGAAGCGTCTCCAAAATGACCTATACAGTGTTGACGGGGACGTTAAACCTCAAATCAAACAAAAAAAACTATTGACCACCAAACTGTGATTTATTACTCAATAAATCCCTGCTAGAGCAATTTTATCTCAATGTTTCTTATGTATTGTTTACAGAAATACCAGTTTAAGCACCCACATGTACAGTTTCCGTCCAGTTTACGAATCTATGAATCTCACGTAGGTATAGCATCTTGGGAGGGGAAGGTGGCAACATACAAAGAATTTACACAGAATGTGATACCAAGAATAGCCAGTCTAGGTAAGTGATTCTGGATATACGGGTTCTGACACTCGTCATTACGATAACACACCCGTGCGACATAGTGCATTTTTTCACATCCCCAAAATGGCCATTTTTCTGATGAAAATCAGTTATATTTTTCTTATAAATAAGGCAAACATAGGTTGTGGGTGCTCGTTAGAACCGCCTCTTTGAGGCGGTTCTAACGAGTACCTGCATCCTATGTCTTGGAGCAAAAATAAGAAAAATAATATATACCCCATAAACCCCAGTTTTTTTCTATATTAAGTGGGGTATAGGGGGTCTTCATTTTACGGACTTGTTCACATGATGGTGGTCATTTCAAACAATTTATGAAACAAGCCCCATGCATTTCATAGGAAATTTATAGAACAATTCATATGAAACTTATCAAACAAACCAAAGGCATTTCTTATAAAATCATAAGACTTCGTGTCTGAGAATGTAATAATGCCATGTAATAAATTCGGTAATCCTCTTGTGGATTAAGTATGCAAATTAGTTTATTTGATTGATTTGAGGTTTAACGTCCCCGTCAACACTGTAAAGGTAATTTTGGAGACGTTGCTTCCAATTTTGTGGGACTTTTACCCCGACATTGAGATGAAATGACATCTCAAGCCCTGCCGCCCAATGAAACCAATAGGGTTTATAAGCATGGACGGGCCGACTCGCACCGCTTTGCCTGGGCAGGCTTAGATCCTCTAAGCAGTTTAACAGTACTCGTGTGCGGGCCAGTTTCAGCTCTGCGTGGAAGCATCATTCAGCCCATATATTTCTTCAAGCCCCGATGGGCGGGGGCTGGTAAATTAGTTACATACGCCCTGTAAAGTTGCATGTATGTAGTCCTTAAAGTCGCATTCTTTATTGATCTTGTTTATAAATGGCGGAATATGCACATTTTGTTACCGGCCCCGATAGCTCAGTTGGTAAAGTGTCCACTCCGGGGAACGGGAGGTCACGGGTTCGATCCCGGGCCGCGACATACCAAAGTCGTTAAAAATGGTACTAGCTGCGTCTCGCTTGGCACTCAGATTTACGGGGTAGAGCTAGGACTGGTCGACCCAGTGTCAGGATTATGTGACTGGGTGTGGTATCATGTAATGTGTCTGGGACATGATACTTCAGTGAGGCAGCACTATAAAAGTGAGCATTGAGCTCCCTGTCGCAACCAGACACCGTCGTGATATGACTGAAAAATTGTTGAAAGCGACGTTAAACCCGAATTCACACACACACATACACATTTTGTTAAAAAATCGTGAATAAAATGTGTTTAAAATGTCATATGAAAATAGAATCTTGCATTCGTGCTAATGTATTATTGAATTTATTAAACTCGTTGAAGAAAAGAGATAAAATGCTCGGCAAAGCCTCACATTTTATCCCTTTTGCTCAACTTTGATAAATTCAATAATGCATGAACACTCATATAAGATCCTCTATTTATCAAACACTCCTTCATATAATATTAACAAAACAATCCATAGGTTTTTCATATGGAATTTATGAAACAAATCTTATGCATTTCATATGGAAGTTATGAAACAAAACTTAGTCGTTTCATATGAAATTATGAAACAAGCCCGAGGCATTTCATATGAAAATTATGAATCAGGCATTTAATAGGTGTTTTATATGAAATTTATGAAACAAGCCGTTAATTATTAAACAAGCCCTGTATGTTTGATTATGAAGTCAAAGAAACAAGCCTTGGGCAATTCATATGAAATAAAACTAGTCCTTTGCATTTCATATAAATTGTATGAAAAAAGCCCAAGACATTTCATATGAAATTTATGAAACTAGCCCAATGCTTTCATATTAAATTTATGAAACTAGCCCGATGTATTTCATATAAATTGTATGAAACTAGCCCTGTGTTTTTCATATAAATTGTATGAAACTAGCCCTATGTATTTCATATAAATTGTATGAAACTAGCCCTGTGTTTTTCATATAAATTGTATGAAACTAGCCCTATGTATTTTATATAAATTGTATGAAACAAGTTCAAGGCATTTGATATGAAATTGATAAAACAAGCCTTAGGCATTTCAAGCGAAATATATGAAAAGAAGCTCTATTCCTTTCATATGAAGTTTATGAAAAAAAAGTCCTGGGCATTTCTTACGGTATTTATGAAACAAGAAGCCTCCGTGGTGTAGTGGTTATACTACCTTAGCTGTTGGTCGGACTTAAAACTCAAACACTCACTCACTCATTTATGAAGCAAGCATTAGACATTTCATATGAAATGGCAACAGATGTGAGATTTTGTTTGTCATATGACAAATTTAACATTAAACCTAAAGCCACCGAGAAAAACTATATTTGGAAATGTTGTCTGCTTATGTCAGTGATTCTAGTGAGTGCACTCAGCATACCTAAGTAAAAGCAGGCATTTTTTTTTTAGAAAAGAACCCCTAATTTTCTATCTGAAAATCTGGAAAGAATTTCCCAAGTACTCAAAAATGTGTTTGTAACAAGAATGATAACAAAAATCTACGAGTGTACGAACCATTGAAGTTTTACTGTAGTTTTAAAGATTTGTCTTATTTTATTACCAGGATACAACGCTATACAGCTGATGGCTATAATGGAGCATGCCTACTATGCCAGCTTTGGTTACCAGGTTACCGCTTTCTATGCTGCTTCTAGGTAAGTTGCCATGGTGATTGTAAGTGAGTCTTTGGTTTCTAAGTTACTTCTTAGGGTGGTTCTAGGTAAGTTGCCATGATGATGGTCAGTGAATCTTTAGTTTCCAAGTCACTGCTTTTTAGCTCACCTGTCACGTTGTGATGAGGTGAGCTTTTGGGATCACTTTTTGTCTGTCGTCAGTGCGTCCGTCCGTGTTTAACGACATCTCCTCGGAAACCGCTGATGGGATTTTGACCAAACTTCACAGGAATGATCCTTAGGTGGTCCCCTTTCAAAGTTGTTCAAATGGTTCCGGTCCGTTGCACATCTAGGTCACAGGCGCCAAAAATATGTTTTTTTTCACTGAAAACTTAAAAAATCTCCTTCTCTGAAACCACAAGGCCCAGGTTTTTGATATTTGGTATGAAGCTTCATCTAGTTTGTGGTTATTCTAGGTAAGTTTCCATGGTGATGGTCAGTGAGTCTCTGGTTTCTGTGTTACTGCTTTAACCCTTATCCCGCTGAGCACAACATCCACTACTTTTGCAAACAGAAGAAGCCATCTGATCAGGATCTACACTGTTTGACATTCAGTTTGTGAATTTGTAAGAATAAATTACATCAAGTAATTGGATTGGTTCAATGTCAGTAATGGGTAGGGCTGAATAAACTATTCAGTGTGATAAGAGTTAAGTGCTGTTTCTAGTTATGTTGCCATTGTGATGGTCAGTGCGTATTTGGTTTCCATGTTACTGCTTTAGATGCTGTTTCTGTGGTTTTTCACCAGGTATTCCAGTTTTTGCCCATCTCTGATTAAAGATCCATTTGAAATAAGTGAAAGAGCCATTAAACCAAACCATACAAAAAATAGATGCTGTTTCTAGATGAGTTGCCATGGTGATGGTCAGTACGAGGACTGTTCAAATATGAATGCAAGTAGAACGTTTTCTCATGCACTAATGCGAAAATCACCTGGAAATAAATATCACAGCGTAGAAAAACATTTTTCCTATACATTGATACCAAAATTGTTAAAATCCGTCCACTTTAGCCATGTATATCATTCGATAAACACTGTCTACTCTTGTATACTAATACAAAACATGGTTGGAAGAAGGTCAGAGTACGCCGTTGAAATACGGTCCTATATTAAGAATCGTTGTATTCTTGGTATACGGTGCAAAGACATTCTTGATGAAATATGTTCGGTTTATGGGCATAATGAAATGTCTTTTCTGACAGTTTTTCTTTGGTGTAAGAAATTCAGCTGTGGGCTAGGCTCAACAGAAGATGCACCACATGATCGTCAGCCAAAAAGAGCAACATCTGCCAAGATGGTTGCTAGAGTGAAAGAAATAGTTGCTACCGATGCATGATACACCACTAGGCAAATAGCTAGTATGGTTGGCATCTCATTAGGAGCAGCTCATACAATTCTGAAACGGGATTTGAAAATGAGAAAGATCTGTGCTAGATGGATTCCCCATCTGTTGACAGATGAGCAGAAAAATACACACGTTCAGTGCGCCAAGAAGTTGCTTAAAAAGTTTCCAAATTAAAATGCAAGGTCTTTCGCTAATGTCGTCACAGGTGACTAGACATGGGTTCACCTTTTTGAGCCAAAACGAAAGATTCAGAACAAAATATGGGCAACAAAGTATTGCAAAAGACCATGCATTGCAAAGCGGACGATGAGCGTCAAGAAGGTAATGTATGCCATATTCTTTTCAAATCAGGGCCCTGCTATTCAGGTTGCTGTGCCTAAAAGCAAATCTGTAAATGCGAAGTTTTACAAGAATAAAGTTCTTCGAAAATTGAAGAAATATTTTAAAGAACGAAGACCCGCAGCTGGTTTGGCCAATGTCAGATTGCTACATAACAATGCATCATCGCACAAGGCGTTCATTGCCCTGTGTGACCTATTTTTTTTCCCGCGGCTGAAAAAATACCTTTCTGGTCGAAAATTTGTACCTCGGTTCTGCAATATTCCAGTGCCTTCATAGTATACCTCGAAAAGACTACCAAAATGCATTCAATGATTGGATCAGAAGACTGAAAGTTTGTATATCTGTAAAAGGGAAATACTTTGAGGGGACAAAATAAATTTTTCATCGAAATCTATCACGGAATCATTTTTATGTGCTCAGTTGCATTCATATTTGAACAGTCCTCGTACCAGGTAAGTCTAAGTTATTGCTTGTAAATGCTGTTTCTAAGTAAGATAGAAAATTTTTGATACTTTTCTTATTTCCAGTCCAAACATAGATTGTGTGTGCATTTTAAAACCTCCATCTCAGTTGAAACTGCCTCATTGAGGTGTTGCTAATGAGTACCCACAATCTATATTTTTCAGCAAAAATATAGGGTTTACAGAGATGTTCATTACACAGACTTGTTAACCCATATCTTGCTGAATATTCATTTAAGCCACACCCATTTCTGTCTATCAACCAATCAAATTACTTGATGTAATTTATTGCTACAAATTTATAAACTAAATGCCAAACAGTGTAGATCCTGATCAGATGGCTTCTTCAGAAGCCATCTGATCTGGATCTATACTGTTTGCAAAGATAGGGCTTGTCGTGAACAGCAAGATAAGAGTTAACCTGATGAGTTGATTTGAGTTCACTGAGTGAACATACAAATTTGTTGAGATTGATCTTGAGATCTTTTCTATGGTCATTGCTTCAAGAAGGGCAGTTGTTAGTTCCTGGTGAAAGAACGTGCTCTCTACTGGTTAACTGCCTATGTAGTAGCCTGCCCAGGAAAAGTGTGGGTAGGTAAACTGACTGGCTTGATATATATCGTAAATAGTGTTGACTGGGCTGTTAAACTGGCATTGCGATAACACAACTGTGGCATGAAATGGCTTCTTGTACACCAGATAAGGATATCCATAGTTTTAGCTTGGGATAGAAATTCTATTCTAACCCTAGTGTTCTTACCCAAAATCGAATATTCTCGCGTATTTGATAAATGCACTTGTTGAATACGACCTCATATGTGACATTACTAAACATCACTGTAGTGTCATCACATTATGGCGAAAGTTTGGAAACCAAAGTGACTGCAGCATTAAAAATCTGCGCTAAGTAATGGAAGGTATGCAAGAAAAGAATCCTATATGGGTGTGGGGTGGATAAAACAATCCATCCCTCGGGATCACTGCTGGCAAGCCTGGTGATGCCGGAGAGTGACCCTCGGAATGGATTTTTCCATCTGCCCCTCAATCATATAAGATTCTTATAGTATATCCCTCTAAACCCCACTTTTCTCTTTACAATAAGGGGTTTACAGGAGTGTCCAGTGTAACATCACCTGAACAAGTCCGTGAAATGAACACCCCCTTAAACCCCACTTTATACAGGCAAACCCCTTTATGTCAAATTCCAAGGGACTGGAGATACTCCTTCGAGTTATCCGAAGTTCGAGATAGGCAAATCGTGACGTCATCAATATACATGTAGACACTGGGAACCCATGTAGAATCAGCATAACTACAATGTACATGTTCGTTTGCGACACGGAAAAACGTGAATTCACCATTCAGGAAGGCATTCTTTATGTTGTCAGCATTCTTCATCCACGTAGATAAGGTGCTCTGGGCCAGTCCATAGTGGTCGGCGATCTGTTTCTTGGATCGAAGCCCCTTCTCAACCTCCATCAGCACTTCGTATTTCAGCTCCAGGGACTTGTTGTCTAATTTTCTCTTCACCCCTTTCCTTGCTGATCCAGTTATCCCCCCGGAGACGGGTCCTTGGCTGGATTGCTCAGCAACAGGAGTAAAGTTCACCGATCTAACTATCCCCCCAGGGCCAGACCCGGGTCCTTCATTAGATTGCTCGGCATTAGACAGCGTAGACATCATAAAGGTTTTATCACGAATGATATTGAGCATGCGATAAAATCGCATTAAATATCTTCTGTATGAGTTACTCATTTATAACACTAATTTCAGACAGTTTCCAAACAAATTAAAGACTGTTTTTAACCCCTCTCACCAAAGGACGCCGCTTAACAGTGCTCAGTTTATTAAATGTCAAAGACGCCGCTAATTGCTCGAAGGTTCGAATCGAACACACCTATTCTATTCTATTCACCTATGACGTATACACAAAACAATCGAGGTCAATTAGTCTACACAACAGCTGATCAGTATGTCGGCATCAATTATACTCATTAATCGGACATTGTTTGCAATAATGGATTAATCTGTTCTCAGTTAAAGGATATTGATCGATCAATGAAAGGTAAATTTCTTCGATTTAAAATTCCTTTCATTTATCAACTCATTTGTAAGACTTTTGTACTGTCAAACTTAGGAATTTACGTGACCATTGGTGATTGACAACACATTTTAATGGCGCCGGTTCAAGTTTTCGGCCAAAAATTTTGACTTCGACACAAGCGGTAGTAAATATTATGGCAAACTGCTTTTGGGGAATAGAAAATCTCTTCGAAATAACCGAGTCTTCATGTTAACCGAGTTCGACACAAACGGGGTTGAAATGCAATAAATATATAGGGAAAATGCTTGGGAATGGAAGATCACTTCGACATAAGTGGTTCTATCGAGATATGCAAGTTTGAAATACCGAGGTTCGCCTGTATAGAGAAATCTGGGGTTTACGGGGGTATTCATTATTTTTCTTATTTCTGCTCCAAGACATAGGTTGTGGGTACTTGTTAGAACTGCCTCAATGAGGTGGTTCTAACGAGCACCCGCAACCTATGTTTGAAGTAAAAATAACAAAAATTTCACATATTTTCACCAGAAAAGTAGCCATTTTGGAGATGTGTAAAAATGCACTATGTCGCACGGGTGTGTTATCGTAATGAGGACTTGTTTACCTATGTTTTCAGTCGCTATGGTACTCCAGAGGAGCTGAAGGAGTTAATAGACGTGGCTCACAGTCATGGCATATCTGTATTATTAGATGTGGTGCATAGCCACGCCTCCAAGAATGTGGTTGATGGACTCAACCTGTTCGATGGTACAAACTCTTGTTACTTCCATGACGGGGCCAGAGGTACCCATGACTTATGGGACTCACGGTTGTTTAACTACACTGAGTAAGTACAAGTTTTAGGTCAAGAGGTTATAATTTATTTCTTTCTACTTATAAACACATTAACATATTGTTAAATATTTTATTGGTTAATATGCTTTTATTTTTGCTGGAAAAATGAGAGAAGCTTTTGCATTTGCTTTAAGGACTGGTCGACCCAGTGTCAGGATAATGTGACTGGGTGTGGTATCATGTAATGTGTCTGGGACATGATACTTCAGTGAGGCAGCACTATAAAAGTGAGCATTGAGCTCTCTGTCGTAACCAGACACTGTCGTGATATAACTCAAAAATTGTTGAAAGCGACTTTAAACCCGAATTCACACACACACACACACACACACACACACACACACACACACACACACACACACACACACACACACACACACACACACACACACACACACACACACACACTTAACGTGCTAGAATAATTAACAATTTAACACCTATCGAGCTTGTGAAGCTAACCTTGCTTTCAACAACAGAGCCAAGCTCTCCACCATGATGTAGTTATCAAGTTCAAAATTAACAGCAAGCATAATGTTTTGATGCCCTGCCATTCAGAAAATGGCGGGGTATTATTACCATATTATATTTTACCCTCCAAAGCTTTGAGTGTCCATCCTTTCGTCCATCAGCGCCTCATAATTTCATGTCCACTCCATAACTGTGATTCTGTTTGAGATATTTTCACGAAACTTCACAGATATGTAGAGCACTATGAGATGACCTGCAGTACTTATGAACCATGACTGATTTTTCCTACCCTTTGAACATAGCCATTTCTGTCATAGGTTCGTGTCTGCTCCATAATTTCAATACTATTTCAGATATTTCCATGAAACTTCACAGATATGTAGAGCACCATGAGAATATATGACACGCAAGTCTGATTTTCCTACTTTTGGAGTTATTGCCCTTTTAACTTTGAATATAACTTGTTATCAGTTTCGTGTTCGCTCCATAACTCTGATACCATTTGAGATATTTTCACAAAACTTCACAGATATGTAGAGCACCCTGAGACAACATGGAGAACAAATGAACCATTACTCTGATTTTCCTACTTTTGGAGTTATTGCCCCTTGAACATTGAACATAGCCATTCTATCATGTAGTCTGTTTGAAGCACTATATCTCCTGAACCTAATGATTGATTCTGACCAAACTTGCATGGTTACATGAAGATCTTGACTTGATTTTAAAGGGCACAGGTCCAGAAAAACTGAAAATGAGAATTATAATTCTGGTTTACTTTCTTATGGAGTCATGGCTCTTTCAGCATTGAAAATAAGACTCTCAATCATGTATTTTTGTCAAGTTTATCAAGGGAAAATGTAATGCATCCTTACTTTGAATTCCTTTTTGACTGTGATATGGCACTTGCTTGATGTAATTGTAGTTGTGAGGCATCATGCAGTGCTTGCAGCTTTTATTCTCAGTTAGATGGTTTGAATATGCTATTCTGTAGTCCAGCAGGTAGTGTGTTTGATTGTTAAATAGAAGTGAAGGCACTGATCAGGAATCGATACAGTTAACCCACACATCCCATCAGAGACACCAAAGAAAAAACATGAACATGAAATAACTAGACCCTAATGGAGATATCTGTAGAGGAAAGCCAAAAGTACAGATTCTCTCCCACAAAATGGGCAATTGGCTATCCAAATTAAAATATATAAGTGATGCACACATTCAAAGACGAACTATAACAAACATAAACCATGACAGAAGAACCACCTTGGAACGCATCACGTGAACATGTCCGTGAAATGAACACCCTCTTAAACCCCATTTTGAATAGAGAAAACTGGGATTTAAGGGGGTATACATTATTTTCCTTATTTCTGCTCCAAGACATAGGTTGTGGGTACTTGTTAGAACCGCCTCAATGAGGCGGTTCTAACGAGCACTCCTAACCTATAATTGCAATATACATGTAATTAAGAAATATATCAAGGATTTTCATTGGAAAAGTAGCCATTTTGGGAGATGTGAAAAATTGACTATGTCTCACGGGCATGTTATCGTAATGGGTCAGTCTGGGGGAGTTTCAGTCTAAGCTGAGCCTGATAACTTCCATGGGAATGATCAAGAAATGATTTCTGTTGATTTTATGAAGAATGACAAAAAGGACATATAGTGTTACCCTGGTCCATCCGTACAAATCACATGAACAACCCACTAAACCCCACTTTATATGGAAAAAACTGATGTTTACAGGGGTATACATTATTTTTCTTATTTCTGCTCCAAGACATAGGTTGTGGGTACATGTCTAATGAGTACCCTCGACCTATGTTTTAAGTTTAAATAAGAAAAATATCACAGATTTTCATCAGAAAAGTAGCCATTTTGGAATGTGAAGAAATGCACTTTGTCGCACATGTATTAGCGTAATGATCTCCGTCCATATCCCAGATGGCATTAGCAATTTGCATTTAAGTTTGTCAAAACTACTGGGCGGGGGCATCTGTGTCCTTTGGACACATTACCATAACACACCTGTGTGACATAGTGCATTTTTTCACATCTCCAAAATCGCTGCTTTTCTGATGAAAATCTGTGATATTTTTATTATTTATACTGCAAACATAGCATTACGATAACACACCTGTGCGACATCGTGCAGTTTTCACATATCGAAAATGTCTACTTTTCTGATGAAAATCTGTGATATGTGATATGTTTCCTGTTTATACTGCAAACATAAGTTGTGGGTGCTCATTAGAACCGCCTCAACGAGTACCCACAACCTATGTCTCGGAGCAGAAATAAGCAAACTATTGTTTACCCCTGTAAACCCCAGTTTTCTCTGTACAAACTGGGGTTTAGAGGGGTGTTCATTTCATAGACTTGTTATCATGACTTTTGGGTATGAAACAAAGTACAGATAAACAAACATTCTAATGCACTTGCATATGTAACGCGACATCTGATTGGATAACGTAAAAAAAATTTGTGACAGTATATTCTGCGATATACTGTCGGAAACCCGTCGCTTTTCATTGGGTGCCATTTGGTTTTACGCAGCTCACAGTGCTTGCCACTTTGTGCAAAATAGTACAATTTCTAACAAAACACACAAATAAGTGCATTAGAATGGGGATAACTGTATTGAAAATTGTCATTTGGGGAGGTAAATCTGAGGTTTTACGATCAGAAATTTCGTTTTACGACGCATCATCTTGCTGTAAAACAAAATTTCTGACCGTAAACCCTCTGATTTACCTCCCCAAATGACAATTTTCAATACAATTATCTTCTAATTGAGTTGATATCTGGATTTTGCAGCGATATTTTGATTTTCTACTTCTAGGTGGGAAGTGCTACGGTTTCTCCTGTCCAATCTACGATGGTGGATAGAAGAGTTCCGCTTTGACGGTTTCCGGTTTGATGGTGTCACATCCATGTTGTATCATTCCAGAGGAATGGGTAATAACTACTAATTATTTGTTAGCTGGGAACCAGTAGTTATCATTCCAGAGGAATGGGAAATTATTTGATAGCTGGGAACCATTTGTTAGCTGGGAACCAGTAAAACTACAACCTCATAGCTGAAGATAAGGAGGAATAAAAACAAAATGTGTGTTTTGGGGTTTTCAGACCTACCTAATTTTTTTATGAAACATAACGTTTTCATCTTCTTAATTGCCCCCCACCCACCCACCTATTGGGGCTTGGAGAAATAGATCGTGCTGCATGATGCTTCCATGCAGAACTGAAAATGACCACACATGAGTACTAGTACACTGCTTAGAAGGTCTAAGCATGCCCAGGCAAAGTGGTGCGAGACCTTTCCTGTAGATAAACCCTATTGGCTTGTTTGGACGTTAGGGCTTGAGATGTCATTTCATTTCAGTGCTGGTTAAAAGTCCCACAAAATTTGATAGCAACATCTCCACAATGACCAAAATAATATTGATCAGGACATAAAACCTCCATTCAAACAAACAAATCATCTTCTTGAAAAAAAAAAGTTTGAATTATGTTTTCAGCTCACATGAGCTGAATGAAGGTGGGCTTATAGTATAGGCAGGTAACAGTCTGTTGTCCTTCTGCCATCCACTCTTTTGAACTTAAATATCTCAGTTACTAGCTGGCCAATCTTGATCAAATTTTATGTGCAGCATCACTGGGTATAGGGATTAATTGCATTAGGTTTTAAACCATTTTTATCAGAACTATGATTGCCTTGGAAACAAACACATTCCGTAGATTTGTAATAGGGAAAACGATGTCTCCAACTTTCTCAGCCATTTCTGATCTGGGGCCGGTTGTTCAAAGCCTTGTTAGCTTAACAAGCTCGTTAGTGGTCATATTCTTAACTGTTCTAGCAAGTTCAATATTTAAAATTTTGCTATTTTTTGCTGAAAAAATGTGAGCAGCTTTTGCATTTGCAAAAGCTGTTCACATTTTTTCAGCAAAAATATAAGCATATTTGCCATATTAAATGATCAAAGATCTAACGATATGTTAATTAATGATGTCATTAATTTTGGACAACTGGACCAAGATCTTTATCTAACA
This sequence comes from Lucinisca nassula, assembly GCA_963580285.1. NCBI lineage: Eukaryota > Metazoa > Mollusca > Bivalvia > Lucinida > Lucinidae > Lucinisca > Lucinisca nassula. Next base: position 21,108,790 of record OY757021.1, read on the forward strand.
GGAGATAACTAGGAGAGGGATACAGTCAATGTTGAGTTCGAATTAAAGCCTCACAGGATCAAAAGCTTTGTAGTTACCTGCCCTTGAGCATAAATATGAGCAAAAAATGATGTCTCCACTTTTTCTGAGCTGTTTTCAATCTGATCTTTTTGAAACTTTTAGTAAACAAGGGCAAGCATAATATCTCAGATGAGTTCAAATTTAGCTTGAATCTGACAACCGGTTTTGCAGTTACATCCCCTTGAAACCATGTCCTCGTGGTCATGGACTTAGAAATTGGATGCTAACTCTTATCTTGCTGTTCATGACAACTCCTGTCTTTGCAAACAGTGTAGATCCAGATCAGATGGCTTCTGAAGAAGCCATCTGATCAGGATCTACACTGTTTTACATTCAGTATATGGATTTGTAGGAATAAATTACATCAAGTGATCTGATTGGTTCAAAGTCAGAAATGGGTGTGGCTCAACTGAATATTCAGCAAGAGAAGGGCTAAAAAATATTTAGATCTCATATTTTCCGCACTATAAGATGGATTTGGTTCATAGTTGGAATGATGATAGATATAGATCCAGAGGTTTATTAGGCAATACTCCCACGTATGCACATGGCCTCAAAGTGACTTTCCCAGGCAAGGTTTGATGTCTTATGACAGCTCTTGTTCTTTATAATCCAGATGATGTTTAATTTTCATCAATTTATTAATGTATAACCCATTTTGTATTGGATGGTATCTTCTGCCTTTTGTATAGTGTTACAGACCGCATTGCCTCCCTTCAGTTATCTACATGCATAGCTTATAGGTTTTTCACCACTCTCTGACACCTGCGTCAGGGAGTCGACTCTTTGGCTCAGTGGTTAGAGCACAGGACTATCACCCGAGCAACCCGGGTTCGAATCCCACCATAGGAGGGGATTTTTTCAGGCTATGCTTCTTTCCTTTGTTATGGCTTTCATGTTGTAAGAATAGGAAGAATCCATTTCGAAATTTAGGGCTGTCAGGTTGTGTGTTCTATACATGGACTGTTTGGCTGTATCCCGTTCTGGGTCTCAATTACAAAGGAGGTTAAACTGATGCTCTGTGGATAAACTGAAATGCTGATTGAAGATGAAAATCTGGTTAAACAATGAGGCTAAATGCAAATTCTGAACATTTTTTTTCAAACTGCCTTTTTCAAACATCCTAATTTCAGCTATTTGGAAGGAAATCTGTGTGATCTCCATTCCTTCGCTTCTGTTTGTTTATTTGACTACATTTTTGTTTACTGTTTAGATATAACAAGATTGTTTAAGTAACATAGTTTCGGTTTTGGCTACTAACAATAGTATTATAAAGAGGTTGTTACGAACTATGAACAGCTTAGCTCAAATTTACGTCTTTTGTTTTTATAGGACATGGTTTCAGTGGCGATTACCATGAATACTTTGGTCTCAACACGGATACAGAGGCAGTGACGTATCTCACCTTATCTAATCATATGTTACACGAACTTTACTCACACTTTATGATCACAATAGCAGAGGTAACTATATATTAACCTGTAAGACGCCGAAAAAATCAACATCTGAAAATGTCTTCTGCTTCTGTCGTCGAAATTTTTTGCAAACTTTTTAAAAATATTTTTGCATTCAGGCAAACGGTGTGGGCCCAGATCAGACTGCTCCTACAGGAGCAGTCTGATCTGGGTCCCTACTGTTTGCCAAAAAAATACTTGTCAGGTAACCAGCAGACGGCAAGGCAAACGACAATTGTCGTTATTGGCTGAAAACCATAGAGTGAAGATATTTATTAACCCCTAAGATGCCGAGAAAAAACTACATCTGAAAATGTCTTCTGCTTCTGTCATCGAAATTTTTTGCAAACTTTTTAAAAATATTTTTGCATTCAGGCAAACAGTGTGGGCCCAGATCAGACTGCTCCTACAGGAGCAGTCTGATCTGGGTCCCTACTGTTTGTGAAAAAAATACTTGTAAGGTAACCAGCAGACGGCAAGGCAAACGACAATTGTCGTTATTGGCCGAAAACCATAGAGTGAAGATATTTATTAACCCCTAAGATGCCGAGAAAAAACTACATCTGAAAATTTTGTTTGCTTATGTCGTCTGCTGAATTTTTTTGCAAACTTTTTAAAAATATTTTTGCATACAGGCAAACAGTTAGGGCCCATATCAGACTGCTCCTACAGGAGCAGTCTGATCTGGGTCCACACTGTTTGCATAAAATTCTTTTTAAGGTAACTGGCAGACAGCAAAGCAGACGACAATTATCGTTATTGGCATTTTATGGGTTAAATATTCTATAAAAAGATACTTCCTCTGGAAGTAAGGACTACAACATAGAACTGAAAACTGTAGAGTGAAGATGTTTATTAGGGCCCCGCACTGAAAGTGTGGGTGCCCCGCACTGAAAGTGTGGGTGCCCTATAGTAATCACTCTGTCCGTCCGTCTGTCTGTCTGTCTGTCCGTCTGTCCGTCCACAAATTTTTTTATTCTCCATAACTTTTTATTATTCCTGGATGGATTTAAATATTACTTGGCATCACTCTGTCCGTCCGTCTGTCTGTCTGTCTGTCTGTCTGTCCGTCTGTCCGTCTGTCCGTCCACAAATTTTTTTATCCTCCATAACTTTCTTATTCCTGGATGGATTTAAATATTACTTGGCAGAAATGTTTACCATAATGTGATGGAGTGTTGTGCGCAAGACTCAGGTCCGTACCTCAAAGGTCAAGGTCATACTTAGAGGTTAAAGGTCAAAAAAGGGTCTTTCCTGTGTCCAATTAATAGCTTTGTTATTATTCCTGGATGGATTTAAATATTACTTGGCAGAAATGTTAACCATAATGTGACGAAGTGTCACACGCAAGACCCACAGCCGTACCTCAAAGGTCAAGGTCATACTTAGAGATAAAAGGTCAAAAAAGCGTCTTTTTTTATTGTGTCCAATCTATAACTTTCTTATACCTGGATGGATTTAAATATTACTTAGCAGAAATATTAACCATAATGTGACAGTGTGTCACGCGCAAGACCCAGGTCCGTACCTCAAAGGTCAAGGTCATACTTAGAGGTGAAAGGAAAAAAAAAACGTCTTTTTTAACATCAACATTTTCCTACTCCTCTGATAGCGCTGCCGGGGCCCTAGTCAGTTTCACTGACAGCTCTAGTTAACCCTTAAGATGCCGAGAAAAACTACATCTGAAAATGTCGTCTGCTTATGTCGCCTGCTGAATTTTTTTGCAGTCTGATTTGCAGTCTGATTTGTCACACTGTTTGTAAAAAAATTACTTTCAGGGTAACCGGCAGACGGAAAAACAGACGAAAATTGTTATAGAGTAAACAAGTTTATTAAGACGCATAAACCTCTTTATAAGACTGTTCATTGTAGCACCAGTTTTGATATTAGGTAGTTTAAAGAAGGGTCCAAAAAATTTAGATTACAAATGTATAATGAAAAATGTCCAAAAATGGTCATTTTTCTATATAATCTTTTTTTTTTTTTTTTTGATGATCCATATGGTCATTTTTCTATACAATTTATGAATTTTGTTCTGGATATAACACAGTTGTTTATGACCCTGCCCATTGGGGCTTGAAGAAATAGATTGGGCTGCATGATGTTTTCAAGCAGAGCTGAAATAGACCACACATGAGTACTGGTTAACTGCTTAGAAGGTCTAAGTCTGCCCAGGCAAAGTGGTGTGAGTCGGACTATCCATGCATATAAACCCTATTGGTTTTATTGGCAGCAGGGATTGAGATGTCATTTCATCTCAATATCGTGTAAAAGTCCCACAAGATTGGAAGCAACGCCTCCAAAATGACCTAAATAGTGTTGAAGTGGACTTTAAACTTCAAATCAAACAAAACAAACAATATCTACAGCAATTTCTACACTCTGCCCATTGCCCATTGGAGGCTGTAGAAATAGACTGGTGGATGGAAAAATCCATCCCGAAGGTCACGGTCCGGCATCATGAGGCTTGCCGAGTGATGCCGGACAGTGATGCCAGAGACGGATTTTTCTATCCACCCCTCAGACCCATATAGGGTTCTTTTTCTTGCATACCTTCCATTTCTTAGGGCAGATTTTTAATGCTGAGTCACTTCGGTTACCAATGTCTGCCATATTGTGATGACTGTACAGGAATGTTTAGTGACATCACGTAACGTGCTGTGATGTCAACTTTAACGACGGCACATACAAGGTCATATTCAACCAGTGCATTTATCAAACACGCGATTATACTCAATTTTGGGTTGGAACACTAGGGTCAGAACATAAATTTCTATCCCAGGGTAAAGTCACGGATTTCCTTGTTTGGTGTGCAAGAATGTTGCTTCTGTGCAGAGCTGAACATTGGCATACTGTAGCCCTGGTTAAGTGGTATAAGTTGGACCATCTGTAGTGGTTTCTTTGGGTGGTAGGGCTTTAGATGTTAATCCTTCCGGCCCCCGCCCATTGGGGCTTGAAGAAATATATGGGCTGTATGATGTTTCCAAGCAGAGCTGAAACCAACCCGCACACGAGTACTGGTAAAGCGCTTAGAGGATCTAAGCCTGTCCAGGCAAAGCGGTGCGACTCGGCCCATCCATGCTTATAAACCCTATTGGTTTCATTGGGCGGCAGAGCTTGAGATGTCATTTCATCTCAATGTCGGGTAAAAGTCCCACAAAATTTGAAGCACCGTCTCCAAAATGACCTTTACATTGTTGACAGGGATGTTAAACCTCAAAACAAACAAATGTTATTTCTTCACAGTGTTTGGTAAAAGTACCACAAAATTGGAAGCAACATTCTAAGAATGTCTTAAATACTGCTGATGCAGATGTAAAACCTCAACACAAACAAATAAACAAACACAATTTCTGCTTAAACCCCAATAATAGTGATATGAACATGACAAAATGTCTGTACACATGTGCACACAACAAAGAATTGGATGAGCCTGTGCATCTGCAGAATCTGATCAGAGATTTTGCTATGTACTATATGTTGTTAAGATTGACATCGCTGAACATAATGATGTCACTAAATGTCATAATAATTCATCTTTATGTGTTGAATGCCAGCATTTGAAGTGACTGCATCATAGCCACAGATAAGAGGGGGTATCCACATTATTTTTCTTAAGAAAAAATGTCGGTACTTTTCGATGAAAAAAAAGCGCCTTATCTGGAGCTATGCTGCATTATTGAAAATCCGTTTTCAGAAATATAAAAAGGTATGCAAGAAAAAGAATTGTCACGAGTGTGAGTGGCAGATAGAAAAATCTGTCCCTTAGGATCACAGTACAGGCATCACTAGACAAGCCTAATGATGCCGGACAATTACCCACAGGACAGATTTTTCTATCCACCCCTCACATCCATGTAAAATTTGTATATTTAACTTTTTTTTTCCAGGATGTTTCTGGAATGCCAGCTATGTGTCGACCTGTAGATGAAGGGGGACAGGGGTTTGACTTCCGACTTGCCATGGCTATACCAGATCTATGGATCAAGGTACTGTCTCCTTTATCCTTTTAACCATATTTACCGCATGTATTCATACAGATAAGCTTGAGCGAACAGTGTAGACCCAGATGAGATGCTGCAGAATCCTGTAGATCCTTTTTGTTGAGCCAGCTTTTAGCATGGCAGAATATAGAGGATATTTGATTTTTTCAGTGTAAGATCGAATTTTATTTCATCGAATGAACACCAAAACTGTTATTTTCACTAGTGGCGTAGCCACGAGTGAAAATAGCAGTTTTGGTGTTCATGAGTGAAATAAAATTTGATCTTGCACTGAAAAAATCAAATTTTCTGTTTCTTACATGCTTCAAAAGGCAATATTTAGCGTCTTTAATGGTGTCGCTCACATTCGGAGAAAAATATCTTTGTTCCTGTTCGTTTCGCGTCAATTTAGTGGTGTCCATCGTGTTTAGTTGGTATACTATTGGGTGTAAACTGAAAGTTTGCACCTGAGAAATGGCCTGGGATGGTATTATTATGAATGATTAATGAAATAATTGAGAGAGTAGTTTTCCAAAAGAGTTGCTGTCAAGTCTAACGTCGCGCGACAAAAGACGTGACGTCAGCGTCATAAATGACGTCAGTAACGTCCCCGTCACGCATGAACGGGCTATGCGTCAATTAGAACACATTTCAGTATTGTTCAGTTATCTGACAAAGATAAAATTGAAATTAGAGTTAGATTTGAAGAAAAAAGTAGTCCCAAACAGTGAAAAATAAAAAATCGTATTTTCACTGTTTGAAACAGTGAAAATATCGATTTATATTTCACTGATAAATCTCTATCATTCATTGAAAAGCATGTAAGAAATAGGAGTCTGGTTTTACATCACGCCATTTCTCTTTTCTGTTTGTAAATCAGCAACATTTGTGTCTGCCTTAGCATCAACCCAAATGTTTAAGTCCATTTGTCAAGAACTACTATCACAGGCTTGACATAGCCTTTGACAGAATTCTTGTGGTACTTTGTCATGTCTGCTATTAGCATGGCACAATATAGGCGTTCGATTTTCCGTCCATCCATTCGTCAGTATGTCAATCCGTCCACATTTGCAACAACCCTAGCTTTCACCCAAATGGTGAAGTTCATTTCTCAAGAACTATAAGAGCTTCATTAATGATACTCAAATTGTACAGACTTGCATCTGGGGGTGGCAACAATAATGCAAGCATGCATATTTGACCTTGACTTTTCATGGTTCACTGCTTTGAAAACTAATGTCAAACCTAATGTTCACCCTCATATTTATGTTCATTTCACAAAACCTGTAAGAGCTTCATTAATGATACTTGGTACAAACTTGCATTTGGGTTTTTTTTTTTTTTTGGTTTGGGTTTTACGGCCCTTTCAAGATTATTTCACTCATATCGAGCCGATCGTTAATCATAGGTGGGTGAAAACCGGAGTACCCGGAGAAAAACCACCTGACCTTCCGTTGCAGAACTTGGCGTCTCACACGTGACCCGAGCGAGGCTCGAACCCACGGCGGTGAGAGACCTAATGACTAAGAGTCAGCGCTCTTATCCATTAGGCCACGGAGGCCCGTTCATTTGGGGTTGACAATGATAATGTAAGCATCCGTATTTGACCTTGACCCACTTTCCATGGTTCACTGACTTTGTAAACTATTGCGTCAAACCTAGCATTCACCCTACTATTCGAGTTAATTTCTCAAGAACTATGATATAAGAGCTTCAGTAATGATCTTTGTTGTAAGCCTGCATCTAGTGATTGGCCCCTGCCCATCGGGGCTTGAAGAAATATATGGGCTGCATGATGCTTCCACGCAGAGCTGAAACTGACCCGCACACGAGTACGTGTAAACCGCTTAGAGGATCTAAGCCTGCCCAGGCAAAGCGGTGCGAGTCGGCCCGTCCATGCTATAAACCCTATTGGTTTCATTGGGCGACAGGGCTTGAGATGTCATTTCATCTCAATGTCAGTTAAAATTCCTACAAAATTGGAAGCAAAATGACCTTTGCAGTGTTGATGGGGACATTAAACCTCAAATCAAACAAACAAAATCATCTAGTGATGGCAATTATAATGTAATCATCCATATTTGACATTGACCTACATTTCATGGTTCATTGACTTCGTGATCTATTGTGTCAACCCTATTGTTCATCGTAATGTTCAAGTCCATTTCTCAAGAATTATAAGAACTTCATTAATGCTTGCATCTAGGAATGGTTCCTTTAATGCAAGCATCCATGTTTGACCTTTACCTAAATTTCATGGCTCTGTGACTTTGAGCCCTCACAGGCACGACATAGCCTTCGGCGGAATGCTTGTTTAGGCATTTGGCCAGGAAGTTTCAAAAGATGTGTCCCTTGTAAAAATAGCGAAAGGTATGCTAGGTGTTTATAGGGTTCCTTTTAACCCATTTTGTACCAGAAACCCCAAAATGGGTACCCTGGCAAACATTGCAGGCCCAGATCAGACGCCGCAGAACGCGGCATCTGATCAGGGCCTACACTGTTTGCAAAAAGTTAAGCCATTTTCCAAACAAATTTTGAAGAAAACACAACCTGACACCCCTAAATTTTGAAATGGACTCCTACTATATATAAGGAGGAAGATTCCATTTGGTACAAAAAAGGTTAATATGGGCATACTCTTCAAGGGAATAATAGGCTCTTTATGAACAAATTCTACCTTTCTACCTACCCAGTAGATCTTTTTGATTTTGAGGCCAGGAAGTCTCAAAGCTTGTCCCTATTGTAAAAAAGGTCTGCAGGTACAATTCCTTTGAACCCTTATCCTGCTGAATAAATTAATCTTGCCACACCCATTTCTGACTATCAATCAATCAAATAACTTGATATAATGTATTATTCAAAATCACAAATTGAATGACAAACAGTGTAGATCCTGATCAGATGGCTTCAGAAGCCATCTGATCAGGATCTACACTTTTTGCAAAGTGTATACGAAACTATGACATCTCGATTTTTACAGTATTTGAAAGAACAGTCTGATGAGGGCTGGGACTTAGAGTTCTTAGTACATACCCTAACCAACAGACGCTATTCTGAGAAATGTATAGCCTACGCTGAGAGCCATGATCAAGCGCTAGTCGGAGACAAGACAATTGCATTCTGGCTTATGGACAAGGAGATGTATACGCACATGTCGGAGTTGTCTCCCCCTAGCCTTGTTATAGATAGGGGTCTAGCTCTGCATAAAATGATCCGACTGATAACTTGTGGACTAGGTGGAGAGGGTTATCTCACTTTTATGGGTAAGTATACATTAACCCATAGGACGCCAATCACGACAGTTGCCGTCTGCTTTGTCGTCTGCCAGTTACTTTAAAAGTCATTTTTGCAAACAGTGTGAACCCAGATCAGACTGCTCCGCTAGGAGCAGTCTGATCTGGGTTCACACTGTTTGCCTGTATGCAAAAATATTTTTAAAAAGTTTGCAAGAAGATTCAGCAGACGACATATGCAGACGACATTTTCAGATGTAGATTTTCTCGGTGTTTTAAACGTTAAGAGGACTCAGTTTCTTGTTGTATTTGTTGTTGTTTTTCTCAAAATTCATGTTGATTTCCCATTTATTGAAAGAACTTGCTAGCTCAGACCACTGCGTGTCTGGCCTGGTGATCTGGTGGTTGCAGGTTCAATACCTTTGGTGGAGATTGATCCTGAAATCTTTTCTATGGTCATTCTCACCCTTTCACTGATTCTAGAATGGCAGGTGTCAGTTTCTGGCTATAGAATGTGCACTGTACTTGAGGGTAAATAATATTTTTACAATAACACACCCCTTAACATAATTCATTTTTTTTTCACATATCAAAAATGGCAACATTCCTGATGAAAAGCCGTGATATTTTTCTTATTTATACTGCAAGCATGGGTTATGAGTACTTGTTAGAACTGCCTCATTGAGGGGGTTCTAACGAGTACCCACAACCAGGGCTCGAGAAACTGAAGAATCAAAATCGGTCCGGCATGATTTTCGGCAAAACCACCCCCCGGAAATTGCCGAACCGATTTTCGGTCATTTCCGTAAAGGTCATTTGTTTCCATTCATTATTATTTTTCAATTTCAAAATACAGGGTGTTAGGTGTCCGAAAACTTACGAAAATGTTAAAAAAAATGTCTCGAACCTGTTTTTATTCGTGAAAATGCCCTCGTTTACACTTCGCTGGCGGCCGCCATTTTGGTTTAGTTTATATAAAGTCCGCCTATGTAGGTTCACCCTCCACACATGGGTACCGGTATATATGTATGCGAGTGTATGATTGTTTCTTTGTTTTTTTTATCGTTTTCTTGTTATCTATTTGCAAAATAAATACCAATTCTACTGATTTTGAGCGTTGTCCTTTAACTACAAATGGCGACCGAAATTGCCGCCACGTGGTCGGAAATGACGTCATACGGTTTTAGCTTACGCAATACACATTTTTTCATTAAAGAACGTTAAACAAACATGTTTTATGTCATAGATTTAAATTGTGGCTGTTCCTTAAATAAAAAATCATTTGCTGTCGTTAAAGAAAAAAAAAAAAAAAAGGTTAAATCTCGAACCAAAACGTGGGTTTACTAGAGTCACTGAAAATCTTATAGGGCCGAACCGAACTTCTTAATATTCTAAATAAATGTTATTTCATAATTACTAATGTCTACTACCCTTATCTTAAAAAATAAAAAAAAAAACCTTATAAAAAAAAAAAAAAAAAAAAAAAACACGAAACCACTTGATCGGAAAAATGTCTTCATTCAGTTTCATTTTATTCAATACACATTAAATTACACTAGGACGTAATACCACGTGTTTTATGTTATTGTTTCAATTTTGGAGCGAAGATCTATTTCTTATTTTTTTTTTTTCTTTTTCCATGATTACACGCAACAGATGTGGTTTTTGAATTGCGCCCTGTGGAAAACCAATTTTTATGTTTAAATATCCGTTCAACATAGGCAGTCATAAATTAATGACATAAACACTTGTGTAAACAAATAAGCGTCTGTCCTGCATTATTTGACCCAAATTTCACACCTTTTCCAATTGTTTGACAGCTTACCTACTGATAACGCCAGGGGATTACAGGTTAGTAGCGGAATAATCCATTTGAATAGTAGTGCCTAATTAATTCCTTTGTAATAGTTCAACAACTTGACCTTTTCTCACTGATAAATTGTTTCAATTAAACGTGTATTCAATTACCCTTCGTGTGTCTCCTATAGATCTCCTATAGATATAAAAACAACAGAAAAAAGAATGACTTTTTTCAATGTACTTGCTGTCTAACCTGTCTGGAAAATGGTTCGGCTGTGTTGACAAATCCGATTTACCTATACCAATAATGAGCCGGTCCAATAACTGGCCCTCGAGGTGTTTTATCAATACATGCTTGGATTATCTGTGGCAAAAGGTCAGTTCGTTTACACAATTTAGCGACTTGGCGAAAATTTTCGAACCGATTTTTTGAAAATATCATTGAATACTGGACCGATTTTTTAACATCCTTTGTAAGTCAAAATCGGTTCAGAAATACCAAAATCGGTCCAGAACCGAAAAACCGATATTTTCTCGAGCCCTGCCCACAACCTATGTCTTGTAGCAGAAATAAGAAAAATAATGTAAACCCAAGTTTTCTTTATATAAAGTGGGGTTTAGAGGGGTGTTCATTTCACGGACATGTGTACGTGATGTCCAGGTCAGATGGCATCATGGAATGTCTTCTCGATTTTCTTTGAAATAAAGGTATGTCATGTGTGAGTGAGTGTGTGTTTGAGTTTTACGTCCCACCAACAGCTAAGGAGAAGGGACCTCAGTTTAAAGACTCATCCAAAAGTCTGGAGAGGCCCGGGATCAATCCTGCAACCCCTGGTTTACAAGGTGAGTAAAGTAACCACTACCCCATGAAGGCTTCTGTATGTCGGGAGCACTCATTAGAATCTCGTCAACACTGTAAAGGTCATTTTGGAGACGTTGCTTCCAATTTTGTGGGACTTTTACCCGACATTGAGATGAAATGACATCTCAAGCCCTGTCGCCCAATGAAACCATGGAGGGACCGTCTTGCACCACTTTACCTGGGCAGGCTTAGATCCTCTAAGCGTTTACCAGTACTCGTGTGCGGCTGGTTTCAGCTCTGCCTGGAAACATCATGCAGCACATCTATTTCTTCAAGCTCCAATGGGCGGGGGCAAGTCTCCTCATTGAGGTGATTCTAATGAGTACAGACAACACACATTTTTCAAGTAAAAAAAAAAATCTTCCTAAATTATCACAAATATACTGAGAAGCCTCTGTGGTGTAGCAGACAAGCTTCTCGCTTCATAACCAGGAGTTGTGGGTTCGATTCAAGACTTTCTGGTGAGTCCCAGCTACGTATGGCCTTAGCTGTTGGTTGCATGTAAAACTCAAAACACACTTTCAAATATATTGATGTCTGCACAGAGGACTCTCGTTATAACTACAGTAGTTGTTCCCTATGAAGAATTTTCCATCACTAAGAATACCAATTTGGAGTATGATAGGTAATTAAAGGCCTTTTCCCCATCATCACTCTAAGAAACCAAATGTTATAGACATTTGTTAGAATCGCCTCAGTGAGGCGATTCTAACAAATATCTATAACATTTGTTTCTTGGAGTATTAGATTACAAGACCATTTTATGATTCTTAACTCATTTTTTGTATTTCCAACCTGAGGGAAGCCCATGCCGCTTGGAACCGAGGCTAAGCCTTTAGCTAAGTAGTCATTCCATTCAAATTGCCATTATAACGGGTTTTGCCGTTGTAACGAATGTCTGTATAAAGAGGCTTGCCTGTATTTGTTTTACAGGCAATGAGTTTGGTCATCCGGAATGGCTCGATTTTCCAAGAGTTGGTAACAACGAGAGTTTCCACTACTGCAGACGACAGTTTCATTTAGCAGACGACAACATGTTGAAATATAAATACTTGAACAGATGGGACAAGGATATGTTACATTTGGAGTCAAAGTATGGTTGGTTAGCAGCCCTTTCACAGGTAAGCCTTGTCATTAGGGACTTGTGAGATTAACCCTGAAGGGGAATGGGAACACCTTCAGGGGAGGCAACTCCTGCAAAAGTAATTTTGTCTGCCATTGACAATAGGGGTCAACTCTTAAAGGAAAGAATTTGCTCCTCAGGAGCAAATTCTTTTCTTTAAGAGTAGATCCCTTTTTCATTGGCACAGGGCTTACAGAAAAGCGAACAGGATGTCCCAAAAGTTGTCTCCCTTTGAGAAATGGCGGAAAAATCTGCCAGGTGTTCCCATTCCCCTTAAGATGCCAAGAAAAACTGCATCTGAAAATGGTGTCTGTTTATGTCATCTGATGCATCTTCTTGCAAAAAAAAAAAAAGAATGTTCTTGCAAACAGTGCAAGGCAAACAGTGTAGACCCTGATCAGACTGATCCAGGAGGATTCACATTGTTTGCAACAATGACTTTGCCAAGAAAGTCTCCCCGTGCTTCATCATAGTGCAGATTATAGTTTCTTTTCCTTTGGGATCATTGAGCCCATTCTGGTTACTTTGAAAATTGAATATCCCTTAAGCCAGTGCTAGGAGGCGTATGCAGCCTTGCAAACTATATTGCTGTGAATAAAGAGACTCAATAAAACCTTGTCTTCGATTTTCGTTCTTTTCTGTGTTCTTTGTTTCCAAAGCTTTTTATTTTAAAGTAACCAGCAGACAACAAAGCAGACAGCATTTGTTGTGATTGGCATCTTAAAGGTTCTATTTATAGAATTAATGATGAGGATGGGACCAAAACAAAGAATTCTCGCATACCAGGGGCCAGTTGTTCAAAGGATTGTTAGCTCGTTAATGCACATTTCACAGTTTACTTTTATGGGTTTATAAAATTAGGGGGACATATTGTTTTGTTGCAGATCCCATTTGCTGTTGGTTCGAGCCTCGCTTAGGTTACATATGAGAATCCAAGTCCTGCAACGCAGGGTCAGATGGTTTCTCTCCAGGTATTCCAGTTTTCCTCCACCTCTGATTAATGATTGGCTTGAACTAAGTGAAATAATCTTGAAAGGGCCTTAACCCTTATCTTGCTGTTTACGACAACCCCTATCTTTGCAAACAGTGTAGATCCAGATCAGATGGCTTCTGAAGAAGCCATCTGATCAGGATCTACACTGTTTGGCATTCAGTTAATGGATTTGTAGCAATAAATTACATCAAGTAATTTGATTGGTTGATAGACAGAAATGGGTGTGGCTTAAATGAATATTCAGCAAGATAAGTGTTAAAACCAAAACAAAGAATAATGCCTAAAATAGTATCAGGCCAGTAGATGTTGACATAAGCTGGCCCACTCGAAATAAGTGAAATAATCTTGAAAGGGTCTTAAAACCAAACAAAACAAAAGAAAAACACTTAAATTAGAATCAGGCCAGTTGATTTTGACATAAGCTGGCCCAGTGGACCAACAGACAGACATGTCATTATGAAAATACGCCTATTCAAATACATTGCATACTTTACTGCTGAAAAACGGAAAATTTTAAGATGAAAAATTGTGATATTTTTCACTTTTCTGCTCAAAATATAGATTATCAGTGCTCATTTGAACCGCCTCGTCGAGGCAGTTCTAACGAGTACCCACAATCTATATTTTAGAGCAGAAATAAGGTAAATAAGGTTTACCCTCTGCAAACACCAGTTTTACCATATAAAAGTGGGGTTCAAGAGGGTCAAAATTATATTGGCATGTTTTCGTGATATGATTGTTAGAAAAACAACAGATGCTCACCAAACCTCGACAGTATCCTATTTCTTGAATAATGATTCTTTCATTTGTTTTCCAGCAATTTATAAGCCGTAAAAATCAATCAGACAAAGTGATAGTGTTTGAGCGAGTGATCAATTTGGTGTTTGTGTTTAACTTTCACCCCACCCAGAGCTTCACAGACTATCAGATTGGAGTAAACACACCTGGCAAGTAAGTACATTGAAACTTTACCCTTCGAATATCAATAAACAAGCATGTATTCATTTCCCTAAAAGGGCAAATGCATTGTTAAGTCACCTGAAATAAGGAAGCACCTGTCTTAAGCAAGCATATTTTGTTTGTCCCATTGGTGCATACTTGATTCAGGTTGGCATTTGTTGTTTGATTTAAGGTTTAACATCCCAGTCAACACTGTAGTGGTCATTTTGGAGACGTCACTTCCAATTTTGTGGGAATTTTGCCCGACATTGAGATGAAATGACATCTCATGCCCTATCGCCCAATGAAACCAATAGGGTTTATAAGCATGGACGGTCCGACTCGCACCACTTTACCTGGGCAGGCTTAGATCCTCTAAGTGGTTTACCAGGACTAGTGTGCGGCCGTTTTCAGCTCTGCGTGGAAGTATCATGCAGCCCATGTATTTCTTCAAGCCCCGATGGGAGGGGGCGATGATTCAGGCTGGCATTAGACTGTTTCACTTAACCAATAAATTGCAGTATTTTAAGCAAACAGTGTAGGTCCAGATCAGATGCCGCAGAATGAGGCCATCTGATCTGGTTCTACACTGTTCGCCAAAGTCCAATGTGTGAGCCCAGTCCAGATTTTACAGATAACCATTTTTCCACAGCATTCTGATGTCACAGGCACAAAAATAACACAGGTATAAATATCCATTACCTGGATCCGAGGTAGTCACATGGATATCAGCAGGCTGGAAATTTCTGTACAGTAAAATTCCTAAATTAAGACCACCTTTGGGACTGTTCAAAAGTGGTCTTTAAGACCACTTTTGAACAGTTCCACAGGTGGTCTCTGCCAAGAGGATACTGTATGCAGAAAACACAAAGAAAGAATAACTGGAGCCTACTAATTAACCACTTTATAACAGAAATAATCTTAATTTTAGGTGGTCTTAACAGCAGAATCACTGTATTTAGTAATTTTGGGTTGATTGATAGACAATCAACACAAATATTATCCCAGAATCATCCTTGTTATTCTTTACCTGAAGGTGGGTTGGGTAGTTTTAATGATCCTCCCTCTCATTGTGTGCGGGCCTCGGTAGCTCAGTCGGATGCGTGTCTGACTGGTGATCAGGAGGACGCCGGTTTGATACCTGCCGGGGTCGGCAACATTCTTTCGTGGAGATTGATCATGAAATCTTTTCTACGGTCATTCTCTCCCTTCCGCTGATTCAAGAAGGGCAGTTGTCATTTTCTGGTGAAAGAATATGCACTACACTGGTTAACTGCTTACGTATAAGCCTGCCCAGAAAAAGTGTGGATAGGTAAACTGACCGGCTCAAAAATGACCTAAATTAGTGTTGACTGGGCCGTTAAACTCCAATACAAACAAACTTCTGTTTAATGAAAAAATAAATCAAAGCACTGAGAGTACTGGTGGGTCGATTGTCTCTCTGTGTACGTTGGGAAAATAGTCCTGAACTGAGAATTAGACTCTTTCACTTCTTAAAAAAATTGCAGTAGTTTAAGCAAACAGTGTAGACCCTGATCAGATGCCACAGAATGTGGCATCTGATCTGGGTATTCACTGTTTGCCAAAGTCCAGTATGTGAGCCTAGTCCAGATTTTACACATAACCAACCATTTTTCCTCAGCAGTCTGACGTCACAGGGGCAAAAATAGCACAGCCATAAATAGCCATTACTTGGACTAGCGATAGTCACGTGGACATCAGCAGGCAGAAAATTTCTGTAGCATTATGATAATACACCCGTGCGACATAGAGCATTTTTCACATCTCCAAGATGGCTACTTTACTGATGAAAATCCTTGATATTTTTCTTATAAATGCTCAAAACATAGGTTGAGGGTGCTCGCTAGAATCGCCTCAGTGAGGCGGTTCTAACGAGTACCCACAATCTATGTCTCGGAGCAAATGTAAGAAAAATAATGTATACCCCCATAAACCCCAGTTTTCTCTATATAAAATTGTGTTTAGGGAGGTCTTCATATCACAGACTTGGTCACGTGATGGTTAGTAACTTTGGACTTTGGGTTACCAAAAATTAGCCGAAAATCATCCTTGTTACTCGTTAAGGTGGGTTGTTTAGTGTTTATGATCCTCACATCCGTTGTATTTGTAGATACAGGATAGTGTTAGACAGTGATGCTGAGGAGTATGGGGGACACAAGAGGCTCGACCATAATGTAGAGTTCTACACTTTCGACCAGTGCTGGGACAACAGATATCATTCTTTGAAGGTACCGATAAGCCTCGTTAATACGGCAATATTTGTTATCTTAGATTTTGCTGCTATAAAGAATTTTCCGATGTAAAGAATCGCAGTCAATAGTAGTACATGTATAATAGGAAATACAGGGCAAATTGCATTTAATTACTCAAAGAAACAAAATGTTGTGGATATTTGTGAAAATCTCCTCCGCAATCCATCTTGAAATCATGTTGTATGAGCCAGCGCACGACAAAACCTACACTAAGACATGTGCGCCCATCAAAGACTCAGATCAGCCTGCGCATCCGAGCAGTCTGATCAGAGTCTTCGTTGTGCGCTCTAAGGGTACCCAAGGGTCCAATGCTCCTTCATGCAGCAAGAGAAGTCTCTGGTCAGACTAAATGGATGTGCAGGCTGATCTGATTCTTCGCTAGGTGCACATGTATATTGTAGGAAATCAGCAGTCTATCATGAAATCGTGTTATATCCAAAACTGTATTATAATGAACAGTGTTATAATGAGGGTGTGGTGTATATAAGCCTGCTCTTGAACAGCGTGTTTAGGTAATTTAACCAGATTCACATGACTGTAGTAGTGTTGACTGGGCCATTAAACTCTAAACCATGATCTAAACAAAATTGTTTGAAGGTCTACAAAGCGAAACTCACCAGCACAAAATGACCTTAATAGGGTTGACTGGGCTATTAAACTCGAAACTAGACCAGCATTGTCTAAACAAAACTGCTTAAATAATGTCAGATTGAGACTGGCTGGCTTGATGTGACCTAAATAGTGTTGATTGGGCTGGTTAACACCAAACTAAACAGAAACCATTGTCTAAATGAATAAAACTGAATGTTTGCTACTCGCCTCATAAATCCAGGGGTCGTGGCTTCAATCCCAGGCATTTTTAGACATTCTGATGAGTCTTTTAAACCGCGGTCCAGTGTCTGTATGACCTTAGCTGTTGGTGGGATATAAAACCTAAACGCACACACACACACACATCAAAGCCTGCACAGCAAAAGTGGTAAAAGTTAGCACATCTCTCAAATATAAGTGGTTTCTTTGGGCAGTGGAGGCTTAGATGTCATTTCATCTCAATGTTGCGTAAAAGTTCTACAAAATTGGGAAAAACATCTCCAAAATGACCTATGTAGTGTTGGCATGGACATAAAATCTCAACACAAACACAGAAACACACTGGCAATCTTGACATGACTTTGATAATGTTGGGCCATTAGGGGGAATGGGTACACCTTCAGGGGAGGCAACTCCACCAAAAGTATTTTTGTCTCCCATGTCGATAGGGGTCAACTCTTAAAGGAAAGAATTTGCTCCTGAGGAGCAAATTCTTCCCTTTAAGAGTAGACCCCTTTTTCAGTGGGACAGGCCTGATAGAAAAGTGAACAGGAAGTTCCGAAAGTTGTCTCCCTTTGAAAAATGGTAGAAAAATCTGCCAGGTGTCCCCATTCCCCTTAAACTTCTAACTTAACAAAAACATTTATCTGCGAGTAAATAAAACTGCTTGAATTTTTACTAGTTCAAAAAAAGAAACATCAGGTAGTACTAAGATATTTGTCCAAGAATCTATTACATATATTTTGGTATTTCAGGGTAGGGATAAAAATGGACTGTTCTTTTCAATTTCAGTTGTATATACCAAACAGAACAGCCTTTGTGTTAGCCAAAGTTGACTGACCACAGATGTGCCAAAGATTGTGAATACAAATAGACCTTGAAAGTGAGAAAAAAAAGTGCATCAAAATAACAAGTCCATGAAATGAACACCCTGTAAACCCCACTTTACAGAGAAAACTGGGGTTTACAGGCATATGCATTATTTTGCTTATTTCTGTTCCCAAATATTGGTTGTGGGTACTCATTAGGACTGCCCCTGTTCTAACAAGCACCTGCAACCTGTCGAGAAATAGGTCGTTGGTTCTTGTTAGAATTGCCTCAATGAGGCGGTTCTAATGAGCACCTACAACATGTGGTTCAGTTAAAAATAAGAGGAAAATTACAAATTTTCTTCCGAAAAAATACCATATTGGAGACACTGCTCCCACCCATTGCGGCTTGAAGAAATATATGGGCTGCACGATGCTTCCACGCAGAGCTTAATCCGACCCACACACGAGTACTGGTAAACGGCAAAGCGGTACGAGTCGGACAGTCCATGCAAATTAACCCTATTGGTTTCATTGTGCGGCAGGGTTTGAGATGTCATTTCATCTCAACGTCGGGTAAAAGTCCCACAAAATTGGAAGCAACGTCTCCAAAATGACCTTTATAGTGTTGAAGGGGACATTAAACCTCAAATCAAACAAACAAAAGCTATAGGTTGTTGGTACTCGTTAGAACCGCCTCAATGAGGCGGTTCTAACGAGCACCTACAACCTATGTTTTAAAATTGATAAGAGGAATACTACAAATTTTCATCAGAAAAATGACCGTATTGGAGATATTAAAGAATGCACTTTGTCACATGGATGTGTTATCATAATAGAACATAATAAGAGACTCCAGAAGCCGTTCATTTCTCTTGGAGCTTTAAAGAAAGAAAGTACAGTTGAACTTCAGTGGCGCGAACCTCGATGGCTCATTTGTCACGGATGTGTCGAAGAACCCTTCTTGAGTCCGCAGGGAATTCCTCCAGATAAGGATATAAGAATAATTTAGGGAGTTTTCTTTCCTTTATCTTGCAAATGTATGCTGTGTGTACTCATTAGAATCGCCTCTAATGAGTATACACAACATACATTTATAATATAAAACTCTGAAAAGATATCCTACAGATATCTCCATTATGCCTCCTGGTATGGCTCTAATAGCAAACCTCCGTGGCTCAAACTACCTCTGTCTCGAACAAATTTTCATGGTCACAAAGGAGCTATTGAAATTGACTGGTAAAAGATAGAAGGAGTGCTTGATTGGATCAGTTCTAGATACTCTAAAAAGACATAAACACAGGGTATGGGCTTCCAAGTGAAGTGATTTTAACAGTACGATTTAGATTTTCTAACATACTCACAATATATGTTCTGTAAGAATCAGAGAAAATGAGCTCAAATGCAAATACTGCCTTTGACTGTTCTATGGGCCTGGGGCCAGTTGTTCAAAACTAATGATAATTTTAGCTAACGTATTGTTTAAACATTTATCAGTTAATACAGCAAATATACTTACATTTTTGCTGAAAAAAATGTGAGTACTCACATTTTGCAGCAAAAATACCAATGTGTTTAACATTGTAATTTGTTTTTGCAAGGATGTTTATTATTTCGACCAGTTACAAGCCCATAAAGCTAACGAGACTTTGAGATACTGGGCCAAGAGATGCCCTCTCCTATCAGGGCTTGGAGAAATATAATGGGCTGCATGGTGCTTCCACGCAGGGCTGCAGAGCTGAAACTGACAAGCAATTTGAGTACTGGCAAACCGCTTAGGTCTAAGCCTGCCCAGGCAAAGTGAGGCAAGTCTGGCCCTTCCAGCATATAAACAATAGTGGTTCCTTTGGTCAGGTAAAAGTCCTACATATATGAAGCAACATCTCCAGAATGACCTAAACAGTGTTGACAGGGCACAGAAATTGTAAATATTATAACTTAGAAGAAAAAGGAAGTTTACAATGAAGCTTCACTGCCTTCAACAACCCTGGGATTCGTTACGAAAACGTGCCTTTTCAAATATATTTCAAAGCTATGGTGCATGTGGCCATTTGGTCTGCTTGCAACAAGCATGTGAAAGGCACTACCAAATCTTCTTATGGACTCTGCAAACTTGACATATATTGACAACACCTTAACTGCCTCGCCTTCTCCGTCTTATCTGCGACTACTATACTGTAAAATAAAGGTATTTTGTGTTACTCATTTCAGTCACCTTGATGAAGTATTTATAATGCGTAATGTAATGATCCTAAGTATTGGGACATATAGGCCTGAGCAAACTTTGCAGACTCAGGTCAGACTGTTCCTGAAGGAGCAGTCTGATTAGGGTCTACACTGTTTGCCATTCCATTTGCACCTGTTAGACTCCTTGCGGGAACGTGAAATGTATTTTTCAAAATTTTAGAATTACAGCAAGTCCTCAAAGCATCCGAATTTTTATGACTTTTGCTGTATGCACAAAATTCACTTTCAAAGTAAAACGAGAGAAAAAAACTCCCTATATATTTTTATCAGTTACCCCCTGTATATATTGCATTGTAACGCATTGACCTGATAAAAAGATATGCTATCTCAGGACAAGTGAGCTTTATCACGTCAACATGACATTGCACTTTTATGAATGAACCAGACTACTGGTAAATGACTAAAAATGTCATTGTCACTGGTAAAAATGGCAAAATTACTTGAAAAAAATATATCATAGGATAAACAGGGTCAGCTGATACTAAATATATCGACCACCAGAATGCTTGGACGCACTGAGGACCATCAATAACTGACCGTAAATTGCTAATTTAAGAGTGTACAAGGGGATAAACTGATAAACAGAATACCAGATTCGTGTCATTTGATATCAAGTTTACCAGGCTCGGCTTCGAGAACGCATGTAGAATCGCTCTGCAAGCCTTGCGATTCTGCAAGCATTCTCGAAGCCTTGCCTGATAAACTTGATATCAAAAGACACCAACCTGGTATTCTCTATTTCTGAAGCTATGAAATAATTTCCGAGGGTTTGAAGAACCAGTTTGAATCAGCCGTGTTAAATGAGCCGTAGGTGTTTGAGTTGTTGAAGTTTTACTATACATGTATTTTTATGCCCCGAGAATCTTTGATTTGGGGGGTATATAGTATTTGCCCTGTCTGTCTGTCTGTCCGTCACAAAAGCTTTAACCTTCATCATAACTTCAAAAGTATTTGACCTAGCCCCATGAAACTTTACACACTTATTCACCATCACAAGGGCTACATTCTGACCCAGGGCCATAACTCTGTTGTCATTTTTTGGCTGAATTATCTCCACTTGAAATTTTGCAAAAACTCAGAAATTGGCTCCCACGGGGGACATTGGTCACCTATAGTGACAGCTCCTGTTAAAATTAACTCTGCGGTGCAGGTAGTAGGTAACTATTGTGCCACGGGGAGCTGATTGAATTGTCTCCCATTGCAATGTTGTTTTCTTTTATACGCACAATTCCATGAAGTTTACTTTATACACTGGAGTGTATGGCAGTGAAGCCTGGAGCTTTAAGCTTTGCCTTGTATACCAGAATTGGTGACATTTTAGTACTACAAAAGGTCGGGGCCAGTTGTTCAAAGCTAAGAATGTTGTCAGCTAACGTAACATATTATAAAAACTTTGACCATTTGATATAGCAAATACACTATTAATATTTTTGCTGAAAAAATGTGAGTAGTTTTTGCAAAATGCAAAAGCTACTCACATTTTTGCAGTAAAAACACCACTGTTTTAAATATCTTACTGACAAGGACTTTTAACATTTAGACCAGTAACGAGCTTGTTAAGCTAACGAAGCTATGAACAACTGGGCCTAGATGTTTTATAAGACATCATGTTAACAAGTCTATGCAATGAGCACCCCTCTGAACCCCACTTTATATCCCCTCTAAACCCCACTTTATATAGAGAAAACTGGGGTTTACAGGGGTATATATTATTTTCTTATTTCTGTTCCAAGACATAGGTTGTGGGTACTCGTTAGAACCACCTCAATGAGGCGGCTCAAAGAGCACCCACAACCTATGTTTGGAGTATAAATAAGAATAATATTACAAATTTTCTTCAGAAAAGTAACCATTTTGGCGACTTGAAAGAATGCATTATAGTATTATGTTACATGGGTGTGTTACAGTAATGCAAGTTTACACACTGTTGGCGTTGTGCTCATTACGCATATAATACATCTTTGTATGTTAGGACAAGTATTTGTAATAAAGAGGAAAATGACTTTTATTTCAAACATTTTCTTTCCACATTGTATGGGCTGTGTTTAAGGGGAATGGGTACATTTGACCTCAAAAAACTGTCCATAGATTTTGATGAAATTTGGCATTAAGAATACTTGCATTTTGTGCTTTCAAATATGAAAAACAAAAAAAAACAAAATGAAAAACAAAATCAGTGGTACATGCATTAGTTTTCAAGATATTAGGTCATCAAGATTCTTTTTTTCTTGTTATGTCTGTCTTTGCCACTGAATGGTGTTTAGGAAATGGTGTATGGGGAACATTATGCAGTTATAATTTTGGCTGAGAATAACATGGGAAAAAATATCTCATTCACCCAAAACTGGTGAGAAATTGTGGATTGTCAGTGAGGAAGTTAACAAAATTTTCACCTAAATTACATTTGGCTATGAGGTTTTTCTCCCATTTAGCCGATTTCAATGAGATTTTGGGCAAAATAATGAGCAAATCTCTCAAAATCTCACACAAAAATTATCCCGGACTATGCTGATGTCATAATGGCTTTTTATTTTATACATAGCAGTGAAACCAATGCATATCTGAAACAAATAAAAGTGATATTTTCACACTGTGAAATTATAAATGATATTTTCACAGTGTGAATGTTATTTTCACAGTAGCAGCCCGGACTACTTTTCTCGCCAAAATTCATATGTTATCTATAAAATAATTCTGTAAAATACCTTGAAAAAGCATTCTTTGAACGGTAAAAATGATGTATTAAAAATGGCGATCTGTTTATGGTTTGCAACTGACAGTTGTGACGTCATAGCCAAGTCAAAAACTGTGACGTAAGATCCGATTGATTATTTACAGTAAGTGTCCTTAAATATCAAATAAAAAGAAAATTTACTTTTTATCCATAAATATCAAAAATATTTCATCTCGTGTGTTGCACTCGTGAAAATTCTGATATTTTCAACACACTCGATGAAATATTTTTGGTATTCATCTCAAAAATGTAAATATCCTCTATATAGCACTGTTGTTGGGAGTCAGAGAGGACTGTGTTAGCACTGACAGCACTAGTGGGTTGATTGTCTCTGAGTGTAGGCTTGAAAATGGCCCTGAAACTGGACTATTACAAAAACACGCCTTTTCAAATATATTGAAAATTTACCATCCCAAAAAATGAAAATTTTCAGATATAAATTCTGATATTTTTCATATACAGTATCTGCTCAAAATCATAGAAAACCCTCTTAGGCAATACTCTGACCTCACAGCGTTAAAAATAACGCTGCCATTTCCTATAAAAAAAAACATTGTTACCTGGAGTTGTGTGGTTAAGTTTTATTGGTCAGTGATAGTCTTGTGGACAACAGCAGTATAGCTCTAATTCATTAGTAAATTTGGGTCAGTTGGCATACTCTGACCCTAAAAAAAGACAAGATTTGATCATGCTTTTATGTACATATGTGCTTGTTAGGTAATTGTTAACATTTGGTACAAATATATCAGTTTTGGTGCAAATATATTCGATTTAAACTCTTAACATTTTATATGTCTCGGGCCATTTCCACTTGACCAATCTGACAGTTAACACTGTTAGATGTGACAGACTTATCAATTTACACATCATGAAAACATGTCTTTATAATTTTGACCCCCTCAAACCCCACTTTTATTTAGTAAAACTGGGGTAGTAAAACTGGGGTTTACAGGGGTAAACATTATTTTTCTTATTTCTGCTAAAAACATAGATTGTGCATAATTGTTAGGCGATTCTATTGAGTTCCCACAATCCATGTTTTAAGCAGAAATATAAAAAATATCAGATCTTTTTTATCTTAAAGTTTTTGGGTTTTTTTCAGCGGTAAAGTCTACAAGCATGTTTTTGTAATGGGCTGTCTGTGTGGCTCACCCTGAAGCACATCTGACTGGTGATCAGGATTTTGTGGTTTCAGTCCCTGCCGGGTCAACAACATTCTTACTGAAGGTTGATCTATCACATTAACAAGTCTGTGTAACAAACACCCCCTCTACTTTATATAGGGAAAACTGGGGTTTACAGGGGTATACATGTACATTATTTTCCTTATTTCTGCTCTAAGACATAGGTTGTGGGTACTCGTTAGAACTGCCTTAATGAGATGGTTCCAGTGAGCACACACAGCCTATGTTTTAAGTTGAAATAAGAAAAATGTCACAAGTTTTTCATCAAAAATTAACCATTTGGAGTTATGATAGAATGCACTATGTCACACAGATGTATTATCGAAAGGATTAAATCTTTTCTGCAGTCATTCTCTCCCTTTAGCTGATTCAAGAAGGGCAGTTCTCAGTTGCTTCTGAAAGAATCTGCAATATGATCTTTTCTTCACATGAACAAGTCAGTGAAATGAGCACCCCCAAAACCCTACTGGCGGTTACGTGATCAAGTTCGTGAAATGAACACCCCCCTAAACCCACTTTATATAGAGAAAACTGGGGTTTACGGGGGTCTGCATTATTTTTCTGATTTCTGCTCCAAGACATTGGTTGTGGGTACTCATTAGACCTGCCTCAATGAGGCAGTTCTAATGAGCCCCACGACTTATGTTTGCTTTAAAAATAAGAAAAATATTAGGGATTTTCATCAGAAAAATAGCCATTTTAGATGTGAAAAGTACACTCTGTCACACAGATCTGTTATCGTTACACCCAGGAAAAGTGTGATTAGGTATATAGACTGTTGGCTTGACCTAAATAATGTTAGCTGGGCCAGTAAGCTCAAGACCAAGCAAACTAAAATCATAAATTTATGGACATCCATGGCCTAGTGGCCTCGAGGCGGGGGCATTTTTGGTCTCAGGGCTATAATTGAACAATTTTGGTGGAGGTCCACTAGATGAAGCTTCATACCAAATATCAAAGACCTAGGCCTTGTGGTTTCCGAGAAGAAGATTTTTCAAGATTATCCCTATATAAGTCTATGTAAAACCAAAGGGCCCCGGAGCGGGAGCATTTTTGGCCCCAGGGCTATAATTTGAACAATCTTGGTAGGGGTCCACTAGGTGGGCCTTGTGGGGTGAAGCTTCATACCAAATATCCAAAACATGGGCCTTACGGTTTCAGAGAAGAAAATTTGTAAAGATTTCCGTATATAAGTCTATGTAAAACCAAAGGGCCCTGGAGTGGGAGCATTTTTGGCCCCAGGGCAATAATTTGAACAATCTTGGTAGGGGTCCACTAGGTGAAGCTTCATGCCAAATATCAAAGACCTGGGCCCTGTGGTTTCAGAAAAGAAGATTTTTAAAGAGTTTTTCTATATAAGCCATGTAAAACCAAAGGGCCCCAGAGCGGGGGCATTTTTTGCCCAAGCACTTTAATTTGAACAATCTTGGTAGGGGTCCACTAGGTGAAGCTTCATACCAAATATCAAAGACCTGGGACTAGCGGTTTCAGAGAAGAAGATTTTTAAAGATTTTCCCTATATAAGCCCATGTAAAACCAAAAGGCCCCGGGGCTGGGGCATTTTTGGCCCCAGCACTATGATGTGAACAATATTGGAAGGGGTCCACCAGATGAAGCTTCATACCAAATATCAAAGACCTGGGCCTTGTGGTTTCAGAGAAGAAGATTTTTAAAGATTTTCCCCATATAAGCCCATGTAAAACCAAAGGGCCCCGGGGCGGGGGCATTTTTGGCCCCAGCACTATAATTTGAACAATCTTGGTAGGGGTCCACTAGATGAAGCTTCATACCAAATATCAAAGACCTGGGCCTTGTGGTTTCAGAGAAGAAGATTTTTTAAGTTTCTGGTGAAAAAAATCTATTTTTGGCTCCTTTGACCTAGATGTGCAACGGACCGGAACCATTTGAACAACTTTGAAAGGGGACCACCTAAGGATCATTCCTGTGAAGTTTGGTCAAAATCTGATCAGTGGTGTAGGAGGAGATGTTGTTTAAAGAAATTGTTTACGGACGAAAAGTGATCCCATAAGCTCACCTCGTCACTACGTGACGGTGAGCTAAAAATAATATATGCCCCCATAAACCCCACTTTTTTCTAAAGTCATGTGGAGTTTAGGGGGTGTTCACATGATTATAACGTCATGAACCTCAACTTTCTACAAAGTAAAGTGGCATTCATTACACAGACATGTCCATTTCAAAAACATGCCTATTCAAATATATTGAGAATTTTATCACAAAAAAATGAAAATTTTCAGATAAAAGTTATTTCTGCTCAAGACAAAGACTGTGGGTACTCTTTGGGTACAACCTATGTTTTTGAACAGGAATAAGAAAAATAATATATACCCCTGTAAAACCCATTTTTACCATATAAAGGTGGGGTTTTAGGGGGTCAAACCTACCTAGGCAAGTTTTCGTGATGTCAGTTTTATACTGTCAGAAATCCAATGCCATGGTGTTAGGTCACTTTACATAAGGTGGTATTTGGTTTTATGCAGTTCACAGTGCTTGCCATTTTGGGTAAAAAGAACATTTTTTAAGAAAAAAGAAAAATTTTAAAAAGAAATTCCCAACCGTAAAACTGATGATTTACCTCCCCAAATGACAATTTTGAATACAGTTATCCCCTAACTCTTGTCCTGCTGTTCATGACAACCCCTATCTTTGCAAACAGTGTAGATCCAAATCAGATGGCTTCTGAAGAAGCCATCTGATCAGGATCTACACTGTTTGACATTCAGTTTATGAATTTGTAGGAATACATTACATCAAGTAATCTGATTGGTTCAAAGTCAGAAATGGGTGTGGCTAAACTGAATATTCAGCAGGATAAGGGTTTTATTGGCTGACATTCAGTTTTATGCAGCTGTTAATGCTTTTTTTTGGCAAAATCTACATTTTTAAGCCTTCGAAATGAATAAGTGTTTTAGAACTGGGATAACTGCATTTAAATTGTCCTTTATGGGCACGTGGAGGCTGTAAATTGACTATTTTATAGTTGCAAATTATGTTTAACAGATCTGCTAACGTGTTGCCATAAAACAAAATTGTACCATTTATCATAAAAATCCTAAAAATTCGGACACCTTCAGGACTTGCTATAATTCTCCTAAAATCTGAACAAATTTGGTCCACAATCCAGCAAGGAGTCCAAAAGGTGAAGGCAGAATGTCAGACAGTGTAAACCCTGATCAGACTTCAGGAGCAGTCTGATCTGGGTCTACACTGTTTGCTTAGGCCTATCTGTCCCAATACTTTGGTTCATCTCAGCACTTCGCCAAATGACAAGTTTTCTTACAGTAACTGTTATCCCCAATTTTTTTAAAGGTCATGTTATAGGACACAGGGCATTGCCGAAGTGACAATGATATTCATGATTTGAGTCAGCCCTTGCAGTTGGGACCAGTAACATTCTGTAATTCATGTGTTGCAAATATGCATACGTGGCCAACATATATGGCTAGTTGCACGAGTTCTTGCATGTTAAACAAGTCCATGTCATGAATACCCCTCTAAACCTCACTTTATATAGAGACAAATGTGGTTAAGAGGGTATACATTATTTTCCTTATTTTTGCTCAAAATCACAGTTTGTTAATTGGAACTCATTACAGCCACCTCTTTGTTGGAACTGCCTCAATGAGGTGGTTCTATCAAGCACCCACAATCTATGTTTGGACTAAAAATAAGACAAATATGAAAAAAAATTGAGCTGAAAAATGCTACTTGTTGATCTAGAGAATAAAAAGATGTCATCTTAGGTTGCAGATGTGTCATTGTAATGAACGTAATGTTTGTCTATCGTAGGTCTTCTCTCTGAAGGCTTTGATAAAATGGCACTTACCGTAATGATCCTAAGTATTGGGATGGATATACGTAAGCAAACAGTGCAGATGCAGATCAGAGCAGTCTGATCAGGGTCTACACTGTTTGCCATTCCATCTGCACCTTTTGGTCATGTTACAAATTTGATAAACTTTTAGGAGAATTACAGCAAATCCTCTAGGTGTTCGAATTTTTAGGATTTTAACAGTATGCACAGACTCACCTGAGCTATGCTGGTTACCTGTTGTGTAAGTACTGGTACCCTGTTCTCATGAGCTGGCTCATATACATAAAATCAAGAGCTAATAAAATGAAGAAAAGAAGATGAACTTCCTTATTTTCTTACTATTTCCTTTGCCTTTTTAGCTCACCTGGATGAAGTCCAGGAAGAGCTATTGCACTACCCTATCGTTGGTATTGGAGTCGGTGTCTGCATTTAACCATATATGATGGATTTGGTTCATATTTGATATGACGATAGATATAGGTCCAAAATTTTATTCAGCAATACCCCACCCATGCCCAGAATCTGGGTCAAGGGTCACTCAACCGAGTAACAGGGAGAGAAAGAACATAAATCCTTTCGGGCCAGATGGTCATCCATTAACATGTAAACCATGTGGATCGTACCGCCACTTACTACCTACATGCCAAGACAGCTGGGAAATAATGGCAAAAGTCAACATTGCAGGGAAGGAACATGCTGTGCTGTTCAGAGGATACAACACTGAAGAGGTACGTCGTTTGGGCATTGATGCACACAACTGTGCAGTTCTAGACAGTGCTTGCAGCAGTAGAGTTTGTCGTGACAATTTGGTTAACAGCTATATTGAATCTTTAGACAAGGATGATAAAAGCGAAGATGAAACAGTCTGCTGGTCAAAAGATTTTCAAGTTTGGAGGTGGAACATGTCTGAAATCCAAGGGAGAGTATAGCTTGCCAGCAGTGATTGCTGGGAAAGAGTTAACTATTAAGACGGATGTAGTAGAATCTGACATTCCGTTGTTACTTTGAGGAACAGCAATGAAGAAAGCTGCGATCAAACTAGATATAGAAACTGACAAAGCTGTGATAATGGAAAAAGAGGTGGCTTTAAATCTGACATCATCCGGTCACTATTGTATCCCAATAGACAAATCAGAGGAAGTTCCCGTGGAAAGTGTCTGTGCTGTCAATATTGACGTTTTGAACAGAAAGGATAGATACAAGACACTGCTGAAGCTACATAGACAATTTGCCCATCCCCCATGAAAAGACTGATTGCTGTCCTAAAGGATGCAGGGGTTTTGGAGGATGGGTATGAAGAAACTCTATCAGAGATAGGTGAAAAATGTGAATTTTGCAAAGTGTATGCCAAAACCCCATCAAGGCCAGTAGTAGGTATGCCAATGGCTACAAAATTCAATGAAAAGGTGGCACTGGATCTCAAACAATGGACTGGTCGATGGATTCTACATATCATTGACATGTGGTCGAGATACACTTTGTCTGTTTTCATTGACAGAAAGAAGCCATGTAACAATATTTTTTTTTTTTTTGGTTTGGGTTTTACGGCCCTTTCAAGATTATTTCACTCATATCGAGCCGATCGTTAATCAGAGATGGGCGAAAACCGGAGTACCCGGAGAAAAACAACCTGACCTTCCGTTGCAGAACTTGGCGTCTCACACGTGGCCCGAGCGAGGCTCGAACCTACGGCGGTGAGAAACATAATAAATGCATTGATGACTGAGTGGATCACCAAATTTGGAGTCATGAAAGCTTTGATGACGGATAATTGGGGAGAGTTCAATGCAGATGAGGTAAGAGAAATCACTTCAATTCTTAATGTCCAGCTATGCACAACTTCAGGAGAAAGTCCATTTCAAAATGGTTTATGCGAGAGGGACCATGCCATTACAGATATGATGTTCAAACTAGAGGTTGATTACAGAAAGAAAAACTCACAAACATTACTTTCATGGGCAAACATGGCAAGAAACTCACTTCAAATGTGAAATGGGTATAGCAGCCATCAACTAGTGTTTGGACAAAACCCTAACCTACCAAATATGAGTGATGCCGTACCTGCATTGCAGGGATCAACAAGTAGTGAGGTTTTTTGCACAGCATTTTTGAATGATCTGCATGCTGCCCATCGAACATTTATCCAAAATGAAGCTGATGAAAGAGTAAGGAGGGCCTTCCAGAATAAAGTGAGAGCATCAGAACAAGTATTTCAAGATGGTGATAGGGTTTTCTATAAGGGAGAAGGGAAAGAACGCTGGCTTGGTCCTGGAAAAGTGGTGTTCCAAGATGGAAAAGTCATGGGGGAGTATTTGTGCGAGTTTCTCCTAACAGACTTCAGAAGGTCAACAGTAGTTGGCAGATGAAGAAGAGAAGGAAGGTGAGAACAGAATAAAGGATAAAACTGATGAAAATAAGGGTCATGAAGGATGCATAGAACCAAACACAATATCAGAGGATATACTACCTCCTGAGCCAGAGAGAATAGAGAGACAAAATATTGAACAGAACAGAAATATACCAGAGTCTGAAAGGATGGACAGACAGAATATCCAACAGAACATAACAACTCTGAAACCAAATGACAGCATCCAGTATAAGATGCAAAATACTGATGAATGGAAGCGACGGTACTAGGAAGGGCTGGAAAAGCCACAAGCAAGAATAAAAACTGGTTCAGTATGCAAGAAAAAGCCATCAAAGAAAAGAAAAGTGTAAATCTGGAACTAATACAGTGGAAGCTGATAAATGATGATGAGACAGTAAACCTAGTAACGAGACAAAACAATGATGACAAAACAGCTGCGAAATTAGTGGACCTACAAAAACTAAGTCAGTTCCATACCTATGATGAAGTGAAAGACTGTGGTCAACAAACATTGTCGACCAGGTGGGTTATTACAAATAAAGAAGGTCAAACAAAGGCAAGACTTGTGGTATGTGGATTTGAAGAGTAATTTACTATGCCTAGGGATAGGCATGCAGTGAAACGAATTCCACCGGGTGACTTAAATCGATTTTACGTGGCCATAATCCTCACCCTTACTTCCGTCGCGATTTAGACAAATAATTGGTTCAGTCCGCATGAAGGCCTCCTAACCCATCAGTGCAACATCTCCGTGAACACAAAAAATCAAACAACCACAGAGTTGAAACAACGGTGAGGACTCGACAGCACGAAACCTCTGAAATGCCGGAGCGAAAGAAAACCAACAGTTAGACTCCGTTGGGCCCAACCAGAGACAGAGCATCAGGCACCAACCAACATTTTATTGAAGTAGATCTCTCTAATTCTTAGTAAGCCTTTACGCTGGAACCGCCATAGAATCTGAGGCCTGACCCACCGGCGTGCAATTAAAAAGGGAAGCAAAGTTGTCAACCGTGATTGGGTTAACTAACATGCATGCCGTCTGTCGTATAACATACCATAAACTACGCAAAGCCTTTTCAAATTTTTATAGACGTCATTCTGATTTAATTTCACAATTCAATATTGGACTTAAATCTCTTCTGCAACAAGGTCTATCGGAACCCGAATTTTATGGTGACTTATTATAATATAAATTCAGAAAAATATATAAACGCAATGACTTCAGCACCCAATTTCGTAAAA
This sequence comes from Lucinisca nassula, assembly GCA_963580285.1. Classification (NCBI taxonomy): domain Eukaryota; kingdom Metazoa; phylum Mollusca; class Bivalvia; order Lucinida; family Lucinidae; genus Lucinisca; species Lucinisca nassula. Next base: position 21,140,743 of record OY757021.1, read on the forward strand.
TCTTTCTTGGATATAAAAAGATTTGGTACAACATAAATGTTATACGACAGACGGCATGCATGGTAGTTAAAGACACATTTTTTTCCTTATATAAAAGGGGTGGCCTGTCTAATGATCTCCAATAAACATTTCATTCGGACCATAGTGCACATCAAAGGCTTATCTTATCTAAGTGATTATGAGGTGATTATGAGCAGATTTCTTGATTAATAGGGGGCTCAATAAGGGTACTTGAGTGATAGAATAATTTACTGAGATTGTTTCCAACACCATATTGTTTAAATAACTTCTTTTTTATTTTAAAATAAAGTAAAGAAAAACACTGATATCCATTGTTTCCTTAACTCAAAAGTGCAAAGAAGTAAACAAACAAGGTAAATGAATTGATTAACCTCAAAATTTAATCAATGAGTTTACCTTTATGTATGTATTTATTTATTTATTTATTTATTTAATTTGGTTGAAAGTATGTTATACACAAAACATATAATGTCTAAAAAAATTAGCATTTTATAGTTTCAGTCAAAATGGAACTATAAAATGTTCTTTGTTTTAGACACAATCATATCAGAAAAGAGAGAGAGAAAAAAAAGCATTTTTTTTTTTTAAGATTTTATTTTTCACCTTTTCAAGTTTAAAACTAAAATAACAAACACAACTTTATTTTTCTCATTTATATTGCAAACATAGGTTGTAGGTGCTCGTTAGAGCCGCCTCATTGAGACGGTTCAAACGAGAACACACAATCTATGACTCAATGAGACGATTCTCACGAGCACCCGCAACCTATGACTTGGAGCAGAAATAAGGAAAATAATGTATACCCCTTAAACCCCCATTTTCACTATAGAAAGTGGGGTTTAGGGGATGTTCCTTTTTCCTCAAAAACATATATTGTGTGTCCTCGTCAGAACCGCCTCATGGAAGCAGTTATAACGAGCAGTCACACTGTAAAAACAAATTGTGGGTACTCGTCTAAACCGCTTCACCGAGGTGGTTCTAATGAGTACCCACAATATATGTTTAGAGCAGAAATAATAAATTTATCAGGATTTTATCTGAAAAAAAAAATCATTTTTGGTGGAAAAATTTACCAATATATTTGAATTGGCATTTTCTGTAATGAATATAAATTATGGCTACTAAATATAAAATTGGAAAAAAAGTGCTGTTGATTCTTCCATGCCAATCAAAATAAGGACTTAGGTGTGTGTACTCGTAATGAATAGATGTCATTTGTCAAAGTCATATATCCCTAGGTAATTTATTACCCTCTCTTGGTCCCCTACCTGTATGACAGCCTGAATACCCCAAGTGTATTTTATCTCAATGCTGGATTCTTTAATAAACGGTCATTAGGATGTTATGTAATCGAAAAATGTGTCTTTAACCCAATCACGTTGACAACTTTGCTTCCCTCTTTAATTGCACGCCGGTGGGTCACGACTCAGATTCTATGACGGTTCCAGCGTAAAGGCTAGTAAAACTAGCTAGTCTGGCCCAGAAAACATGTACACTCCATATTTTCCAGTTCTGTAGTGTATTCCTTGCTTCCAAAGTAAAACCCTTTCTAGAACATATTTAACGTTATTACAGCTGTTGCCTGGGAATGTGTGGAGTTTATATTTTCTTGTCCTTTGGGATCATTGATTCCATTTCGGAATTTTGAAAATATTTGAGGGTCACTGATGAGGCCTAAATGGCCAAAAATAGCTAGTCTGGTCCAGAAAACGTATACTCCATATTTTCCAGTTCTTTAGTGTATTCCTTGCTTCCAAAGGATAACCCATTCTAGAACATTTACTGAGCATTAGAGAGATCTAATTCAAGGTAATGTTGGTTGGGCCCATCAGAATTTAAATGATGGTTTTCTTTTACTCCGGCATTTCAGTGGTTTCTTGCTGTCGAGTCCTCGCCGTTGTTTCATCTCTGTCGTTGTTTGATTTTTGTGTTCACGGAGATGTTGTACTGATGAGTTAGGAGGCCTTCATGCGGACTGAACAAATTATTTGTCTAAATCGCGACGGAAGTAAGGGCGAGGATTGTGGCCACGTAAAATCGATTTAAGGCCCCCAGTGGAATTCGTTTCACTGGCCGTTCCAAGTTAGAATCCAGAAGAGGTAAACACAAACTTGTTCTGTTCTACAAAATCTATTAGCACCTAACACGACTGTACCTGTCTTCATTAATTCCACCGCTAGTACAACATTCATCACGCTATAACTTCAGAAATGCCAATGATATTCAAACTATTCATTCTCGCACAAACCAGAGTACTTTAACTCATTTTTGCCCTCTGTCATAAGAGAATGGAACAGTTTGCCCTGTGCTGATAGAACCTTAGATTCAACAGCAACTTTCAAGCAACATTTCAATCAGAGCAGCACGACTGTCCCAAAGTATTACTACACTGGAAGCCGGAAATTACAAATATTACATAATAGACTTCGAACTGGGTGTAGCTCATTCAGTTTCGACCTGTTTCGGAAGAACATTGTGGACTTGCCATTATGTAGATGTGGAAATAATATTGAGAGTGCTGAACACTACTTCCTGAAATGCCCCCTATACCGTGAACAGAGAACAGCCCTTGTTAATACCGTATTACAATATTGCAATATTTCATTGCAAGTACTTCTCTCAGGTGATGAATCTTTATCCTTTAGATCTAACAAAGTTATATTCGAGGGTGTGCAAAAATTTATATCGGCTACAAAAAGATTTTGACAAAACATACAGTATCCATTCTTGGTTAACATTACTCGTCGTCCCCCAATAATCTCATTAATGTAATACAACTATGGTTCCTACGATTCATGATACTATTATATTTAGCTGACAACAGCCCGACAATGCACTGACTCTACCCCATCCCCACTGGCCCCAGTACCAGAATCTTTCCCATCTCTTTTTCTACCTTATTAGTTTAATTTGAAATATTTTCTACATCGTTTTTCACCATCTCATAACATGCAATATAGGTAATACTCCTAACTCATAGCTTTCGTCTTTCTTATAATTAATATTTTGTATCATCATGTTTTGTAAAAAAAATCACCATTCGTATCATCAGTACAGCGCTGTAAAAGGTATTCTCATTAGAGATACATTTACATACAAAAAGACATGAACAGTAATTTCTGTCACGATATATGCCATTTATGTATGTCAGTTTCATAGCATTGCATAGGAACAGAACTACATAAGCCTATAGCTTCTGTTCTAATCCTATTTTGTTGTATCATGTCTATGTTGTATTTGTAAACATTATTCTTTCGAAATAAATATGTTTAAACCAAATCTGGGTCTACTTTTACAGCAAATAATTCAATCTGTTTGTTTGAAATGAGGTTTAACGGCCCCGTCAAAACTATTTAGATCAGTTTGGAAACGTTGCTTTAATTTTGTGGTACTTTTACCCCACAAGGAGATATAACGACAGCTCAAGGCCTGCCGCCCATTTGGGATCAACTGGGGTACTACATGGGCGGTCCGACTCGGACAGGCTTCGACCTTCTAGGCGGTTTATCAGTACACCTGTGTTCTGCGTAAAAGCACAATGCAGCCTAATCTATTAATCCTAGCCCCGGCGGGCGGGGGCCTATGATTCCCACACACTGGGATTCCAAACCGTAAATGATGATTTCAAACTGAACAAAACCGCATATGATTTCAAACCATTTACAACCGCACACGAGGACTCCCAACCAAGCCACAGTTGGGGATTCTGATGAGGACTGAGGCCATATAAAATCGATTTAAGCACCCCCAGTTAAATACCTATTATTGACCGTTCCAGTGCGGTTCTTCTGTCGCGGTTTACTTTTGACTGCGTTTCTTGCTTATGAGCCAGGGCACAGCATTTCCTACAACTTACATGTGCGCCAGCGTAGTCTGACCAGAGTCTTCGTTATGCGCTCTAAGGCTAGCTAAGGGCCCAATGCTCCTTCATGCAGCAAGAGAAATCTCTGGTCAGACTATATGGATGCGCTGGTTGAACTGATTCTCCGCTGGACGCACATGTAAATTGTAGGAAATATTGTTCCCCGGTTTTTAGTATTTTGGATACACACATGTACATGTGTAGCCTTTTGGCCATTTGGTCGGAAAATAACTGCACACTTTGCTTTCTGCTTGTGGTGCTTTCATTAGGGTTTAGTTATTTCATATTCGCGTTCCTTTCCCTTTGGTGTCTCTGATGGGAGCTGTACTGTATTGCGTATAGCTACGGAATCCGGGAAGGGACATGATTTTTTTTTAATATTTTATGCGGACAATCTACTATCGTGTTCGGACAAGATATTATCTTGTGCGCAGAAGACATTATCTTGTGCGGACAACATATTATCTTGTTCGCACACTCTGACATATTATCTTGTGCGACACAACATATTAAGTTGTATTCTGTCTGTGTATTCCACACCTAGTGTCTCCTGTTACGAGACAACAGTTGGGACTGTTCAAGACCACTTTTGAACAGTCCCAAAGGTGGTCTTAATATAGGAATTTTACTGTAATAATACACTATTGCCTACAGTATTTGTTTGATTTGAGGTTTAACGTCCCCGTCAGCACTGTAAAGGTCATTTTGCAGACGTTACTTCCAATTTTGTGGGACTTTTACCCGACATTGAGAGATGAAATGAAATCTCAATCCCTGCCGTCCAAAGAAACCTATAGGGTTTTATGCATGCACGGTCCAACTCACAACCCTTTGCTTGAACAGCTTAGACATAAACGGTTTACCAGAACTCGAATGCGGTTGGTTTTAGATCTGCATGGAAGCATCATGCAGCCCAGTCTATTTTTCCAAGCTCCGGTGTCATCAACAGTGGCACTTCCGGACGAAAGCAACATTACGATAACACATCCGTATAACTTAAATAGTGAATTCGTTCAGTTCTCCAAAAATGGCTACTTTTCTGATGAAAATTATGATTATTTTCGTATTTTGTTCTCCAAACGTAGGTTGTGGGTGCTCGTTAGAACCGCCTCATGGAGGCGGTTCTAACGAGTCCCAACAACCTGTGTCTTGGAACAGGAATAAGCAAAAACTTGTTTACCCCTATAAACCCCCAGCTTTCTCTGTAAAAATTGGGGTTTAGAGGGGTGTTCGTTTTAAAGACAAGTTAACCTGTTCATTTGACCCAACTCACGAGTAAAGGTATTTTTCACATATGCGACCAGTAAAGGCCTTGGCGAACCTGCACTTAAGCACAGTCTGATCAGAGCTTGTGATTTTAGAGACATGCTAATAGCCGTCTTAAATGCCATTTCGATAATACATCTGTGTGTCATTGTCCATTCTTTGTATCTCAAAAACGGTTATTTTCTAATGACAAAATGTGATATTTTTCTCATTTATACTCCAAACATTGGCTGTTGCCGCGCAGGGGCGTAGCCAGAACCAATCTTTATTACGCACGACTCGGAAAAATCTATTTAAATCGTCTATCTCCGAGATGAGGGCTACTCTTAAAGGAAAGAATTTGCTCCCGATGGGAGCAAATTCTTTCCTTTGAGAGTAGTCGATATGTAATACTGTATGTAATGGAGAACACTATTTGAAGGTGCTTTCTCTTTATTGCAAATGTTTTACATCACGCATATGCGTAATATGCGTAATAGGTGTTACGCCTACGGTTGGTGTTCTTTAAGGAGGTTCTAACTACCAACTACCTATGCCGTGGAACAGGAATAAGCAAAATAATGTTTACCCCTACATTTGCATTTCCAATGTAAAGTCTAACGTAAACCTATAGAAAACAATGAAGTTCATGTTTCCATGAAGGCATCAAGTCACATGATTTTCAGTGAAGTCAAGTGACGTCAGTCCAAGCCATGGTTGTCTACAAAAAACAGAAGAAAGAAAATGAGAGAAAAAAGAGGGTTGAACAATTAGGAACCTAAAAAAAAAAAGAAAAAAAAAACAACAGAAGTCAATGTGCATATTTGATCTTAGAGTGACACCTGCGCCATGACGCGTGTCGTGAGGAGAAAATTGGTCTATTAGTTAAATAGACTTTCAGTTCCTTTTAAAGACATATGCGGGTAATTCGCCATTTTTGCTTCACGAAAACAGCAACTTTTCAATTGTATAACTTTTAATTTTTCGACATTTACTCAAGGTGAGATCGACCGAAATAGTAACAGACTTACTTACATTTCCAGTTACCTCCTTTTCCCATTGAAACTCCCTACTTAGATCTAATTTGGGCATAAAACCATTATGTCTTGACCGATTTTCAAAACTGTTGCAGTACATTTTAGGACTAAGTACTAGAATTCTAATAGCTTAAAAGAAAATTGTTGTTGAATCGTAAGTTAGAGGGAAGAAATATGCCATCACAAAAACACACCATATAATTTTGACCCCCTTTAACCCCACTTTTATATAATAAAACTGGGGTTTACAGGGGTAAACATTTTTCTTATTTCAGCTCTAAAATATAGATTGTGGGTACTCGTTAGAACCGCCTCAATGAGGCGCTTCTAACGTGTACCCACAATCTATATTTCGAGCAGAAATAAGAAAAATATTACAATTTTTCGTCTTAAAATTTGCATTTTTGGCAGTAAAATATACAATGTATTTTTGTAGGCGCGTTTTCGTAATGAAAAATGGCGTTTCTGAAAGCAGGTTTACTTATTGATAACATTTAATCAAACTATGGATATCAATGGCTCGTTGCCGATGCCAACAATTGGAGTTAATTATATTCATAAAAGCATTTTAATTAGATCCTCTATCGGATATAATACTCAAAATTTAGGGATGATACTTGGCGAATGATTCATGAATAACTATAATAATCTAGGGAATAAAGAGTAAAGGGGCGCCCGATTATAATATACTTTTCTTTTCTAGCAAAGGAATATACATATTGTTGTTGCCTGTCCTTTGGAACTTTTTCCTTGGAAAGCACCCATCTGAAAAGAAAATCGAATATGCAATATAGCAAAGGGTCATGTCATTTTGAGTTTGCAGCTAAATGGTTAAACCAGACAGACCGCGCACTTAACCGCCAGGCCCACTAGGTAAAGAAACCGATTGGATAAACTGGGCTTGGCCATAGAAAGACATCGAATCAGGCCCCAGTCATCTGATGAATGTTTTATCTTCGTTTTTAGGGCACTATCTCCATGTCGAGTGAACTAGCTCCTTTTCAAGAAGACTAGCTCGGACAGTAATTTCGTCATAAGTCGCAAGTTGCGTAATCACGGTCATTGGTTTTTGCTTATATCAAACTTTCCATGTTTCATTTCACTAGGGATGTCGTACTTTTGACGGAAAATGAAAAATCGTCGGCCAAAATCTCCGTGTTGACATAAATTGACAATTTTTCAGGTCCATGATAAAAAATAATTTTCAGGTCAGTGATAAAAAGTTTCCTTTCATTCATACTCCAGCGCTGCAAATTTCCATGGCAAATTCTAGCGGGTTAAATCATTTCTATGTGGCACTACATTGCCGGATTTTTAAACATACATGTAGCTTACAAGAAAAAAATGGTGATAAAATTCTTCGAGACCTATATCTTTGTTTACAAGTTTCCTGGTAATGGAGCTAGCTCGAGTGTTCCCGGATGTGTCGAGGGAACAAATTTCCGTTGACTCATTTTCGAGCTAGTTCCCATGATAACCACCCGTGCCATGGCCTGGACCATTTGAATATAACTGCATCATTCATTCGTCCAGTCCTTTGACATTTCTATGTATATTTGTTGTACAAGTATGTGCATTCCGAACATGAATATTACGAAATACGCTTAACCAAATACAATTTGTAAATTTTACCGCCACAAAAAGATAATTTTACATCACGAAAACATGTAATTTTGACCCCCTTGAACCCCACTTTTATATAGTAAAACTGGGGTTAACAGGGATAAACCTTACGTTTCTTATTTCTGCTCCAAAATATAGATTGCGGTTACACGGGTACCCACAATCTATATTTTGAGCAGAAATAAGAAAAATATCACAATTTTTCATCTGAAGTTTTTCGTTTTTGCGGCGGTAAACTTTACAATGCATTTGTATAGGCGTGTTTTCGTAATTAGATGAAAAAACCGTGTGTGTGTGTGCGTGCGTGCGCGCGTGCGTGCGTGTGTGTGTGTGTGTTTTGTTTGCTTGTTGCTTGTTTTGTTTTTCCTTTTCTGCTTAAAATAGATTGGGGATACTCGTTACAACCACCTCGACGAGGCGGATCTAACAAGTACCCACAATTTATGTTTAGAGCAGAAATAAAAAAGGTGTATACCCCTGTAAACCACAGCTTTACTGTATAGAAGTGGGTTAAAGGGTGCCAAAATAATATAGGTGTGTTTCCCATAATACGCAATATGTAAATCAGCTTAGCAGGTTCAAAGAAGAAGAAGTTAAACATATCTAATCAAAGTGGTCTCGGGCCAAGGTCACCGGATGACCTTGACCTTCCATGCTCAAAGCGGTTTATTTGCAAATGAAGTTGGCTGCATCTGCCAACTTTATAAAATAGACAACACAAGTTTATCAAAATGCATCGTTTTATTTTTTCCTATTCAAACGCATACGGGAGCAAAGTCCCCATCATAAAAAGATAATCGTCTTCGTAAGAAATATAGAAGTACTGAAGCAAGATGCAAAGTTTCAATGCAATCGACCTATTGGCTCCAAGGAAGATTTTAAAAGCGTAACGAACGTGCAAGATTCACAATTTCAACGTACAGGCATCTTTATACCATTACCATAGGTTAGAAATAGTCTTTTTGTTTGTTTTACTGCTGTCCAGCGATCTATATTCAATCGCCCGTCAAACGAAATTCTCTTGGGCCACAGTCACACTGTCATGTATTGGTGACTAGGTTTCGCTACGTTTTTTAAAAAGTAGCAGAACGGCAAAACCATGGTAAGACGTTTTGAAAACGTATTGCAAGCAGCTATATTATAATGTTATTAATAAAGTAATTTCGTATTTACAGGTCCGAGGTCTGCTGTACTGGCCCGAGGCCAATACGAAATTACTTGATTAATGACAATTTTATTAATTGAAACCATTGAAAATATGATTACTGATTTTTACCTCAGTGTTACATGTAATACTGATGACCTCAGAACAATACAGGATAGTCAACTACGGTCAATCTTCTTTATACCGACATTCGTTATAACCGCAAAACTCGTTATAACGGCAATTCCAATGGAATGACTACTTCGCTAAAGGCTTAGCCTCGGTTCCGAGCGCTGTGGGCTTCCCTTAGGTTGGAAATGCACAGATCGATTCCATGGTCTTAAAAGATTCTTGTAATCTAATACGCCAAGAAACAAATGTTACAGGTATTTGTTAGAATCGCCTCAACGAGGCGATTGTAACAAATGTCTATAAAATTTGTTTCTTGGGGTAATGATGGTGAAAAGGCCTTTTCAACGAGGCGATTCTAACAAATGTCTATAAAATTTGTTTCTTGGGGTAATGATGGTGAAAAGGCCCTTTATTACCTATCATACTCCTAACTGGGATTCTTTATAAAGGCAAATTCTTTATAACAGCATAATAATAAGGAACAAATACTGCCGTTATTACGAGGGTCCTCTGTAATAAATGCCAACATAGTCCTCTGTAATAAATGCCTTGACAGTCTCACTGTCACGTATTAAAGGCTAGGTTTACCTGCGTATTTTAAAACGTAGCAAAACGGCAATTATCGTAGTAAAACGTTGTGAAAACGTCACACGTACGGCTATATATGTCTACGTAAATGACCAATCTACTTTTGCTTTGAAATCTTCAAAACATACATGGCATTTCCATCATACGTGGCGTATACTTGCAAATTCATGCAATAAATCGTACTAAAACGTAGACGCAACGCATTTAAAAAGTACAAATCTACCTGGATGTTCTCAACATATTACACTATGCATTACGAGTATCTACTGTTTCCAACATCTTAATTCGTTTTGCTACATTTTATTCCATTTCTAAAACGTTTCAGTAAGTTTGGGTAGGTATTGCTAGGTATTACTTCCCTGGAAAATTAACGTAGCTCACGCAGACAACGTAGACAGTGTGACGTCCCAGCTAACACAAAACAGCGGGCCTACCTCGGGCCGACAGCGATACGACGTTGTCACGTCGTATCGCTGTCGGCCAGACGTTGACCCGACAATCTTTGCTGGCTGTCACTGGAGCCTTTATTAAGCCTGGGCCCAAGATCGTCCGACTGCGATGCTACTGATTTCGTTTGCGATTGACTTGCGACCTCTGCGACTATTACAACTGCTTTTTTTTCAAGCAACTGCTTTTCCTTTTCTTTTAGCGTAATCGGCGACCAATCGGCGATCAATCGGCTGGTTGCAACCACATTGAAACCTAACGGCGAACGGCGACTTGCCGACCGTTCTCTGATCAAAACAATTTTTTAATAAACTGTATCGAAAGTCCGCCTTGGACTGCTGTAATTCCTCATCTGAAGCACGTGTCCGAACTCCGAGAGTCATTTGGCGCTGCTGTCTTTTTTTTTCTCCCTCTTCCCACCATGATGCGAACACTTTGAACACTGGTGAAACATTACGAAAACACGCCTTTACATTACAAATACCTTGTAAATTTTACCGCCCAAAAATCGAAAATTTTGTGATGAAAATATGTGATATTTTTCTTATTTCTGCTCAAAATATAGATTGTAGGTACTCGTTAGAACCGCCTAATCGAGGCGGTTCTAACGAATACCCACATTCTATACTTTAGAGCAGAAATAAGAAAAATACGGTTTACCCCTGCAAACTCCAGTTTTACTATATAAAAGTGGGGTTCAAGGGGGTCAAAATAGTATAGGCGTGTTTTCGTGATGAAATGTAAAGACAGCTTTTCGTTGTAGTTGGCACTGCAAACTTTCGGCGATCTATTGCCTCTTTGAAACCTGTCGATCAGTCGCCGTCTAATGAGTGATCAGTCGCCAAACAGTCGCCCATCAATCGCCGAACAGTTGCCCATCAATCGCGGTACAGTCGCCGACTGATCGCCGATAGGTTGCAGCAAGGTTGGCAGATTTCATAGCCAAACTGTTGATGAAATCAATCGGCGACCGGTCGGTGGTGGCTGGTCGACGACTGTTCGGTAACTTCCAGAAAACCACTGCGACCAGTCTGCGATCAGAGTCTTTTGTGCATGTTCAAAAGACTGGCTGCGACTAATTATGTTCGGTGACCTGTCAGCGACATCGTTGCGACCATCATAAAAGCTCGCCGCGACTTCTGCAACCTCTGCGATTAGGGACCGGGTCTTTTTACGCATTAACATTTTAATCTGTAAGTAGCAAGAGGACTTTTTCAAGTATGTTTTAGCGGAATATAGACCCTGGATCGACAATACGATTACCAATAAAGCTTATCATCCAATGGCCAATGGCCAATGGTACGGAAGCGCATTAGGGCCAAGTATACTTTTATTAAATACAATGTATTTTAGACAAAAAGACTAGGGACAAAACAATGTCTTTCGACCCAAACGGAGGTGGGGGTGAGGGGAGAGACATATTTAATGTTTACTAAATGCCACTGAAAAGAAACTGACATATTTTGATCGTTTCCAAATAGCTTAAAGCTATTCGATATCTCGTGATCCGCCACTGGGTACCGTGATCCACAACTGGGCTCTCATATTCTGCAATCCTGAACGTCAGCCAAATAAGATTAGGAAGAATGATTATGTGCATTTTGTGGAGGGATAATCTTTCTTGAAAATTTGGCTACAACACTCAACGACGCGTGACTGATCCGGAACTGTGTACTTGACTCCGGTGCAGTTAATAAACTTTATGTTGAATAAATAAATAACTTCTCACACGACTTGCGAAGACACTGACCGGACTCCGCGAATGCGCCTGCTTATTTAAGTCTTCCCTGGTCGCATTTGCCAACGTACATTGCACTTTGCACGCGCCTCAAACTAATTACATCCGTTGCAGTATTTTCCGTTCGGTATTATATTCGTTGTTTTAGTACTGCCTTCTACTTTCAATTTTGCAAACTGGACCAAGGTCTTTTATGCATTCCTGCAATACGTAGAAAGGTAAGATAAGCATATTTATAATGTTAAACTGTAGTTTTTGATGATACGGTATCGAATTTAATCTGATATACATGATAGCGATTTCCATGAAGTTAACCTAAAATAGCGCATACCATGCTAAATTCTTGTTTTATGGCCTATTTTCTTCGCCCACAAACAGATGGTCAATTTATTGGAGATTAACGACATCGTTTCTCCCACACAGCGATAACCCATCGGTTGGGTGGGCGTCGTCCGACCAGGGGTGCAATGTTTCAACGTCGATGCAACGTTATGCATCGACGTTGATGCGACGTTGCTTAGACGCCATGTGTCCGCTGATTTGAAAACTCTCCCATATATGGCCGTTATGCATTTTCAGGCACATTTTCTTGGGAGATCTCTTCAAAAGATATATAATAATAAAAATATACTAAGAGAGATGGCATTTTCATGTGGCGGTCAATGTGTTACCTAACGTCATGAGCCATTTCAACAGCTTTTTTGGTTTAAAAATGGCATTGCTTTATTTATCAAAACATTACTGCTAATTTCAATATCCATTAGACTTTCCGTCAAATGCAGCAGATCAAAGGGGTACATTCTGATGTAATTTCAGAGGTCAGTGCACTAGAAAGGTACATCAAACTTCACCAATTTCTTTGTACTTTAGACTTGTCACAGATGACTGACATGTGATAGACTATCTCTTATTGGACAGGTGCTAGTTACTGAAATGTGGATACCTGCACACTTGTTGTGTCATATGGGCCCCGTCAAGCGATTTTGGTACTTGTCGCCTATGCGAACAGCGCGGGTTCAGGCGAGCCTGCGCATCCGCGCAGTCTCGCCAGAGCCTTCGCTGCTCGCTGATACAAGCGGTGAATCAAGTGGAACCTTCAGACAGAAAGCCATAGCCCTGGCCCCTCTGAATGGCTGGGCATGCGCAGTTAAAATTCGTCATGACGGAATGCTCGAAGACACAAATTCGCTTGGCGGGGCTCATATTTGGTCAAATACTTTTCAGTCCTTGTCAGTTTGTGATATCATAATCTTAAGTTCAAAGGATGCAGCAACAGCTTTGAAATTGGTTGGGGTTTGACAGTTATTCAGTATCATGTCCACGCCAAAGTTTAATGAATATTGAAATCAGTAGTAATTTCTGTACTATTTATTTAGAAGAAGTAGAAGCACGAGTAGTAGTTCATTTAGAATGAAAGTTGATCAGCATATTGATTCGTTTCTATATAGAGAATAACAAGTGAGTGTATTTTGATATCAAGTTTATCAGGCTCGGCTTCGAGAATGCTTGTAGAATCGCGAGGCTTGCCGAGCGATTCTACAAGCGTTCTCGAAGCCGAGCCTGATAAACTTGATATCAAATGACACGAGTCTGGTAATCTATTTATCAGTTTATCCCCCTATACACTCTTAAATTAGCAATTTACGATCAGTCCTCGGTGCGTCCAAGCATTCTGGTGGCCGATATATTTAGTATCAGCTGACCATGTTTTTCCTATGATATTTTTTTACGGCGTAGCCGTTATGGTTTTGCTTTTGTCCTACATTTTTCGTTACTCCATTGGTCAATAAAACCGCATGTCCAAGGAGATGACCATTTCATTGGTGAATGATTTGCATAAATAAATCTACTCAAAAAATACGACAGTTTACCGAAGTTTTAACCTAGGAGATGTTTCATTTTTTATGTGAGACATGAATGAAAAATATATACAGTTTCGGCTTGCACACCGTCTTGTCCTTTGATGACCATACGTCATATGTATAATTGGGATTCTAGTGAATTCTGTAACTGCTGCGGTGAATAGCTATTTTTACCTAATTTCACGTGGTTGGTCTATATAGCGAAAGGAACCATTTCGCGAAAGGAAGGTACCTTTCGCGAAAGGAAGAATTTTCTGCGAAAGGAATTGTTTTTTTGATTTGAGGTATAACGTCCCCATCAACACTGTGTAGGTCATTTTGGAGACGTTGCGTCCAAGTTTGTGGGACTTTTACCCGACATTGAGATGAAAGACACCTCAAGCCCTGTTGCCCAATGAAACCAATAAAGAGATATAGCATGACAAAAACATGTAATATTCGCATTACAAATTGACAGATGTTTAATTTACAATATATGCTAAATTAAAGTTGCAGTGTATCATTTGTCTTCAGCATACTTTATGTCCTCCATTTTAACACAAAATGGACATTTTCGAATATCATTAATGTTATATAAATTCTGAAAAGGAATAAGTGTAATTTGAGTTAGGTGCACATAAGATCAAGTTTCCGTCCGTTTGTCTGCTCGCCCGTTTGTTCGTCCGTCTATGCGTTTACGTTCACCATAGCGACAACCCTAAATGTTAACCCTAGAATTTGTGTTCAAAACGTTTTCTTATTTGTTGTGCATGTACTTGAGATCATATGCTCTTGAAATGAGGTCATGTTTTAACCTTGACCTTTTACATTGACCTTAGCTCAAACAGGCGGGACACCGCCCTCTGCAAAGCTATTTTTACTCGCGTAACATCTGAATTGTTTGAATACAGTAAACCATTTCATAGCTAGACAATTGTTGCTGTCACTATTGTAGCTCATATTGCACGACCCGCAGAAAAAGCGACCGACTGAAGTCGGTTGATTTTCTAAGAGTGCCCTAAAACACCGTGTCATTCTGTCAGTCTGTCTGTCCGTCCGTAACCCGTTTGTGAAAATTGGTGATAGTGACTTAACCGCTTGGAATATTTAAACAACTTTTGGCATACTGATAGATATCAATGATATCTAACCAATTACCTTGCGAAATATTACATTCCATTTAGTATAGCCTCGCCGAGTCGAAAAATGTGAAAATTTTCGAACTGCTTCTCCTCGGAAACCGTTGGGCCAATTGAAGTCAAAGGGGGTCTTTCAAGGTATAGGAAATTTGCATTGGTTTCTGCCCACTCTTGGATTTTGATGAAATTATGCACAATACTTGCCTTGGGTATAACCTTTATAATTACGATGCATTCACTTTTAAATTTCATTTTCGTAGTAAATTTATTACATATTTTATGAAGTCTCTATCACAACAGAGAGTACTCTGATATAAACCTGTCTATAGTATTCAGAGGTTCATATATGTAATGCTGCAATGTTTTATGAATTAAAGCTATAATTGGTGAGTTAGTTAATATTATGAATGACCTCATATGTCTAGTAATAGTGGCTGGGCATTCAGTTTTCTTTGATGGTGTCCCCATATTTCAGCTCCTATTTTTGTATTCATTAAATTTTTATATGCATTTTTACCATGTTCCAATTTTTGTCAAGACACCATTTAAGCACAAAAACTACCCACATATCATAGGAACATGTTGATGAATTTTGATGGAAATTGAGGACCGGTAACATTGTGTTTTAACAGACTGAATACTGATAGTCCTGATTCAGCAAAATGTGAAATTATAAGATTATCATGTTTTGGTCATGCTGTTAAATAATACTTTACTATTGCTTTCAATTTGGATGGCTATAGTATAGTATGGTTTGTGTAAGTAGTTCATAGCATAATTATAAGTATTATTTCAAAACATCCATTGCGGTAAATTTGCCCCCTATGGAACAAACTATTTTGTCTACAGAACTATACTGCAAAGGTTTTGATGACAAACGTCATCAAACGCACCCATGTAATCATGTGCCAGTTTTCTTTCTGTCTTTCTTGTCTAATTTGGTAATTGTGCTAAGGTGATGTTTAGATTTAACATTCAAATCAACAACATACCAGTCACTTTAGATGTTGCTTCAGATTTTGTGAGATTTGTTATCCGACTCGAGATAAATTACTCTCAAGTCAAACTGTTGTTTGTTTATTTAACCCTAACTGTCCGTTTAAAGAGAAAGGTTTACTCTAGGGAAAATCAATAACACTTGAGATTACTTTTCCTGGACATTAAGTTTTCAGAATTTGTATCTGCATAGGCACTAGCCAATCTATCTTTTTTGTATAGCCCCTATGAACGAAATCGAACGGCTTCCTGAAGCTGTATTCCAAAGCCATTTGAATTTGCTTTTTGAATTCACATGGTCGTACATTTGTCAGTGTTCCAAAACTTATGTGATCATGATTGTGTTGTCTATATATTTGTATAGGTCTTTCACTTCAGCAGTTGTTGCAGTAATTACAAAGCACATTATGTAAGATATCAAGAAGCATTTAAACTGTTGATAATAATTATTCAATCTGTGAGTAGTTATCGCATTACTCATAGGATTTTAAATTATTTCAGTAAATACATTGTGATGCTTTTTTCTGTCCAAACACTGCAATGCTCTTTCTAAGCTGAGAGATACATTGCACAGAAATGTACTGGTAATTATTAATGAACAAAAAGCAAGCAAGAACAGTGCTTGAAAAAACAGTGAACTTGCATTCAGCAGAAACATTCAAGAAGTGGTTGAAAGTTTTACAACCAGAAAAAAATACTAAAAGCTCGCTTCCGATAAATTAACCACTATATTGACAAAGTACACAGAAAAAATAAGACACTAAAGAAACGTCAACAATTACAATACCAATGCAGAAAAGAGACATATTTATGCATGTGTACTATAAGGATGGAAACTGTTTCTCTCCCTGTCTATTAGCGAAATTTCTCTAGGTCATGGAACAGTTTGGTTTACACCAAATATTCTGCGCCTCATCCATCAATATCTTTTGCAACAGAAACTCAATATCAGTGACATTTCGATTTTTGGAAATACTTACCAATAATTACTGTAACTTTTTTGTTAGGATAATAATCCAGCGTTCAAAAAGACAGAGTATATCTAAGGCTTAATCTGGCCTTGGATTTATCAACAGAACTGTTTTTACTAGTAACAACAAACCACTGACCATTGCGTCCTTGCATACCAGCTTGGTATGGAAATGAAAACAATGGACCTCCTTGCCTTATACCTATTTGAGTAGCATGACTTATGCAAAGTCATTAAATATAGTTGCACATGTTCACAATAATTTTGCTGATAATAAAAAAGCAATATATGTTGTTAAGCCTAATTTGTTGATAAGAATAATTTTTGATTTAGTGTTTTACTATCTATTATTTTGGATAGATCACAGTGTATAAATGATAGGAAAATATCAGAAATTCTTGATATTTTAATAGTTTCTAAGCTAGATCAGCTCAATATGTATTCATTTTGATTTGTATAATCTCATTTTTATTGCGTAAGTGTTACGAATTGCTTTTTTGTAGATTCTTGGATGATTTCAATAAAATAGTAAATTTTGCAGAAACGACTTACATCCATTAAAGGTGTAAAACTACAGTGTTACCGGTTTCGGATTTTCATGAAATCTGGCATAGCTAAAGAAGATACATATGGCAAGTTTTCCTAGCAAAATGAAATCTTGACAAAGACTAGAACATACTTATCTTAGGGATTAAATTTTGATAATTTTTTAAAATTTTAATTAAAAAATGAGATTTTTGATAATTATTTTACCAGAAAATGTAAACTTTATTTAATTCAAAAGGTTTTTTAGTATCAAAGGAATGCCTATGGAGTTCTGCATTCAATCCAGTTCACAGATCTTGAAACTAAATAAAACATAAGATTTAAGACGCACTTATTTAGAGACAGACACCAGCTCATGGAGGGAGTCAGTTAGAGTGGCCTCCTGAGTCCTACTTTGATTTATATAATTTATTAAATACATTTTTATAGGTTGTATATGCTGAGTTATTAATATACAAAGTTTAAAGAAAAAACATGCATGGGCACAAATGAAAGACCCCCTTTCATATGGAGGCTCTATGGGATGGGGGAAACCAAAATTTGCTCATGGGGTCCAGGTCACATGACCAAAATGGCCACCAAGCCATATAGGTCTGTCTGTCTGTCCGTCCGTAACCCGTTTGTGAAAATTGGTGATAGGGACTTAACCGCTTGGAATATTTAAACAATTTTTGGCATACGGATAGATATCAATGAGATCTAACCAATGAACTTGCGAAATATTACATTCCATTTAGTATAGCCTCGCCGAGGCGAAAAATGTGAAAATTCTCGAACTGCTTCTCCTCGGAACCAGTTGGGCCGGTAAAGGTCAAATTTCATATGGAGCCTCTATGGGATGGAGGAAACCAAAATTTGCCCATGGGGGTCCAGGTCACATGACCAAAATGGCCGCCAAGCCATATATAGTAAAAACCCTTCAAAATAGTCTTCTCCAGAACCACTGGGCAGATTTCCACGAAACTTGATAAATAGCATCTGGGACGTAGGCCCATCATAAATTGCTAAAATGGTGACCCTGGGTTGACCTTGACCTTCTTTGTGCCTAGGTCAAACTTTGACACATATGCTTTTGTATTGGAAAAGTGAGAATTCATTTTATCCTGCAAACGATTCAGAAAACAGTACTAAAGTATAAGATATATTTTTGCTCCTTACGATAAGGCACATTTATTGGGGGAACCGTTTTAGGTCCAGATCACATGACCAAAATGGCCACCATACCCATATATGGTAACACTCATAAAGCTAAAAGCATCCGGCGGGTCGTGCACTTCAGCTAAAGCACTGGTTTCTAAACAACCTTCCAATTAAATCTACGCCGCATATCTTTTTTAAAGATATTTCTTGTTTTCAAGTAATTTTGCCATATTTCCCAGTTACAATAACATTTTTAGTCATTTTCCAGTAGTCCGGTTCATTCATAAAATTGCAAAGTCATGTTGACGTGATAAAGCTCAGTTGTCCTGAGATAGCATATCTTTATCAGGTCAGTGCGTTACAATGCAATACATATAGGGGGTAACTGATAAAAGATATTCACATCCATCTATCAATTTCATTTTCATGAATAGTCAAATTATTTTTATGCTTACTGAAGAGATTTTTCCGTCCGTCCATCACACCTTTTTCCGGAGCATATCACGTAATTAAGTGAAACTTGATATACTGATAGAGGGTCATGCGGGGAATCGCAGAATAAAAGAACCACAACCCTGTCACCAGTATTTATGAAGTTACTTCCCTTCTTAAATTTTTCAGTGAAAAGATTGTCCGGAGCATATCTCTGAAAGTATAGAAGGGAATTACATTGATATATGGTCCTCAGAGGAAGTGCAGAGTGCAAACACCGTATCTCTGTATGAAGTAATTACAGAGGCCATATGTATATTGCATCTTGTCCGTGTGTTTGCCATGCCTTATCCAAAAAACGTTACCTCGGTCATAACTGCAAAAGTATTTGCCCTGCTATTATGAACCTTTACACACATGTTTACCATCACAAGACCTGAATTCTGACTAAGGAGACCTTAAACATTTTAATTTTTGCAATATTAAGCTTGTCTGGAGCATATCTTGGTACACTGATAGGGGGCCATGAGAGGAATCGCAGACTTCATACCACACTTCCAAGTGTATAGGGCCACCATATTTTACTCTTTCACTAACATAGCCCTCCTACTACTGCGCATCTTCGGGAAGTATCCTTCGATTTCACCGATTATCTTGTTCATGAATAGTCATATATAATTTTTATTTTCATAAATGGAAAATGATTATTATGAACCAGAAATAATCTTGTAGTATATAAGTCTTGCCCCGACTATCGGGGCTTGAAGAAATAGATGGGCTGCAAGATGCTTCCACGCAGAGCTGAAACCACTGGTAAACGCTCATAGGATCTAAGCCTTTTCAGGCAAAGCGATGCGAGTGCTTATAAACCCTATTGGATTCATTGGGTGACAGGGCTTGAAATGTTATTTTATCTTAATGTCGAGTAAACGTCCCACAAAATTGAAAGCAACGTCTCTAAAATGACCTATACAGTGTTGACAGTGACGTTAAACCTCAAATCAAACAAAAACTGATCTTAATGTTGAAACCAAACGTTTTTAAAGGGTCGTTTCCCTGGTTAGTGGTATTTTATTTACAAGTTATGTCTTTAAAAAAAAATAACCTCAAATGTATAAAATAAAACGCACGAATAATGATCTTAGTTCCTTTAAATCCAATATGATAAAAAATACAACCCATTATAAGATGTTTTAAAAATGTTATGCTTTTCTTATTATCACGAAAACACGCCTATATAATTCTGACCCCCTTGAACCCAACTTTTATCAAGTAAAACTGGGGGTTTACAGGGGTAAACCTTATTTTTCTTATTTCTGCTCTAAAATATAGATTGTGGGTACTCGTGAGACCCGCCTAATCGAGGCCTTACCAGAAAAAAGTCGATACTACTTCTCGGCCTTACCTGAAAAAAAAAAATCAATACTGACTTCTCGGCCTTAGCAAGAAAAAAAAAAAAAGACTTCTCGGTAAAATTCGATACTGACTTACCTGGAAAAAAAATCGATACTGACTTTTCGGCCTTTCAAAGAGAAAATCGATACTGTGAATTCATTTTGGTATAAAACTTATAATACAAGGCTTCATAACATCACCCACCAAATCAGTTGGTTGGTTTGAGGTTTAACGTCCCCGTCAACACTGTAAAGGTCATTTTGGAGACGTTGCTTCCAATTTTGTGGGACTTTTACCCGACAATGAGATGAAATGACATCTCAAGCCCTGTCGCCCAATGAAACCAATAGGGTTTATTAGCATGGACGGTCCGCCTCACACTGCGGTTCCTGGACAGGCTTAGATCCTCTAAGCGGTTTACCAGTACTAGTGTGCGGGCTGGATTCAGCTCTGCGTGGAAGCATCATGCAGCCCATATATTTCTTCAAGCCCCTGTGGGCGGGGGCCTCCCACCAAATCAGATCTTTTTTTTAGTTTTATATGCAGATGACACAACTTTGATACATGTATTTTGGCGATGGGGCCCCCGCACATCGGGGCTTGAAGAAATAGATGGGCCGCATGATGCTTCCACGCAGAGCTGAAATCGACCCGCACACGAGTTCTGGTAAACCACTTAGAAGATCTAAGCCTGGCAAAGCAAAGCGGTGCGAGTCGGCCCGTCCATGCTTATAAACCCTATTGGTTTCATTGGGCGGCAGGGACTGAGATGTCATTTCATCTCAGTGTCGGTTAAAAGTCCCACAAAATTGGAAGCAATGCCCCCAAAATGACTTATAAAGTGTTGTCGGGGACGTTAAACCACAAATCAAACAAAAACAAAGCAAATCTATGTTGGCGATAATTAAAGAACAAGAAAAGAGAAAGAAATCAGAGACGTTATAAAATACCTTCATATAAAAGGAATGAACGCCAAAGAAATTTATGATGACTTCGTGAAACACTTTGTTCTACGGAACCCCGTAAGTGACATTTTCTTATCGATGTTTATAAGAATAAGAAAAAAAATCAAAATAAACAAATCGTTTAAACGCGAGATAATGTTCAAACGAGATATTTAAGTTGAACATTTTCTTTCCTATAATTATTTGAAAGAAATGAAAACAATAAAAACAGGAAGTAGTAAAGAAAACAATTAACCCAGCAGGCACATGACGTAATTGTGATGCCACATCAACGTCGGCACAACGTCATGACCTTTTTGCAACGTCACACCAACGTCGGTGCAACGTCATGACGTTGCACCAACGTTGATTCGACGTTGTCATAGCGACGTGTGGCTGCTGGGTAAGTCGTTTAAACGAAATATGAGGTTTTAAAGTTGAACATTTCCTATCCAATACCTACCAGAAAAGAAAAAGAAAGAAAATGAAAAAGAGGAAAAAAAATAAATAAGAAAGACAATGAAAATAACATTAATAAATAGAAGTGGAGGCAATGATCAGGAATCGATACAATCAACCCACAGCTCCCATCAGAGACATCAAAGGGAAAGAAACACAAACATGAAACAACAGACCTAATAGAAACATCAATAGCGGAAAGCCAAAAGGACAGCTACTTTCCCACAAAATGGCCAATAGGCTATCCTTAATAAAATAATATAAGCGACACAAACACCAAAAGACAAACAATAACAAAAATAAACCGCGACAGAAGAACCGCCCTTGAACAGTCAGCGGAAAAGAATTCCACTGGGGGGCTTAAATCGATTTTACGTGGCCACAATCCTCGCCCTTACTTCCGTCGCGATTTAGACAAGTGATTTGTTCAGTCCGCATGAAGGCCTCCTAACTCATCAGTGCAACATCTCCGTGAACACAAATAATCATACAACCACAGAGATGGAACAACGGTGAGGACTCGACAGCAAGAAAGCACTGACATGCTGGAGCAAAAGAAAACCAACAGTTAGACTCCGATGGGCCCGACAAGAGATAGAGCATCAGGCCCCAATAAAGTCGTTTGAACGAGATATAATGTAGTTTTAAGTTTTAGTACAACAAAACGACATAACAAGTCGTTAAATTATTGTACTGTGTGTTTTTTAAATTCCTTTCTGTTCTTTCTAATATTCTTAATATAATGTTGTAGTTGTAGTTGCAGTTGTAGTGAGGCACTTTGTTTACTTTTAGAAAGCTATTTATATTTAATTTTTAGGACTTTTGATGACTTTTTGGTAACTTTAAATGTGTAGAAATGGAGCTTCTAAGGACACTTTTAATTGTGCTAGTGATTGGATTCCGGGTCGGTGAGTTTACGTTTGAAACAGAAACTTTTTGTGATGGCTACAAACTCACCTGTATTTCTCCAGAATGTAAACAAACTGTGTTCAGTTATGGTCATTTGACATTTTATCAACATTTTGTGTCATGTTATCAGACAGTGACAAAAAAGCTGAAACCCTCGGTATTTCACAGTAAAAGACAAAACTTGGTGCCAGTATTTTTGTTGTTATGTGGAGATGTACATCCATGTCCAGGACCTATGGGAAGCCAGTTTGCCACTAAGTCGGACTATAAATGTTTTGAGAAAAAGGGTTTACATTTTATTCACGTGAACACTAGAAGTTTGCTGCCCAAAATTGATGAACTTCGAATTCTGGCTAAAGACACACATGCTGCATGCATCTGTGTTACGGAGACGTGGCTTGATGGGACGGTTTTCGACTCGGAGATACAGATAGATAACTACACAGTTCGGCGCAATGACAGAAACCGTCAGGGCGGTGGCGTATGTATCTATATCAGAAGGGACTTAGCATTCAACACGCTTGACGAGTTATCCCATAATGAGGTAGAAGCAACTTGGATTGAACTTCTTCTACCTAAGACTAAGCCCATAATATGTGGTGTGGTGTATCGACCACCTGATCAGTCCAATTTCTACGATCTTTTCGAGGGTGTGTGTTTAACAAGTTCTCTCCTCAATGAAAGAGAGTGTTTCGTGCTTGGTGATTTTAACACTAACATATCCGGCGATAGGAGATGTAAACTGGTGAAATCGTTGAACGCCTTTTTGAATTTGTTTAACTGGTCGCAAATTATTAAGGAACCAACTAGGGTGACGACTACTACGTCTACTACTATTGACCTTATTCTTGTGTCGGATGTTGACAAAATTGCCCAATCTGGAGTGATCGATGTTGGCATAAGTGACCATTCTTTGATTTTTTGTACTCGGAAGCAAACTAAGCATGTGTTTAATAAGCATAACTCTGTGAAGTTACGGTCTTTAAAACATTACAACAGGGAGGCATTTCAAACTAATTTATTGAATGTTGACTGGTCTTCAGTGATGAGTTCTGATAATGTGATAGACGCATGGAATAGGTTTAAAACAATCTTTTTGACAGTTGTTGACAACATTGCACCCATTAAAGAAGTTCGCATTAAAAATAGGACAGAGCCCTGGATTGACAGTGAAATATTGCAGTCTATTACAGAACGAGATAAGGCTTATCAAACATTTAAGAGGGATCAATCTGATGAAAATTTTTCTGTTTTTAAAAACTTACGGAACAAAACACAAAGTATGATATATCAAGCAAAGAAGTCTTACTTCAAAACTAAAATTGAATTCGAAAATAAAGACTCGAAGTCGCTTTGGCAATCTCTCAGGGAATTGGGTATGCCATCAAAGAAAAATAAAACTTCTTCAAATTGTATTGGACTCAAAATTGACAGTGAAGTCTGTTTTGATAAAGCAACATGCGCAAAGAAATTCAATGAATTTTATACAACTGTGGCTTCAAAACTGGTCGAGAAATTACCTAAAAGTCTAAATAGATTTGGAAAAAAGTTTGTTGAAAATTTCTACCGGAGTAAAGGTGTGAGGTCAAATCGTTACTCATTTTCAGTTGTCTCCGAAAACAAAGTTTTAAAATATCTTAACGCTTTGAGTGTTAATAAAGCCACAGGTCTCGATGGTATACCCTCCCGCTTTGTGAAGGACAGTGCATCTATAATAGTTTGTCCTCTTACACACGTTATCAATTTATCTATCATTCAAGGTGTTGTTCCGGATGATCTTAAATCAGCAAGAGTTGTTCCTCTTTTTAAAAAGAATGATAAAACAGAGGTTGGCAACTACCGCCCAGTTTCGATCTTGAGTATTATATCTAAGGTTGTAGAGAAGGTCGTGTATGAACATGAGAAAAAGCTGCTGTATAAATTTCAGTCAGGTTTTAGAGGCCGTTTTTCAACAGATACTTGTTTGATTCATTTGACCGATTTCATAAAATTTCAAATGGATAAAGGCAATCTCGTCGGAATGGTTTTACTAGATCTTCAAAAGGCCTTCGACACTGTAGATCACAACATTTTATTGATGAAAATGGAAGCACTTGGTCTGAGTCAAGATGTGATTAGATGGTTTCGTTCTTATTTGTCCGACCGTCGACAGCTCGTCGACGTGTCTGGAGTTTTATCTTCCAGCGCTGAAATTTCTTGTGGGGTACCACAAGGATCGATTCTCGGACCCCTTTTATTTTTAATCTATGTGAATGACATGTCAGGTGCTGTGAACAATAAACTTCTTTTATATGCAGATGATTCTGCCCTTTTGGTTGCCGATAAGTCTGTGTCATCTATTGAAATGATGCTTCAGAAAGAACTGGAGGTTGTGAGTGAGTGGCTTGTTGATAATAAGCTTTCCTTGCACCTAGGCAAAACAGAATCAATTTTGTTTGGCTCAAATTGTAAGTTGAAACCTCAACCAAACTTGCAGATTTCGTGCAAAGGGACTCGTATCGAATCTAAGGAATCGGTAAAATATCTAGGTGTAGTGTTGGAACAGTGTTTGAGCGGTGAAACCATGGTTAATTCAATAATTCAGAAGGCAAATGCTCGGTTAAAGTTTTTATTCAGAAATCAGAGATTTTTAGACTTGCATTCTAAGAAGCTTTTAGTTATGTCTCTTATACAATGTCGTTTTGACTATGCGTGTTCTTTTTGGTATCCTGGCCTATCAAAACTCCTGAGAAACAGATTGCAGGTTACCCAAAATAAAATGATTCGCTTTGTTTTGAAACTGGATCCAAGAGCACATGTAGGATCTGATGAATTTAATTCTTTGGGATGGTTGCCAGTCTCAAAAAGGGTAGACCAGATCATTTTGAATCATGTCTTTCGGATCAAATCCGGAACATCGCCTGACTATATGAGAGAGCATTTTATTCTAGCTACATCTGTACATAGATATAGCACTAGATTTAGTGAAAATGGTAGTTTTTGCCTTCCTAAAGTGAAGGGTTTTGGCCGAAAATCTTTTGCCTATACAGGCTGTACCTTATGGAATGGGCTTCCATCAAGCATTAAAAATGTAGACGGGCCTAGGATTTTTAAAACGGCTGTAAAATCGCATTTTTTAAACTCTCTTTGATTGGACACATGCTGCTTGCATAATTTGGTAATCGCAGATTTTTTTTAATTGTAAATTTTTAAGTCATTTCTTAGGTCTTTGAAAGCAATAGTCTTAATTACAATCTATTTATTATAAATTTTTAATTGCTACATTCTAAGCATTCATATTTAAATCGTAGATTTTTAATAATTTATTATTCTAATTTATTGTTTGTGCCTCACTATGACTTGCAAATCAGTACAAAAGGACCACAATGGAAATAAGAGAGATCACTCTCTCTTTTTTGTGTCATCCTTGGTAGTGATTGGCAAGCCATATGAACATTGCAATGTATTGGTTGTTTTATATGTACAAAATGTGTGTATTTAACATTGTATATGCATTGTTTTGTTTTACATGTATGTTGCTAATCTGTGATACCGAAATAAATCAATGTTCTTTCCACTTTTCTTTCAGTTTCTTTCTTATAAATATCGGAAATCAAATGCCTTTTACCATACTTACGGGATTCCGTAAAAGTCATCTTCATATTCAACTGTATGAAGTGGGTTGTTGACTGCAGTCGAGACGATAAGGGCACCGGTGATGATCCATTGTCGTCAGTCGCTCAAAATCTGTAATACTTCACAGCATGGTGATGAACGAGAGACACCGTGGATATCAATATTGGCTCTGTTCATGTTGTTTTTATCGACATTCGGGGGATGAGAAAATTGTTCGCAAGTTTAGTTTCCCGAATGCTTACTCATGAACAAAACCTGAAAAATCTAGATATAACAACAATTTTAGATATTTTTCCGACAGACGCAGCCAAATTCAGATTTGAGACCAATCAACCGTTTTGATTCTTTATCAAAGTTCCAAAGCAATAATGGTAAATATGTTCTATAAAAGGGTATCCTTTGGCAGCAAGGACTACGCCATAGAACAAGAAAATGTGAAGTGTACATTTGGCCGGACTAGCTAGTTTCGGCCAATAAGGCCTCATCAGCCAATTTCAAGCGATTTGCATCTGTTGGCAAGGTGGTGGTCTCTGTTTTCTGGGACTGTGTGATTGTGTTTATAATTGACTTCTTTCAAAGGGGTAAAACGATTAACGGTGTCTAAAATGCATCATCAGATTTTCGGCAGGTGAATCATAGCAGTCAACCAATAGCAGAGGAAGGCTTCGATCGGACATTCTGTTGCTGCAAGGCAGTGCCCCAGCCCGTACACCACAAATGACAATGGCGGAAACTGAAAGATGCGGTTTTGAACTGTGGCCATATGCCCTTTACTCAGTGGGTCTTGCGCCGGCTGACGTTTATCATCCCCCTAAACTGAAGTCTCACATGCTAGGTCGCCACATTCAAATATATATTGCTGTTTTAGCGTATATTGAAACTCAAGATGCAGCTTTATCATATGACGTCGCGTCTGAGAGTGTAATAACGCCATGTAGTAAATTCCGTAGTCCACTTATGGATTAAATATGTAGAGTAGTTAGATACGCCCCGTAATGTTATATGTACAACGTTCTTAAATGCGTCGCGTCTACTAATGGCGAAATAGTTACATTTGTGTAAAATAATCGTGAATAAAATGCGTTTTTAAATGTCATATGATAAATAGAATCTTGCATTCGTGCTCATGTATTATTGAATTTGAGGAAAAGTGATAAAATGCTCGACAAAGCCTCTCATTTTATCCATTTACCTCAACTCGTTTAATAAATTCAATAATACATGAACACTCATACAAGATCCTCTATGAATTTCATGGGGCCTGTTGAAAATGACAAATAACTCATGAATGATGTCCTCTTCTCGTAGCACGTCTAACGAGGCCGAGAAGCTTCGAAATGCCCGCATATGAGTATCGTATGGTTTTGAATTTTTACGCAATCAGCCTACTTATACCTTTTCATATCATGTTTCCTATGTTCACTCAGCTCTGTTTGATACATGTAGGTAGCTCATGGTCTGTGGGCATTTAGTGGATAGATTTTAACACCCCCCCCCCCCCCCCCACACACACACACAAACACCCCAAAACGAAAGAAAGAAAGAAAGAAAGAGAAGTAAATCAGTAATTTAAAAAAAAATCCTCACCTTTGGAACAAAAGGCTAGACTTCTCCAAAGATGGGAAAATTTTTGAAATTGCTATATTTTGGGTAATTTTGGTGGTTAGCAGTTGGGCGTCAGAGTGACTTGCGTAGGTATATTTATAAAACATAATTCTTGTGCGTCGATTCGATGGGACTACTTGCAATTTTTTTACTTCCAGTCGACTTGCTGGAAAGTTACAATGGAAATGTGTAGAAGACCGTTTCCTTGGTAACGCCCTACTGTAGATGTAGGGGGATTGGGTACAACATGGATATTGTACGACGGACTGCGTGCGTGGTGGTTGGCCCGGTCGCGGTTGGCGGCTTTGCTTCCCTCTTTGATTGCACGCCGGTGGGTCAGGCCTCAGATTCTATGACGGCTCCAACGTAAAGGCTTATTGAAAATTAAAGAGATAATGTTGGTTGGTGCCTGATGCTCTGTCTCTGGTCGGGCTCATCGGAGTCTAACTGTTGGTTTTCTTTTGCTCCAGCATTTCAGTGGTTTCTTGCTGTCGAGTCCTCACCGTTGTCTCACCTCTGTGGTTCTTTGATTTCTGTGTTCACGGGGGTGTTGCACTGGTGGTTGTTTGTCTAAATCGCGACGGAAGTAAGGGCGGGGATTGTGGCCACGTAGAATCGATTTAAGCCCCCCAGTGGAAATCTTCCACTGGCCGTTCCAGGGCGGCTCTTCTGTGGCGATTTGTTTGTGTTGTTGTTTGTTGCTTGCTGTGTGTATCACTTGTGTCTTTTAATTTTGGATGGCCATGTGGCCGTTTTGTGGGAGGGTGGCTGTCCATGTGGCCTTCCTTTGTTTAGGTTTCCATTATGGTCTGGTCGCTTAATGTTTGTATTTCTTTCCCTTTGGTGTCTTTTATGGATGGAGTAAGTTAATTGTATCAATTCCTGATCTTTGTTTTACTTCTACTATACAGTGAAGGTTGATCTGTGATCTGAGTCTTTGCTGTGTACACATGTCATAAGACAAATTCGTTCTAGACAGTTTCAGTTCAATTTCAGTTTCAGTTTTAGTTTCAATTTCAATTCAGCACTCAATTTCGTAAAATCATTCTTCGATATAAAAAGATGGGGTACACCATAAATGTTATACGACAGACTGCATGCATAGTAGTAAACCCAATCACGGTTGACAATTTGCTTCTTTCTTTAATTGCACGTCGGTGGGTCAGGCCTCAGCTTCTATGACGGTTCCAACGTAAAGGCTTATTGAGAATTATAGAGATCTAATTCAAGGTAATGTTGGTTGGTGCCTGATGCTCTACCTCTGGTCGGGCCCATCGGAGTCTAACTGTTGGTTTTCTTTTGCTCCAGCATTTCAGTGTTTTCTTGATGTCGAGTCCTCACCGTTGTTTCATCTCTGTGGTTGTTTGATTATTTGTGTTCACGGAGATGTTGCACTGATGAGTTAAGAGGCCTTCATGCGGACTGAACAAATTATTTGTCTAAATCGCAACGGAAGGGCGAGGATTGTAGCCACGTAAAATCGATTTAAGCCCCCCCCCCCCCACCCCCCCCAAGTGGAATTCGTTTCCGCTGACCGTTCCAAGGCGATTCTTCTGTCGCGGTTTATTTTTGTTATGGTTTGTCTTTGGGTGTTTGTGTCGCTTATATTATTTTATTTTGGATAGCCTATTGGCCATTTTGTGGGAAAGTAGCTGTCCTTTTGGCTTCCCCCTATTGATGTTTCCATTAGGTCTGTTGTTTCATGTTTGTGTTTCTTTACCTTTGGTGTCTCTGATGGGAGCTGTGGGTTGATTGTATCGATTCCTGATCATTGCCTCCTCTTCTATTTTTTATGTTCTAATTAAGCAGTGGTAACCTAAGCTGAGGGCACAATCAAGTCTTATGGACTGGCTGAGGAACAGGGCCTGGCCCGCTTGGTTGATATATCAACCCGGTGGTCCAGGTACTGAAAATCCGGTTATCTCCGTAGCGGGCACTTTTAGACTCGACTTTGACTGGTTCATTCCAGATGTGATAGTGCCCGCTGTGCATCTACCTCCGAATAGCGACTTGCGCATGATGCGTTTCTAGCCAATGAAAAAAAGTTTCATTTGTGATATGCAATAAATGCTGTTATTGAATAATCTGTTATGCATTTTCACTGGACGCAGATAATATTTCTTTGAATATTGCCCTTATCTTTCAGGTTATAGACTCCTGACAAGGAAAGAAAGAAAATGTCAAAGAAAGTCAGTCCTAAAATGTGCACTGACCATCCCGATGAAGACCTTCGGTTCTACTGTCTTTTTTGCGAAGTCACAATCTGCAGGGATTGTAAAATCGTTTCTCATGATGGCCACAAAGCAGATTTAGTTTCCAATGTAGCTAAAGGCATGAACGCGAAGTTGATTCAGCTACTTGATAATATAGAGCATGAAATAAGCAAACTGAAGGAAAAAGCAGAGGATGCTAGCGAAAAAGTCGAACCAAAGACAGCAACCGATGGCGATGATGTTCTGAAGGAAGTAAAGAGTCAAGCGAATGTAGTAAAGACTGAAATAGACAAGCTTGTTGGAGCTGTTGAATGTGAAATAAAACTATATGATAATGGCTCAGAATTGGCACGCAATAAGATAACGTCGCTAACCGTGATTAAAGAGTCGATTTTGGAAGCTACAGGCAGTGATTATGGAACCGTTACCTCGTTCAAAAAGCTGATGCAGGAAGCTACCGAGAACGTAACAGAGGAAGATAGTGTGCCACTAACGAAAGCTGATGTGGAGGGAAATCTGCTTCCAGAGTTTAAGTTGTTCTTTGATGAAATTATAGAAGATATCAGAAACGTTGATGTTAAGAGGTGAGGATATTTTTCAGTAGTCTTATAATTGCTTTTTTAGAATATCTTTCTAAATTGTGCATTTAATGCCTTTAAAAACCTTCCTCGTTTCCAATTTACTTTTAAACGAGGTGTGTCTTACTTTGTTCCGGAGCTATGCGGTATTTAAGCAATTTGATTCTTCCAATTTGGACACTCAACAAGTTGCGAAATGGGGATTCACTGAGTCACGGTAAAATGAAAGTGCTCCTCACAAGAGATTTTGGACTAAAGTAAAAATACTATCAAATTCAAGAGTAAACAAACAATATGACAAAACAATAGGAGGCCATGAAAGTTTCATACACATTGGAAACATAGTCTCTTCGCTGGCTTTAAACGTTGTCTGTATTTTAATTTTTCAGTCAATATTACCTTGAAGTAAGACATAGAATTAGAATTCGTTCAAGCGGACTGAACAAATAATTTGTCTCAAAAACGACAGAACTAAGGGCGAGGGTTATGGCCACGTAAAATACCTAGATTTAAGCCTACGAGTAAAATACTTTTACTGAACTTTCAATGCGGTTATTCTGTTGTGGTTTACGTCGTATTATTGTTATAGTTCTATTTTGCATGTGCCGGCCTCGGTAGCTCAGTCGGATGCGCGTCTGACTGGTGATCAGGATTTCGCGGGTTCGATACCTGCCGGGGTCGGCATTATTCTTTCGTGGAGATTGGTCGTGAAATCTTTTCTACGGTCATTCTCTCTCGTCCGCTGATTGAAGACGGGCAGTTGTCAGTTTCTGGCGAAAGAATGTGCACTGTACTGGTTAACCGCTTACGTATAAGCCTGTCCAGGAGAAGTGTGGATAGGTTAACTGACCGGCTCAAAAATGACCTAAAATAGTGTTGACTGAGCCGTTAAACTCCAATGCAATCAAAACAATCAAATCTATTTGCATGTATGTATTGCTAACAAATTTTTGTTTTGGATAGCCGTTTGGCCATTTTTGGGGTTTTCGGATAGTGACGTTTTCATTATAGTGAAGTTGTTTTATGTTTGTATTTCTTTCCCTTTGGTGTCTTGGATTGGATAGGAAGTATGAGGTAATAATATTGATTCCTGATCGTTGCCTTGACTTCTTTCTTTATATTCATGCTCATATTCATATTAAAGATGGTTAATTAGGTTTTTTTCTCTGGCTTTCAGTATCAATAATTAAATAACATTGCAACACAGTCACACTTTAACACACGCCGTAATAAGGTTTCTGTTATGAAAACTGAAGGAGTAAGAACACGGTGTTTTTACATTGGTATCTTATTTATTCATATTAGAAGAGTGGAGGCAGTGATCAGTATTACGTCAGACTTAGTTAAAATGAAATCGGATGAATAAGAGAACTTTGTTGAAGTGTTTTCTTTGAAGAATACAAAAAAAATTGAAACTTGATGAGCTAGGAGGCCTTCATGCGGACTGAACAAATTATTTGTCTAAATCGCGACGGAAGTAAGGGCGAGGATTGTGGTCAAGTTAAATCGATTCAAGTCCTCCCCCCCCCCCCCCCCCAATGGAATTCGTTCCACTGACCGTTCCAAGGCGGTTCTTCTGTCGTGGTTTATATTTGTTATGGCTTGTCTATGCGTGTGTGTATCGCTTGTATTATTTTGCTTTGGGTAGCCAATTGGCCATTTTGTGGGAAAGTAACTGTCCTTTTGGCTTTCCGCTGGTCATGTTTCCATTAGGGTCTAGTTGTTTCATGTTCGTGTTTCTTTCCCTTGGTGTCTCTGATGGGTTAAAAGCTGTGGGTTAATTGTATCGATACCTGATCATTGCCTTCACTTCTGTTTTGCTTTCATGAGAAATCAACAACCAAAATGCTTATTTCACTGAAAGAAATTAACCAAAAAAAAAACCTTTCATTTAAATATTAATACATAAATAAAAACATAACCAATAAATTTTCTCGCCTCTCAAGCAGTCTTTTAGGCTGTTTCTCCTTTTGAAATAATCTCCTACACTGACTGTTTGTTCCCACAAATAAATTACTGTCCCGAAATAGAAGTGAAGACAATGATCGCAATGTCGGGTAAAAGTCCCACAAAATTGGAAGCAATGTCTCCAAAATAACCTTTACAATGTTGACGGGGACGTTAAACCTCAAATCAAACAAACAAACAATTAACCCACCCCGCCCATCAGAGGCATCAAAGGAAAAGAAACACAAGCATATAATAACCAGACCCTAAAGGAAACATCAATAGCGGAAGCCAAAAGGACAGTTACTTTCCCACAAAAAGGCCAATTTGCTATCCAAAATAAAAAGGATATACGCGATACACACGCTCAAAAAGACAAACCGTAACAAAAATTAACCGCGACAGAAGAACAGCCTTGGAACCGTCAGTGAAAAGACTGTTACTGGGGATGGGAGTGCTTAAATCGATTTTACGTGACAGGTTACTCAACAACTGCTGGTCACTGATCAGTTACTCGACAACTGCTAGTCACTGACCAGAGTTGACGCTGTTCATAGTAGAAGTAAAACAAAGATCAGGAATCGATACAATTAACTTACTCCACCCATCAAAGACACCAAAGGGAAAGAAACACAAATATTAAGCGACCAGACCATAATGGAAACCTAAACAAAGGAAGGCCATAAGGACAGTTACTTTCCCACAAAATGGCCATATGGCCATCCAAAATAAAAAGACACAAGTGATACACACAGTAAGTAACAAACAACACCATAAATAGCCTTTTAAATGACAAGACAAGGCCATTCTAGATTTTATCAGTTACCCCATATATATATATATATATATATAGTGTATTGTAACACATTGACCTGATAAAGATATGCTGTCTCAGAACAATTGAGCTTTATCACGTCAACGTGACATTGCACTTTTATGAATGAACCGGACAACCGAAAAAATGGCCAAAATGTTATTATTACTAGAAAAATTGGTAAAATTACATTAAACATATCAAAAGAAAAATAACGGTCACCTGATAGTAAATATACTGATCGATTATATTCCGTACCGGAATGTTAGAACGCACTGAGGACAATCGGTAACTGATCGTAAATTGTCAATTTAAAGCGTTTACAAAGGGATAAACTGTCAATTTATAGAGTTTACAAAGGGATAAACTGATAAATGAAATACCATATTTGTGTCATTTGATATCAAGTTTATCAGGCTTCGACAAGTATCGCGATTCTACAAGCGTTCTCTTAGCCTTGCCTGATAAATTTGATATCAAAAGACACGAACCTGGTATTCTCTATATAACAGGTGTATTTTCTGGATTATCCCCAACCTAGAAAGGAGGAGGTCTACTAGATTACTCTATACTTTGTATATATTCATTTAAACGACGCAACTAGCTGTACAATAATACGGCATCTGTCGTCAGTTCATTAAAGTGCAAATACATCAGCATACATGGAAATGTTGACCAAGACTTTTCGTCTCAAGTGTCATGATTGTCAAAGTGCAAACAAACCGTAATCCATATTAAACATATTGAATACCGGCAAATTCCGCTTCACACGGAAAGTGCGGCGGAGCTTAGCGATCGGCAAATAATGACGAGAGACACCACATTTGAGCAGTTCATAAAATGATTAGGGGACTTAAATCGATTTTACGTGGTTTGACGTGATATATCTATCAATAATACTGGTGGTATAATTACAGAATTTTTAAGGGACATCCATACAGAGATGCGTCTGGAGAACCGCTTCAAACTAACCGTTTCTCAAGAAGCTGGGTCGTTGATTCAGTTCAACATATTCTTTCATCTACCATTGGATTGTTAAGGTACGGAGCATTTATTTTTGTTTTCGATATTTAACGTTTTATTACAGAGTTGTGCAGTTGCCACCTATCTAGGCATATATAGCGATATCCGCTAATCATTGGCAAAATGAATTTCATTTAACAAAAATGCCGCCGAAAATGTGTTCGGGACTTGTGCGCAAGACAAACTCAAACCTGTCAGACCTGTCCGCACAGTCTGATCAGTGTTCGTTGTACACTGTATACGACGACTAGGGAGCTGGTTGCTGTGCTGATTGTGATTGTTTTATTATTATTATTATTATTTATTTCCTCATTGTTAGTTACTCTGCCTCTTGGTACTATTGGCAGGCTATAATCTTTGATTGTAGCTTTTCCTGGGCATTTTTTTCTATTTTTATTTGTGTCCCGACCTAATGCGCAGGTTGATTTGTGTATTCGATGAGCGCATAGGTCAGATGACATGTTTTCGCTTTTTAGCGCCCGAGATAATAACTTCTAGAATGCGGAAATGCGAACAATAATTACCCTCTTCATTCCAATTAAAGTGTGCGCGGGCTGTCGGGACACTACCGTTTTATATACCTTGAATGTCTCTCTCAACAGTTTTCATATTTGGGTTGACAGAAATCTGCTGCATATGATTATTTGAATGCATTAGTCAAGTTATATTCGTCATCTTATTTGGTCGTTTGTGATAAGAAATTAGAAAAGAATTACTTACTTAGAGCGCAATATTTAATACTTTAACTGCGATTCGAACCCACGCACAGATGCGGCGACGTCACCTAGCACTGCAGTGGCCGACGTCCTTAACCACTGCGCCACAGAGGCATCCCCAAAAAAGGACGCTTATATAGCGCATATAATGCTATCCGGCACTCCAGTACACTCTGTATATAGGGGTTTATTTGTTACTATTTATTTCGGAATTATGATTAATTCTCTCAGCAATTCGAATCGCAGTCAAAGCACAATTTTTAAAATACTTTAGACCTGCTAGATATATGTATGCATTACAGACTTTCCCTACGAAAGTTTAAGTAACACTTAATCCAATGTCAGTACTCTGCCGGCTGCGTCGCTAGATTTTAAGCGCCGCTGATGGCTGATGCTGCGCAGTATTCGTCACTTGTCTTAGGTACCTAAGCTGGTCTAGAATTTGTTCATTGCACGCAAAGGATACTCATGTTACATTTTTATTGTTCTGTGAAATGTTAAGTATTCATTGAAAATATGCAGAATTACATTAATACGTATACTGAGCCAAACACATAATGCAACACAGAAATGGTTAAGTTTTCGTGGTAATTTCTGGTGCAGGATAGTCTGGATGACATATGTTGCTGAACTGTCACCATTAAATGATTTGGTTTCATTGATTTCGGTTTCCAGAGCATGGTTCATTGAGGTCGAATCTGATTGGTCAAAACGCTAATTTTGATTCCATGTGCTTCCAGAGACATCTGGAATGCCAATTTTTCAAGAATTCCTTTTTAAACGATCGCCCAATAAGGAAAGATGGTGCGATTTAAAAATGTCTTTCCCGTTGTCTCAAAATTTTACAAGAAAGTTCTAATGACTGACATGTTTGGCGTTTTTACTGAACCTTCCATAGACAACAATAGAAAATTAAAGTGGCGACAAATTACAGTGATGGAATTTTCAAAGAAAAACCTTGTGAACCCTGTTTACTTTTATTGTTATTGGGCGTTAGAAAACTCAGTTTTGTGGAATTATTGCATCAGGACTTAGAACTGTCTTCAACAAATTCTGAAATTGCGAACTGGACCCTTTATGCCATAGTTCCATAAGTTCCTGTCTGGAAGTGAAAACACTTCGTCGCTTGTGATCAGAATTAAAGAAAACCTATCGATTAACAATAATATTAATCATCACTCTAAAAATTCGCAGCACTTTTCTCAGAAAACGACCTTCATTTCAGGTGTACGAATGCATGTCACATGCCGTGTTCTTGAAAATCACAATGTGTTTCATTTTTAACAAACTCCCTAGCTCCAGAATATGGTTTGTTTCTTGAACAGATCGAAACAGAATGTTAAAACTAAAGTGCTGCTGGACGCTTGGGGCATTATCCAGTGTTATTATATAGACGATCCATAGAATATATATACATTCTGCTCATTATTATCAATATGAACCACTGTTACGTTATAACTGGCTCAGTGTATTTCATAAACTGTTTAATTACTACATTCCAGGTTGTGTTTTTGTTCATCGAAGGAATTGACACTTGAGTTTGTTTTAGAGAAAGGTTTTGGGTTTCTACAGATTATATACTGCTCGTTTCCCGTCATACAAGCCTTTCCAATATTAATGCTTTTAGAAAACACGTAAGTTGTCTGTATGTTACGCTACAATCCAAAAGCAATCTCGTTCAATTGTTTGCGTGTCACTGATGTGGCCAGCAATAGCAACTGTATATGATTCCTTCATCGTGCAGTGAATCCAGCATTATTTTATTGTGCTGGCAAATTTTCGGATGTTTCCCATTTGATATATACCTCTTAACTTCCTTTCAAGACAAATTCGTGGAAGCTAATGGAATAGATATTACTGTTCTCAAAGCATACAAATCGAAATAATACCCCTTATTTATAAGCTCTGAAAAACGAAAAAAAACGCTTAAACACTCATTTTTTAGCTCACAGTAGCACGAAGTGCTCATGGTGACCTAGTTTGATCAGTAAATGTCCGTCATGCGTCGTCAACAATTTGCCTTAAAAGACTACTCCTCCTAAACCATGGGTCAATTTCATTTTAACTTCATAGGAATGTTGCCTAGGTGCCTCTCTACCAAAATAGCTAAAATCATTCCGCTCGAACGAACAAGATGGCCACAAGAGCTAAAAATAAAAAAAAATCTTTAAACGACTACTCCTCCCATACCCCTTGGCCAATTCATTCAAACTTCACAGGAATGTTGCTAAAATCGGTTTGGTCCGATGAACAAGATGGCCACCAGAGTTAAAAATAGAAAAACGTTAACAATTTGCTTAAAATGCTAACACCCCCTAAGCCCATGGGCCAATTTCGCTTAAACTTCACAGGAATGTTGCCTGGGTGGCTGTATACCGAAATAGCTAAATTGTTCCGATGAACAAGATGGCCGCCAGAGCTAATCATATAAAAATGTTTAAATGACTATATATCCCAACCCCTTCAGACTTCATAGGAATGTTGCTTATGTGACCCTCCACAAAAATAGCTAAATTCATTCCGCTCCGATGAACAAGATGCCGCCCGAGCTAAATATAGAACACTCTTTGAACGGATACTCTTCCCATACTCCTGGGGTAATTTCATTCAAACTTCATAGAAATATTGCTTAGGTGACCTCTCAACTGAGCAAAATGACCGCCAGAGTTAGAAATACAAAAAGGTTAATTATTTGCTTTAAATGCTAATTTTTCCTAAATCCTTGGGCCAATTTTGCTAACCTTCACATGACTAGCCTAGATGGCTGCCTACGAAAATACATGTAGCTAAAATCGTTCCACTCAGATGAACAACGTGGCCACCATGTCTACCAATAGAAAAGTCTTTAAAAGACAACTCCTCATATCCCTGGGCCAATTCATTCAAACTTCATGGTGACCATTTACCACTTTAGCTAAAACGGGTCTGCTCTTATGAGAAAAAATGGCGACCGGAGCTAAATATAGAGGAAAAAAACGTAAGTTTAAAATCAGATGAGCACTCTAGGGCCATCTAGATCCTCTTGTTGTTCAAATTATGGCTTTAAGCAATTCTGAATACAGTTGTAAAGGCGTACGAAAGGCCCGAACTCGGGTGATTAGCATCTACCTCTTCTTACTGTTGATGCAAGATTAAGGCTTATTTGTCATGTTCCTTAACACAATACGAAAACACACCTATACAAATGCATTGTAAATTTTACCGCCGAAAGAACCCGAAAATTTTACGATGAAAAATTGTGATATTTTTCTTACTTCTGCTCAAAATATAGATCGTTGGTACACGTTAGAACCGCCTCGAGGCGGTTTTAACGAGTACCCACAATCTATATTTTAGAGCAGAAATAAGAAAAATAAGGTTTACCCCTGTAAACTTCAGTTTTACTGTATAAAAGTGGGGTTCAAGGGCTTCAAATTAAA
Source organism: Lucinisca nassula (assembly GCA_963580285.1). NCBI lineage: Eukaryota > Metazoa > Mollusca > Bivalvia > Lucinida > Lucinidae > Lucinisca > Lucinisca nassula. The sequence goes on from OY757021.1 coordinate 21,179,281, forward strand.
TAAGTATTTTTTCGTGGTGATTATCAGTGATAACAAAAACATTTCGCAAACATATATAACAACAAACTAAACATTTCCTTTATCAATGATGAAATATAGCAAGAAATCATCTTGATAGTTAGTCTTAATTACCATATAAGTTCTTGTATATTCTTATTTCTGATTAGTTCCTATTTGTTAACCTATGACTGTTTATCCCCAGGTGTCTGGATGGGAATTAAAATGTATTTTTGTTTGTTTGTGTGTTTGTTTTGTCAAATTCACTTCCTTTGAGGCATTATTATGAGTTCAACAACCCCTGGAGGGGCGTATGTTTGATTTGAGGTTAAACGTCCCCGTCAACGCTATTTAGGTCATTTTGGAGACGCTGCTACCATTTTTGTGGGACTTTTACCAGACATTGAGATGAAATGAAATCTCAAACCCTGTCGCCCAAATAAACCAAAAGGGTTTATGTGTAGAGCCGGTCCGATTCGCACAGGCTCAGATCCTCTAAGTGGTTTTCCAGTGGTTTCAGTTCTGTGTGGAAGCATCATGCAGCCCCAAGCCCCGATGTGGATGGGCGTTAACCAATTGTGTCTTAAATAGCATCTTCCACCTTACATATAGCAGGAGTCCATATCAGAATATAGGTTGTCTGGTAAAGGTGTTTATTTTGTAGCAGATAGTGCAGGTTCTGATATGTCGCAGAAAGCAGCGGCTGATCTGGGCATATACTGTTATTGGAGTTTCTTCTGTAAAACGGGTAAATTTTTCGAGAATCGTTTTTATCTAACAAGCTGTGGGGGTGTGTGGGGGGGGCGAAAATATGACAGTTTCATTGTATTTCAGGTATCCAGCTGTACATCCAGCTTTAAAATTCGTACTGGCTGGTACATGCGTGGCTGCCTGTATGTTAATGTTATTAGATGATTCTAGAATGAAGGCTGGTGCGCTGCTGTTTGCTGGAATCTTCTGCTACCTTGCATTCTACCCATACCTCGATGATAATCGATCCAGTCTAGGCACAGTATGTAGATATTTTGCAGTCTAATCTCATTTTATTGTGTATTTTTTAGGGCCCCGCACTGAAAGTGTGGGTGCCCTATAGTAATCACTGTCCGTCCGTCTGTCTGTCTGTCTGTCTGTCTGTCCGTCTGTCCACAAATTTTTACTCCTCTGATAGCGCTGCCGGGGCCCTAGTCAGTTTCACTGACAGCTCTAGTTTTTTTTGTCATTGCCATGGTATTATTCATAAGAACGTAGGTACATTATGTACATCCATAACACTTGCATGGTATTTGGAATGGTGATCACAGGCTGTTAGGTTATATACTATATGTCACAATTGTGCCTCCTACTATATTTGATTCTAACACAGCGCGCCTATATAGGCAATGGAAAATAACTGTGTTTTATTCTGCAACAAATCACGGCAAGGAAGAGTGTGATAAGTAACGTCATTACAAGCTGCGATTTCCTTGACGTTAGACGGTGTAACGTCATATTCTCGCATCGAAAACGTTAGAAAAGGATATAAATGCATGTGTTTCAGTCAATTATTTTAGCGGGATTTCTTCTAACAATGGCGAAAAGTTGTGAGATTTTGAAGGCAACAACAGCATTATTGCCGATTTTCAGCCTGTTAGAATCGAAATAGATCAGCTTTAGTTTGTGATTTGTTGAGTAATAAATCACAGTTTGTCGGTCAGTTTTAAGTAGACAAATTACGCGTGCCTCGCGCTCGTGATTTGTCTACTTTACAACTGACCTCCAAACTGTGATTTATGAGTCAACAAATTACAGTTAGAGCTGATTTATTTCTTAATTCAAGCATAAGCTTTCAGCATATATGGACTCGTTTCAAGTTTTGAAATGAATACGACGGTTATTATAGACCCGCTTTGAAAAAGTGGGGCTATATTGGATTTGCCATATCCTTCTGTCATTCCGTAATTCCGTTAATTTGTGTTGGCTCCATAACTTTGTATCTGCTTAACATATTTTCATGAAACTTCACACAAATGTTAAACACCATAAGACAATGTGCAGAGCGAAGGAATTATAACTGTGGATTGCCTACTTTTGGAGTTATTGCCCTTTGAACATTTTCCGTAATTCCGTAATTCCGTGATTCCGTTAATTTGTGTTGGCTCCATAACTTTGTATCTGCTTAACATATTTTCATGAAACTTCACACAAATGTTAAACACCATAAGACAATGTGCAGAGCGAAGGAATTATAACTGTGGATTGCCTACTTTTGGAGTTATTGCCCTTTGAACATTGAAAAATGGCAATTTTAATTGTGTCCGCTTCATAACTCGAAAACCGTTTGAGATATTTTTAGGAAACTTCACACAAATGTTAAGCACTATGAGACGATGTGCAGAGCGCAGGAACCATAACTCTGCATTGCTTATATTATTTTTGGAGTTATTGCCCTTTGAACATTGAAAAATGGCAATTTTAACAGTGTCCGCTTCATAACTCGAAAACCGTTTGAGATAATTTCATGAAACTTCACACAAATGTTAAGCACTATGAGACAATGTGCAGAGCGCAAGAACCATAACTCTGGTTTTCGTATTTTCTGTGTGTCTGTCTGTGTGTCTGTCTGTGTCTGTTAACAATTTTCGTGTCCGCTCCATAACTTTAAAACCCATTCACATATTTTCATGAAACTTCACACAAACATTAAACACCATGAGATGGTGTGCAGAGTGCAGGAACCATAACTCTGGATTGCCTAATTCAAAGTGGGGCTATTTTGGATTTGCCATGTCCTTCTGTCATTCCGTAATTCCGTGATTCCGTTAATTTGTGTTGGCTCCATAACTTTGTATCTGCTTAACATATTTTCATGAAACTTCACACAAATGTTAAACACCATAAGACAATGTGCAGAGCGAAGGAATTATAACTGTGGATTGCCTACTTTTGGAGTTATTGCCCTTTGAACATTTTCCATAATTCCGTAATTCCGTGATTCCGTTAATTTGTGTTGGCTACATAACTTTGTATCTGCTTAACATATTTTCATGAAACTTCACACAAATGTTAAACACCATAAGACAATGTGCAGAGCGAAGGAATTATAACTGTGGATTGCCTACTTTTGGAGTTATTGCCCTTTGAACATTGAAAAATGGCAATTTTAATTGTGTCCGCTTCATAACTCGAAAACCGTTTGAGATATTTTTAGGAAACTTCACACAAATGTTAAGCACTATGAGACGATGTGCAGAGCGCAGGAACCATAACTCTGCATTGCTTATTTTTGGAGTTATTGCCCTTTGAACATTGAAAAATGGCAATTTTAACAGTGTCCGCTTCATAACTCGAAAACCGTTTGAGATAATTTCATGAAACTTCACACAAATGTTAAGCACTATGAGACAATGTGCAGAGCGCAAGAACCATAACTCTGGTTTTCGTATTTTCTGTGTGTCTGTCTGTGTGTCTGTCTGTGTCTGTTAACAATTTTCGTGTCCGCTCCATAACTTTAAAACCCATTCACATATTTTCATGAAACTTCACACAAACATTAAACACCATGAGATGGTGTGCAGAGTGCAGGAACCATAACTCTGGATTGCCTAATTTTTGAGTTATTTCCCTTTGAATATTGAAAAATATCAATTTTAGCTGTCTTTGCTCGATAACTCAAAAACCGTTTGAGATAATTTTATGAAACTTCACACAAATGTAAAGCACCATATTACGTGTGCAGAGCGCAGGAACCCAAACTCTGGATTGTCTACTTTTTCAGTTATAGGCTTTTGAATATTAAAAAATGGCAATTTTAACTATGTCCGCTCCATAACCGTTTCTGATATTTTCATGAAACTTCAAATAAATGAAAAGCACCTTGAGATGATGTGCAGAGTGCAGGAACCATAACTCTGGTTTGCCTACTTTAGGAGTTATTGCCCTTTGAACATTTAAAAAGGCAATTTTGACTGTGTCGGCTCCATAACTCACAAACCATTTGAGATATTTTCATGACACTTCACACAAGTGTAAAGCACCATGAGACAATGTGCAGAGCGCAGGAACCCTGACTCTGATTTGCCTACTTTAGGAGTTATTACCCTTTGAACATTGAAAAATGGAAGATGAAATTTAGTATAAACATGGACATTCTGGTAATGTATCATGCTCATTGAAATGAGGGACAAGGGCTCACAACTCTTAGAGTTTTTCCAGATAATGTAAAATTTTCAACAGTTATTTCTTGTTCATAACTGTTTTCTCTGCAGCCTAAATAACTTTCTTCTCTGACAGCGCTGAAGCGGGGCTATAGTCAGATCCTCTGACAGCTCTAGTTATTATTTTTCTTTTGGTTTTATGGTCCTTTCAAGATAATTTCACTTATATCGGGCGGCTCGTTAATCAGAAGTGGGTGAAAACCGGAGTACCTGGAGAAAAGCCACCTGACCTACCGTTGCAGAATTTGGCGTCTCACATGTGACCCGAGCCAGGCTCGAACCCACAGCGGTGAGAGACCTAACGTTTAAGAATCAGCGCTCATATCCATTAGGCCACGGTCATCCGTCGACTTTTAATTTATTTTTTTCTATTATAAATGTGAGAACAAAGCAAAAGTTCAGAACAAAAGCTGAGCATATATTGTTCTTCACCTTAAAGGGAGAATAACGGTGACTGTTGAGGATCAAATGTCCAAAACGAGCGAATCTGTGCCATTAAAAAGATTAAGATAATTTCACCGTAGCCGGCAAAATTTTGAACAAGGCTTACTTTTTCTATCTGTAACGTGTATTCCGTTTCCAAAGGAAACCGTAATAGCTTTGTTTCACTACGCTGCAGCAGGTGGTGGCAAAAGAACGTCTCCCAGCAGTATTGTAGTACGTCTGAAAATAGAAATCTGCTTATGTATACGTAAGAGGACGAAGGCAGTTTTGCAGATGTAAAATAGAAATGTAGGCAGTAGAGTCAACCCTCTTTATACCGACATGCGTTATAGCGGCAAAACTCGTTATAACGACAATTTCAACAGAATGAATTATTAGCTCAAGGCTTAGCCTCGATTCCGAGCGACGTGGTCTTCCCACGGGTTGGAAATGCCCACGTCGAATCCATAGTCATGAAAGATTCTTATAGACACATCCAAAGTCTACGTCACACAAGGTCAAAGGTCATTAGCCTCGTTTTATCTGTAGGGCAAAAAAAACTTCCGGTTCCATACTCTACCGTTGATGTAGCACGAATTATTTTCTGTAATAACCTTTGTTATATCGTCTTTCTATCAAAACTGTTTGCCACAAACCATTTTTGACATTAAACTGCTTCATTTTCGTATAAAATTGGATAGAAAATATACATGCTTTAATCTTTATTCCATTCGTTAAATAAAGCGCATCGACTACGTTTTGGCATGATGGTGGGTAGTTTTATAACGCTTTTTAGGCAACAAAATGTGCGATAAAATGTCAGAAGAGACTGGTTCTATATCATTTATTACTTCAAAAATACAAACTGACAAGGATCAGTTAATTTTTTTGGAAAAAAAATGAGTTTAATCACACGATAAATATTCGAAATTCTCATTGACACTGTACGACAACAGTCATGTTTCGCCAACCAGATTAACGAGTTCCTCGACAGGGGAGCATATGGAACTTTGAAGGTCCACTGAGATCAAGGGGCTTAATCCAATTTTCTCTCCTGATTGCTAATCCTCACGAATTACCTTGCTTTATTGACCAGCGGAGTTTACCGATTATCTTTCACGAAAGAGGGGATAGATACGAAGGTTACCTGTTTATTTGCGCATCACCTGGACGCTGCTTTATCAATTAAAACTGGGGGCTTGTGTAAGCAGTTGTAAAGAATCCCGTCAAAATTAGTCATTATGAAAACACGACTATACAAATACATTGTAGACTTTACTGCGAAAAATCGAACATTTTGAGATGCATAATTGTGATATTTTATCTTATTTCTGCTCAAATATTGATTAAGTGCACTGGTTAGAACCGCCTAATTGAGGCGGTTCTAACGGGTACCCACAATCTATATTGGGGAGCAGAAATAAGATATTTTTCTTATTTCTAATCATAATATAGATTGTGTGCGCTCGTTAGAGTACCCACAATCTATATTGTGGAGCAGAAATAAGATAAATAAGGGTTACCCCTGTAAACCCCAGTTAAATTATATAAAGGTGGGGTTCAAGGGGGTCAAAATTTTATAGGCATGTTTTCGTGATTGTATGCCTTAACATCACGTTAACAAGTCCGTAATTGAACACCCCTTAAACCCCACTTTATATAGAGAAAACTAGGGTTTACGGGGTATACATTATTTTCTCATTTCTGCTCCAAGACATATAGCTCCAAAGCTGTAATATTACTGAAGAAAATTTGTGATACTTTTATTTTAATTTAATTAGAACCGCCTCACTCAGGCGTTTCTAACGAGTACCCACAACCTATGTACTGGAGCAGGAATAAAAACATAACGTTTACCCATCACCAATTTTCTCTATATAAAGAGGGGTTCAGTGGGGTGATTATTACACGGACTTGTTTACTTGATGTGGACACTCATTAGAAGCGCTTAAATGATACAAATATTGTGAGTACTCTTTAAAAGTGTCATTTTTATAAAGATGCTGTGGCTATTCACTAGAAGCGCTTTTTACTAAACGTATTATGGGTACCATTACTCATAGTATACAGGTTCAATATGACCAAAATAGCGTTGACCGAGCCATTACGCTGCTGATCCCAGAAGTTTATGGCTTAAACCTTCCAACCTTGTAGACCGGTTCATATACCTATGCAAACAGTGTAGATCCAGATGAGGCTCAAAATGCACCGTCTCATCAGGATCAACACGGTTTGCCAGTGAGCGAATTATACAATTATACTCAAAGAAATATATCTGAAACATTACTTTAAAAAATTATCAATTCCTAATAAGAAGGCGAAATAATGTACTTCAGAAAGTCTGGGGTGAAAGGGTTATTTACCTATCCCTTAGGGGCAATTATTGCTTGTGCTGGATAGCGCAATAAACAGTTGGCTGAATTATAAAAATCATAAATTTACTTAAACCTTAAGATGCCAATTACAACAATTCTCGTTGTCTTTGTTGTCAGCTGGTTTGTTGCTAAACGAGCAGACTGCTACCTGAGGAGCAGTCTGAACGGGATCTACACTGTTTGCATGCGTGCCAAATGTTTTCGAATGTTAGCAAGTATAAGCAGACGACATAATATGACAATATTTTCAGATGCAGTTTTTCTTGGCATCTTAAGGGTTAAAGGAGTTCTTTCACAAAACATATGGGCCTGTGCATGTCAAAACCTACAATAAGATTAGTACAACCAGCGAAGACACAGATCAACCTGCATTTACATTCAGTCTGGCCAGTCTTCCCGTGTTGCTCTCTGGCTAATCCGGATGCTTTAAAAGACTCATTCAAACAGCAAAGACTTTGATCAGATTGTGCACATCTCAGGTTTGCTGGTTGCAATGGTCCTTTTGCAGGTATGTCATGCGCAGGCTCATATATCATTACAAAAAGTCTGATATTTTCAAAAAACAGAGATTGTGGGAACTCATTAGAATCGCCTCGGCAAGTAACGAGTACCCAACATGTATGACTCGGAGCAGAAATAAGGAAAATACAGTGCAATTCCGCAATTCAGACCACCTAAAATTATGACTAAATCTGCTTTAAAAAGCTTATTTTGAAGGCTGCACTTTTTAAGGTTGCACTTTAGCTTTCTTTGTGTTTTCTGCACTAATTATCCTCTGGTCAGGGTCCACCTTTGAGACTGTTCAAAAATGTTCTTAAAGACCACTTTTGAACAGTCCAAAAGGTGGTCTTAATATAGGATTTTACTGTACTGTGAACGCCTTTAACCCCAGTTCTATTATATATACAAGTGAGGTTTAAGGGGATCAAAATTATAGGTGCGCGGATTTATTTTCCTGTGACTTTTTTCCTACAGCCAAATTATATAGGTATGTTTTGGTAATACATGCAAAAACATATACATTGAAACTTCGCTAGCTCAAACATCAATTGCTCGTTTACCATGGCTGATTCGAACACATTCTTCACCCTAGGAAATTCTTTGCTTAGATTGATCATGAATCATTCTCTCTCTTCCGCTTATTCAAGAAGGGCTTATTCTAATTAACACCTACTTGAAAATCAAAAAGACACAAAGGAGACATCATAATTATCAAACAAACTGCAATCATAATATTTTTCTGCTCCGCTAATTAAAGAAAAGATAATTGTCGCTATTAACCTTTTTGTACCAAATGGAATCTCCCTTCTTTTATACCGCAGGAGTTCATTTTAATATTTAGGGGCGTCAAGTTGTGTTTTCTTCACGGATTTATAGCTAACTGGCTGAACATTTTACAAACATTGTAGGCCCTGATCAGACGCCGCGTTCTGATCTGGGCCTGCACTGTTTGCCAATCACCCCTTGAGGGGTTTCCGGTACAAAAAGGGTGAAGGCCTGTTCCCGAATTATAACTCGATATTTTCCGCTGTCTTCCGATAATTTCCGAATCAGAATTTTAGAAGAAAAAAAAAAGAATACCACTACTAACAAAATGCCAAAAGGACATAGTAATTTTCATTCTATTTAATTGAAACAAAAACTAAATCGTTCATAATTATCACCACTTCGTTTTTTTCCCAGCAACTTTTTCCAAACATGGTATTTAAATCTCTTTTTTATGTTTTGTTAATAAACCCTAGGAGAGAAATAGACATTTTACTATATATTTTAATCATTTCGATAGGCACCTAAAACAATCAACAAAAGGTATAGCAAATTTTTGTCCAAAAAATATGAAAATAATATCAGCATATTCGTGAATAAATGAAGTTTCGAAATTTTCCAGCAAAAATTTTGTAATTATTTACAAATTTATTTTATGAAATAAAAACTAAAGTGTCGTTATATATTTCTTTACATTTCGCCGCCAATATAAGTACAGGTAAATCGGATACGGCGGTCGCCCAAAGTTGGATACGGGTAATTGGCGCATGCGCAGTGAATTGTAAACAAGGTCACGTGTCAAAACATTGGATCCATCTATAATTTAATACACCAAGAAACTAATGTTATAGATATTTGTAAGAATCGCCTCGCCGAGCATTTGTCTATAGCATTTGTTTTTTGGAGTGATAATTGGAAAAGTTTTTTATAACATACTCCTGACTGGGATTCTTTATAACGGCAAATTCTTTATAACGAAACAGTACTAGGGAACAAATATTGTCGTTATAACGCGGCTCCTCTGCAAAATGCAAAGAGAAACAATGACTAAAAATATAGTTCATACCTCGATGATGATGCTTATGAAGATTCTCAATAAAACGGAATCTCATTTTAGTCTGTAATTATACACCCCGCGAACGAAGTTTGGGATGGAGTTGGGGTATACTGTTTACACATCCATCCTTTCGTCCATAACATTTTGCTTTTTCCAGCATATCTTGATTAATAGTAAAGGGATCTTACCATATTTTGCATAAATGCTGATATTCATGAGAGGTTACTGTCACAGAAAAAATAAAGGTATTCGGGACCAACGCTGTTATTCGCCTTTGTACTTCTTAACCCATGTCCTGCTGAGCCCGGATATGTCTGATCATTCAAACAATGCAGATCCAGATCAGATGGCTTCTGATCAGGATCTACATTGTTTGCCATTCAGTTTATGAATTTGTTACAATAATTTTCATCAAGAAATCTGATTGGTTGATAATCAGTTTGTTTGTTTGATTTGAGGTTTAACGTCCCCGTCAACACTGTAAAGGTCATTTTGGAGACGTTGCTTCCAATTTTGTGGGACTTTTACCCAACATTGAGATGAAATGACATCTCAAGCCCAATGAAACCAAAAGCGTTTATTAGCATGGACAGTCCGCCTCGCACCGCGGTTCCTGGACAGGCTTAGATCCTCTAAGTGGTTTACCAGTACTAGTGTGCGGGCCGGATTCAGCTCTGCGTGGAAGCATCAGGCAGCCCATATATTTCTTCAAGCCCCTATGGGCGGGGGCTAAAGATAATCAGTAGTGGGTGTGGCATATTTAAATATTCTGTAGGTCAAGGGTTAAAAGATGTCCATTGCACTTTTGTCCATAATACTTCGGGTTTTCCTGCATATCTTGAGTAGCATTGTTAGGAATCTTACAATAGTTTGCTTAAATGTTGATATTTATAAGATGTTGCTGCTGCAGGAAGATAAGGGTCTAGGGATCAATACTGTTATAGTTTGGCCCCTTTGTATTTTTGAAAAAAAATTGTCCGTTACAATTCTGTTTGTAACACTTTGTTTGCCCCGCATTCTTGAGAAATAAATGTAGGAATCTTATCCTATTTTGCATAAATGTTGATAATTATCAGGTGTTGCTGCTACAGACAAATAAGGGTACATGGATCAATACTTTCATGGTTATACCTCTTTGTAATTCCTTAAAAGAAGTCTGTGACATCTTGGTGTCCGTAACATATTTGATGTTCCTATCTTCTTTAATAATGTTAGGAATCTAATAATAGTTTGCATGAATGTTGATATTGATAAGCTGTTGTTGCTATACTGTATAGGTCATTTTGGAGACGTTGCTTCCAATTTTGTGGGACTTTACCCGACATTGAGATGAAATGACATCTCAAGCCCAGTCGCCCAATGAAACCAATAGGGTTTATAAGCATGGACGGACCGACTCGCACCGCTTTGCCTGGGTAGACTTAGATCCTCTAAGCAGTTTACCAGTACTCGTGTGCGGTCGGTTTCAGACCTGCGTGGAAGCATCATGCAGCCCATATATTTCTTCAAGCCCCTATGGGCGGGGCTAGTATGTTTCTAGTGTCAGAATATCATGACAAGGTACCCCAAAGTCATGACCTACAATGTTTCTTTCATCCAACTTATCAGCGATATTCTCGATTCTTGCATGCCTCCAGAGTGACACTAGCTTTTCGTCCTCCATTGCGTCACACTTTCACTGATTTGACACATAACGCACTGGAGACATGATCGGTGCTATTTATAGGACAAAATATGTTTACTCTTTCCCGGGACACTGGCCTGTTCCCTCAGCTCTTAACTGAAGGTTCATGTCTTTATTAACTCATATTAGATAATGGAATCTAACACCCAATAAGTTTGGAGTGAGCCTTTTCCAATTATAGTGGTGTCAGGTTTGTCTTGTTGGCGGTAAGTTTTGTAAAAATGTGTGTGTACTTTCAGCAAACAGTGTAGACCCAGATCAGACACCGAACGCGGCGTCTGATCTGGGTCTACACTGTTTGCCAATGCCCCCAAAAGGGCCGCTAGGCATATATTGGTTAACCTTATGATCGCTTAATAGACTTTGACTCTCTGATGCTGGAATAGCTTGTCAACGTATCTATTGTCCTGCTGAATAAAATAATTTTGGCACACCTATTGCTGACTATCAACCAATCAAAACAGAAGTGAAGGCAATGATCAGGAATCGATACAATTAACCCAAAGGTGGCATTAGAGACACCGACGGGAAAGAAACACAAACATGAAATAACTAGTAACTGTTCCTAATTGAACATCAATAGCAGAAAACCAAAAGGACAGTTACTTTCCCACAAAATGGCTACAAGCGATACACACACTTAGAGACAAACCATAGCAAAGATAAACCGTGACAGAAGAACCGCCTTGGTACGGTCATTGAAACGAATTCAACTGAGGGGCTTACTGAATCGATTTTATTTGATATTCTGTATTCGTTTAATTTACAAACTGCATGCCAATCAATGTAGATCCTGATCAGATTGCTTCTCTCGTCTTTCTTGGATCTACACTATTTGCGAAGGTAGGGTGTTTTCGTGTTCAGAAGGATAGTGGCTAATGTAACACAATTATGCAAATTAGACAACGCGGCTGCTCTTCGTCATATATCCGACAAAGTCATTGTCAATCTTTCTGTCGACCGTCTGACTAATTAGGAGAGAATATAGTCTTAAGAGACGGGGACTGCCTTTCTGCCCTCAACTAGCACAGTTCAACCATATAAAACAGAAGTGAAGGCAATGATAAACCGCCATCAGGATATTTTTCTTTCGGACGGAAGTAGTAGGAGGGTCACTTTGGTGTCATGGACTGCGCATGCGCAGAATGACGTCACTCCCGGAAACGTAAGGGAAACGATTAGATGACAAAACTACCCTAAATATCGGACGCGTGCTTAATTTATTTAAATTACCGTAATTACGCCGTAATTATCCTAAAGTTTGAGGTCTCGGGCGACGATCGAAAGGCGTTCCCGCGGAATGGCGAAGTTTGCCGGTCCCCGATCGGGTCAGGGCGATCGGGGTCTACACCGTTCGCTCGAGCGCTCCTATCCGTATATTTAGGGGGATACTACCCGGTGTCGTATTGATATTATTAACAATCGCGGCGAACCACTTATCGCCTCCAAAACCAAAAATTTCAAGTAGTATGCATTATGAGTGAGTGAGTGAGTGTTTGAGTTTTACGTCTCACCAACAGCTAAGGTCATACGGAGACGGGACCTCGGTTTAAAGACTCATCCGAAAGTCTGGAGAAGCCCGGAATCGAACCTGCGACCCCTGGTTTACAAGGCGAGTAGCATAACCACTACACCACGGAGGCTTCTGTATGCATTATGAGAGTGGAGCGTAAAATGAGAAGCAAATGATGATAGGATTTTTGATCAGCTGTAATTACCCTAAAAATTGGGGCACCTGAAGGGAGGTCACCGTAAATATCCTAAAGTTTGATCTCAAGCGATGTAGCAAACGTGTTCTGGTGGAATAGTGGAATGACAAACAGTGCAGACCCTAGTCAGAGTGATCGGGATCTACACTGTTTTTTCTGTCCCAATATTTAGGGTAATACTACCCGGTGCAGTCCTGCGATATTGACAAATCGATTGTCTCCGACACTCAGTGCGAAACACTTATCGCCTTTAAACTAGAAAACAATGAAACTCGCTGGAAGATAGCGTTTAGAAGGCTGATGTCATTGTTTAAATTTCTAAACACGCTCGCTTCTGAATGGGCTGCAGCTGAGAAAACGCTATGAACATTGCGCTGAAATGACATCTCAATCCCTGCCGCCTAATAAAAACGATAGAGTTTATACGCATGGCCGGGCCGACTCGCAGCTCTAAGCCCCTGATGGGCGGGGGCGGATCAATCATTTTGCCCCGTTTTCAACATAGAAATATTTTTACCCAAACGAAATAGATTTAATACATCCGCAAAGTCTGCGCGGTGTGACGGGACTTTTTAGGCCTTATACCATTACGAAATTCCGCCCACGCAAATATATGGAAAAAATTACTAACCAAAAACTGAAAAATTTCAGGCGAAAAAATATTTTTTCTTATTTCCGCTTCAAACAGTAATATTTTTTTTTTGGTTCGGGTTTTACGACCCTTTCAAGACTATTTTACTCATACCGAGTCGATCGTTATTCAGAGGTGGGCGAAAACCGGAGTGCCCGGAGAAAAACCACCTGACCTTCCGTTGCTGAACTCGGCGTCACACACGTGACCCATACATTGTGGGTACTCAATAGAACCGTCTTAATGAGTCGGGCGAAACGTTTTTTATACGACATCGGACGTTCTTTTTAGGTTTAACGTCCCCGTCAACGCCGTATAGGTCATTTTGGGGGGCGTTGCTCCCAGTCGCTCGAGACCTTTACCGGGCATATCTACAACATTTGAATCTCGGAGAATCTTTCTCGGCTGCGGAATTTATACGGATATCGTGGGGGGCGTAGCCAGAGCAAAAATACTTTAACGCGAAACGAGGTCGAGGCGAAACTCTTGATACGGAAAGAATTTGTTCCGCTTCTGTCGCTATTATAAATTCGTAAAATCATCGCGAAAACGCGCCCATATAATTTCGACTCCCTTAAACCTAGCTTTTAAACCGTAAACTTTGGGTATGCAGTTGGGTAAACCTTATTTTCCTTATTACTGATCCAAGACATAGGTTGTGGGTACTCGTTAGAACCGCCTCATCGAGGCGATTCTAACATATTTAAACCCAACTTTTATACAGTAAAATTTGGCTTTGCAGGGGTAAACATTATTTTCCTTATTACTGCTCCAAGACATAGTTGTGGGTACTCGTGAGAACCGCCTCGGCAAGGCTACTCTAACATATATCTATAACATTTGTATCTCGGAGATCTTGGCTATGTAATTTATACACGCATTTCCTATCAAGCGGATCAGATCAATGCTTAGTTTTGAGGATTTCTACCGTTTAAATTATCGTTATAACGAGTGTGCCGTTATAACGAATGTCGGTATAAAGAGGGTTGACTGAGGACATAGCGGAGACGGAGCGATAGATGAGCTCGATCAGGGTTAGCTCCGTTTGGTCAGGGGCAGTCGGTCAGTCGTTAACGCAAATTGTTGGGCTTGTTAAACGAAACGACGTTGTTGTAACGTTGCACGACAGCAGCAGTCTTCCATCCCAACATTTAGGATATTACTACTGTCAGGCGCTGGTGCGGTGTCATGATCAGCCGACTAAGAGGCGAAATGTTTATTGCCTTTAAACGAACAACGAAACTCGCTGGTAGAGAGCGTTCTGAAGGCTGCGGTTACTGATCCAATTTTTATGCCCCCCGAGGGGAGAGCGTGTAATCGCCGCTTCGTCCGTCCATCCGTCCGTCCGACACACTTTTTATCTCTAAAAGTGTAAAAGGTAATTAAGCGAAACTCGATATACTGATATAGGGGGCTATGAGGGGAATCGGAGAATACAAGAACCATAACCCTGCCAACAGTATTTACGGAGTTACTTCCCTTCTAAAATAGGACCCCGCACAGTATTTTGGGTGATCTATAGTAATCACCTTGTCATTCAGTTTGTCATATCTAAACGCCTTGTAAACCGGGGATCGCAGGATCGATCCCGGGCTTCTCCAGACTTTCGGATGAGTCTTTAAACCGAGGCCCCGTCTCCGTATGACCTTAGTTGTTGGTGGGACGTAAAACTAAAACTCACTCACTCGCTAAGCTAAGTGTTTCATCTCTCAGATATTCTGTTACAAAAGCGAGTAAGTCTTTGATCCACTTTTCGTAAAACTCAATATCTTTCAAATGCATGGGACTTTTCTCTCCGGACGTAGGTATCGAATACAGCTCTCCCGTGCTCAGCTTATATCTGACGGTGTTGTCGTCGCTATCCGGTGGTGGAGTTCTTGCGGGTGGGAAGAAATAACACTGACCACTCCTTAGCTTTCGCTTTAGCCGTTTCCAGTAGTGCTTTACCGTAGGAGAAATAAGGAGAAATGTAAGATCCCTTCCCTGCAAGGGCCTGTAAATAGAAAGCGATTTTCAATGCAGACTGTCATAAGGGTTACGCGTGTGATGAAAGCCTTATTACCCATGGTTATGAAACAACAGGAGATATTTATTTTGAAACAGGGGCGATAACTCAGTGAAAATAAGTAATTACGACCCTTTGTCGTCAGAATGTAGGTCTTGTGATGGTATGTATGTGTGTGAGAGCAGGGCAAATACTTTTAATTGTTTACCGAGTTCAAGTTGTTTATTTCTGACCTAACAGACACACACCCAAATGCAATATAGTTCTGGCCCTTTGTCAGAATGTAGGTCTTGTGGTGGTATGTATGGGACGTTTCGTGAGCGTAGGGCAAATACATTTGAAGTTTTGACCTAGGTTAAGTTAATATGTATGTGAAGTTTCATGGGCGTAGGGCAAATACTTTTCAATTATGACCGAGGTTAAGTTTTTTGGTTAATGCGTGACAAACACATGGACAAAAGCAATTCAGTTCTGGTCTTTTGTCAGAATGTAGGTCTTGTGTTTGTTAGTAGGAGTGTAACGAGTATGGATAATACTTTTAAAGTAATGACCGGTTAAGAATTTTGGTTTAGATATGACAAACTGAATGACAAGGTGATTACTATAGGTCACCCAAAATACTGTGCGGGGTCCTATTTTAGAAGGGAAGTAACTCCGTAAATACTGTTGGCAGGGTTATGGTTCTTGTATTCTCCGATTCCCCTCATAGCCCCCTATATCAGTATATCGAGTTTCGCTTAATTACCTTTTACACTTTTAGAGATAAAAAGTGTGTCGGACGGACGGATGGACGGACGAAGCGGCGATTACACGCTCTCCCCTGGGGGGGGGGGCATAAAAATTGGATCAGTAACCGCAGCCTTCAGAACGCTCTCTACCAGCGAGTATCGTTGTTCGTTTAAAGGCAATAAACATTTCGCCTCTTAGTCGGCTGATCATGACACCGCACCAGCGCCGGACAGTAGTAATATCCTAAATGTTGGGATGGAAGACTGCTGCTGTCGTGCAACGTTACAACAACGTCGTTTCGTTTAACAAGCCCAACAATTTGCGTTAACGACTGACCGACTGTCCCTGACCAAACGGAGCTAACCCTGATCGAGCTCATCTATCGCTCCGTCTCCGCTATGTCCTCAGTCAACCCTCTTTATACCGACATTCGTTATAACGGCACACTCGTTATAACGATAATTTAAACGGTAGAAATCCTCAAAACTAAGCATTGATCTGATCCGCTTGATAGGAAATGCGTGTATAAATTACATAGCCAAGAAAAATTCTCCGAGATACAAATGTTATAGAGATATGTTAGAGTAGCCTTGCCGAGGCGGTTCTCACGAGTACCCACAACTATGTCTTGGAGCAGTAATAAGGAAAATAATGTTTACCCCTGCAAAGCCAAATTTTACTGTATAAAAGTTGGGTTTAAATATGTTAGAATCGCCTCGATGAGGCGGTTCTAACGAGTACCCACAACCTATGTCTTGGATCAGTAATAAGGAAAATAAGGTTTACCCAACTGCATACCCAAAGTTTACGGTTTAAAAGCTAGGTTTAAGGGAGTCGAAATTATATGGGCGCGTTTTCGCGATGATTTTACGAATTTATAATAGCGACAGAAGCGGAGCAAATTCTTTCCGTATCAAGAGTTTCGCCTCGACCTCGTTTCGCGTTAAAGTATTTTTGCTCTGGCTACGCCACCCACGATATCCGTATAAATTCCGCAGCCGAGAAAGATTCTCCGAGATTCAAATGTTGTAGATATGCCCGGTAAAGGTCTCGCGCGACTGGGAGCAACGCCCCCCAAAATGACCTATACGGCGTTGACGGGGACGTTAAACCTAAAAAGAACGTCCGATGTCGTATAAAAAACGTTTCGCCCGACTCATTAAGACGGTTCTATTGAGTACCCACAATGTATGGGTCACGTGTGTGACGCCGAGTTCAGCAACGGAAGGTCAGGTGGTTTTTCTCCGGGCACTCCGGTTTTCGCCCACCTCTGAATAACGATCGACTCGGTATGAGTAAAATAGTCTTGAAAGGGTCGTAAAACCCGAACCAAAAAAAAAATATTACTGTTTGAAGCGGAAATAAGAAAAAATATTTTTTCGCCTGAAATTTTTCAGTTTTTGGTTAGTAATTTTTTCCATACATTTGCGTGGGCGGAATTTCGTAATGGAATAAGGCCTAAAAAGTCCCGTCACACCGCGCAGACTTTGCGGACGTATTAAATCTATTTCGTTTGGGTAAAAATATTTCTATGTTGAAAACGGGGCAAAATGATTGATCCGCCCCCGCCCATCAGGGGCTTAGAGCTGCGAGTCGGCCCGGCCATGCGTATAAACTCTATCGTTTTTATTAGGCGGCAGGGATTGAGATGTCATTTCAGCGCAATGTTCATAGCGTTTTCTCAGCTGCAGCCCATTCAGAAGCGAGCGTGTTTAGAAATTTAAACAATAACATCAGCCTTCTAAACGCTATCTTCCAGCGAGTTTCATTGTTTTCTAGTTTAAAGGCGATAAGTGTTTCGCACTGAGTGTCGGAGACAATCGATTTGTCAATATCGCAGGACTGCACCGGGTAGTATTACCCTAAATATTGGGACAGAAAAAACAGTGTAGATCCCGATCACTCTGACCAGGGTCTGCACTGTTTGTCATTCCACTATTCCACCAGAACACGTTTGCTACATCGCTTGAGATCAAACTTTAGGATATTTACGGTGACCTCCCTTCAGGTGCCCCAATTTTTAGGGTAATTACAGCTGATCAAAAATCCTATCATCATTTGCTTCTCATTTTACGCTCCACTCTCATAATGCATACTACTTGAAATTTTTGGTTTTCGAGGCGATAAGTGGTTCGCCGCGATTGTTAATAATATCAATACGACACCGGGTAGTATCCCCCTAAATATACGGATAGGAGCGCTCGAGCGAACGGTGTAGACCCCGATCGCCCTGACCCGATCGGGGACCGGCAAACTTCGCCATTCCGCGGGAACGCCTTTCGATCGTCGCCCGAGACCTCAAACTTTAGGATAATTACGGCGTAATTACGGTAATTTAAATAAATTAAGCACGCGTCCGATATTTAGGGTAGTTTCGTCATCTAATCGTTTCCCTTACGTTTCCGGGAGTGACGTCATTCTGCGCATGCGCAGTCCATGACACCAAAGTGACCCTCCTATTACTGACGGAATATAATTACAAAGACGCTGCACCCAATACGACTCCCACGGGATAGATACCGCCGATGGGAAAAGTTCTTGACGCCTTCATGAATATATAATCACGACGAAAATTCTGTACAGTGATCATTACCAGGTTTAGATGCACCAGCATATCCAACTCAGATGATGATGAGGATGATGATCATGATTTCGTGTTTAACGACGCGGCAACCCTCTTTGTGGGTCATAAAGATCGAGCGGATAATGATCAAACGGTATGAAGAATTATGAGGATATTAAAAATAAAATTCGGAATGATAATGTATAAAAATCTGAAACAGTTAAATCTTATGAAAAAGTCCAATTTGTTTTAAGAATAAAATAATATTACCAACATGCACATCTTGAAAAAATTGTTGCAAACTGTCAGCTTTGAAGTATAAGTTTCGGGACGGTGATATCAAACTCAGAACATCTGAACTTGAAAACACTCCGGACAAACCAAGTTATAAAACCTGCAGGCAAGGGAGCTGCTATTGACTTTGTAAACAACCAAGGCTACAAATATCCATAGCTTTATGCGGATCGTTAAAAACGTTTACTTGTTTTACCAAAAGATACATTAACGTTACCGTAATTAGGCCGACCATGCTTGCCACCATTGATTTCATTTTTTTTTTGCACGAGTTAGCTAGATAGCTATCGCAATAATTTAGGATTGCATCGCAATAATTTTGAGTTTCCTGCCAGATAAATGAAAATATAATTATCGTGCTACTTTTCTAAATTATCGCGATAGTTATCTAGCCAACTCGTCACCATAGAAATGACATCAAGTGATAATTTTGAGCTTCCTGTCCGATAACTGAAAATTGAAACTGAAGCTCAGTATAATCGCGATTTCTTACGTGCTTTTCAATGAAATATAGAGATTTCTCAGTGAAATCGAAAACGATATTGTCATTGTTTCAAACAGTGACTGATATCAATTTTATTTTTCACTGTTTAGGACTACTTTTTTCTCCAAATCTAATTCTGTGGTCAGTTCTTTCATTGCCAGATGATTGAAAATTAATGAACTGTATTAGAATTGATGCAAAGCCCGTTCAAACGTCACGAGAACGTTAATGACGTCATTTTCGACGCTGACGTCACGTATTTTGTCGCGCGACGTTAGATCTGTCCGCAGCTTCTTTGGGAAACTAATCTCTCAATTATTTCAGTAACCATTCATAGAAATGCCATCTCAGGCTATTTCTTAGGTGCAAACTTGTTGTTTACACCCAATATTATGCCCAGTAAATACGTTGGGCACCACAAAATTGACGCGGAAAGACCAGGAACAAAGTCAGTTTTCTCTCAGGGTGAGTTAAGCGATTAGTGAAGCTAAATATTGCCGTTTTAAAGCATGTAAGAAACAGAAAATTTGATTGTTTTAGTGAAAGATCAAATTTTATTTCAACAATGAACATCAAAACTGGTATTTTCACTCGTGGCTACACCACTCGCGAAAATACTGGTTTTGGTGTTCATTCGGTGAAATAAAATTCGATCTTACACTGAAAAAATCAAATATCCTCTATACCTTACCTATCTAGCTGCCATGCAATTCATAACATTCTTAGACGCAATCGGTGCCAGAAGTCAGTGACACGAGAGTGGTTTGTTTTTATTGGAATTTAAAGGCAAAAACATGTATACTCTCAAAACTTTTATACTTTATCCTTTCAAGACCATTAAAGTTCAGCGACTTTCTGGTCAAAATGTGCACCTAGTTTTGCCACCTCATTTATGGGCAACTAAGAGCAACACTTTGGAAGGAAGCAGACTGACATCACTGATATGGTGAAGATAACAAACACCTTTTTCACGACAGGAGTTGTATAATTAACTTCAGATATATGCGCAACCCTCCGCCAAGATCCTAAACGTTACAGTCTGCCAAGACAAACATAGCAATTTCCTAGCCTTTACGATCGACGAACTCCCTCAGTTACCTTGACAGAACTTCGTACTATTCAAAACATTAGAAACGCAGATTAGTGTATCCTGTGAACAAACTAACGCGCAGATTGCAAAACTTGAATACAAATCAGGGACACGCACAACGTCACGAGAACTATATGAAAACTTCATCAGGTCACAGCGTTCAACAAAGATTTTTTTTCTTCTATCAGCAGACGCTCCTTGTTCAGCAAGAGCCAAAAATCTGTTACACGTATTCCGTTTATCCGTGCAGCCCAACATAAATAGAATCCGGAATCTTGACGACCAGGAGTTTTTGGTTCACACTATAACGGTGACTATAGATAACTATTAGTCTGAATGCCGATGTAGAAAAAAAAAAGAAAAAGGCAACTCTCCATGCATTAGACTTTGTGTCATCTGTCCGTTCATGTTGAAAATTAACACACATTACTTCCAGGGAAACACAAAAGAAACGACATTAAATGAAGCTGTGACTGCTGCAAATCCAAGAACATAATATATTTAATAAGCTGCAATATCCAGGACATTTAGCGGACACGATAGTGTACAATAAAAACGGTCAGATTTTATAATATTGTTGTTTTATCATCTGTAATTCTTTACTCATCTTAATCATAAGTCAGTTTAAAAGCTCACTATAGCTTATGTTGCACCCCACCACCCGCCTCCACCCCCATCAGGGCTTCGAGAAATAGAAAGTGCTGCGGTTTCTTTGGGTGGTAGGGCTTGAGATGTCAGTTCATCTCAATGTCGGGTAAAAGTCCTACAAAATCGGAAGCAACGTCTCCTAAATGACCAAATGATGTCATTTCATCTCAGTTTTTGGTAAAAGTCCGACAAAATCGGAAGCTACGTCTCCAAAATTACCTAAATAGGGACGTGAAACGACAACACAAACAAAAGGGCATATTTTGTATATTGTACTCTTCCACACTTAGAATAGGTGTGCACTTGATTTGACTGATTGCTTTTCTAAATTGTGCCCTCTGAAAATGAGGCTGCAGCAAATCTTTCGCCTACCTAAAAAGGCGACAAAATATATTTGAAATAGTTGCCGCCACAGGCTTGCCTGTGTATCCATTCTCCTTATATTTAAGAAATAGATCAGCTCTAACTGTGATTTGTTGAGTAATAAATCACAGTTTGGAGGTCAGTTGTAAAGTAGATAAATCACGAGCGCGTAGCACGCGTGATTTGTCTACTTACAACTGACCGACAAACTGTAATTTATTACTCAACAAATCACAAACTAGAGCTGATCTATTTCGATTCTAACAGGCTGAAAATCGGCAATAATGCTGTTGTTGCCTTCAAAATCTCACAATTTTTCGCCATTGCTAGAAGAAATCCCGCTAAAATTATCGACTGAAACACATGCATTTATACCCTTTTCTAACGTTTTCGATGCGAGAATATGACGTTACACCGTCTAACGTCAAGGAAATCGACTAGTGACGTCTAAAATTTGCAGTTATTAATGACGTGACTCGTCACGCTCTTCCGAGCTGTGATTTGTTGCAGAATAAAACACAGTTATTTTCCATTGCCTATATAGGCGCGCTGTGTTAGAATTCTTATTTTCTGTTTTGCAGATGCTGATTTTTAGCCGTCATTTAGGTTGCATTAGTGTGTACTTCATGTTTGCCGGCAGAGCTACTTCAACATTGATGAAGAAAATTGGAGAGACGTGCATAGCAGGATATGTCCTTTTGTCACTCGTTGTGCTGTACGATGGTCGCATACAAATTTTATTTCCAGGTGGAAAATTTTTCTATTGTATTGCTTCATTGGTTTGTGTTGGACTGAGCTGGTGTGCTGTAGTTGTCGCTTCCTCCCTCATCTACATAGATACTGACCTCATTGATCCAAACTGGAAGAACAGATTTGCTTCTGATCTTAAAGATTTTGAATATTTTAAAAGCAATTATGAAGTGGACCATAATACATGGAATAAATACGAAGAGATCGAAATGATAGCGACACGATACGAAGCAGGACTTTACTGGACCGTTGTACGATTAATCATATGCAATGTTACTATAGTAGTTGGAATGCTGATAATTGCAAAGCAAGAGGTGAAAGCCAGTTGTCACCGATGTATCAGTCACTGAGGTCCAAGATCCATAAGGATTAGAAATTGACTCGCATCAAGAGACGATTTGTGACTTAAGGGGAATGAGAACACCTGGCATATTTATCTACCATTTTTCAAAAGGAGACAATTTTCGGAACTTCCTGTTCGCTTTTCTGTAATCCCTGTCCAACTGAAAAAAGGGTCTCCTCTTAAAGGAATAAATTTGCTACTGAGGAGCGAATTCTTTACTTTAAGAGTTGACCCCTATTGACATGGGAGACAAACATACTTTTGCAGGAGCTGCCTCCCATGAAGGTGATCCCATTCCCCTTAAACACCAATTATTCGTTTACTGTGGTCCATTGGCACTCATACTTGAGCCTCCGAAATTCTTCAGTAGGCCAAGATAGCAATTATTTAGGGATAATTTGGAGATAGAGGAGCTTTATTGGGTGTTTAAGGGCGAGGATTGTGGCCACGTAAAATCGATTTAAGCCCCCCAGTGGAAATCTTCCACTGACCGTTCCAAGGCGGCTCTTCTGTGGCGATTTATTTATGTTGTTGTTTGTTACTTACTGTGTGTATCACTTGTGTCTTTTGGTTTTGGATGGCCATATGGCCATTTTGTGGGAAAGTAACTGTCCTTATGACCTTCCTTTGTTTAGGTTTCCATTATGGTCTGGTCGCTTAATGTTTGTATTTCTTTCCCTTTGGTGTCTTTTATGGGTGGAGTAAGTTAATTGTATCAATTCCTGATCTTTGTTTTACTTCTACTTTTCATGTATTACTGAATTTATTAAACGAGTTGATGGAACGGGATAAAATGCGAAGTTTAGCCGAGCATTTTAAGCTTTTTCTTCAATGACTATAATACATTCAGTAATACATGAGCGCGAATGCAAGATTCTATCTACCATATGACATTTAAAACGCATCTTATTTACGATTTTTGTTTTACAATAATGTCAATATGCCATTAGTAAACGCGACGTCGCTAATGATATCGTACGTGTAACGTTGTGGGCGTATCTAACTAATTTGCATATTTAATCCACTAGTGGATTACCGAATTAAATACATGGCGTTATTACATTCTCAGACGTGACGTCATACGGTAAAAGGTCTTATTCAATTTAGAGATTGTCTTATTTTCATGAAATAGTATAGAAACACCTCAACAACACACCATTATTTTATGGAAAAATCGAAACAGTATCCCTAAATTATTCAAATTGACTGCCTGACCTGTGATCATCATTAAGGTTACCCCTGTGTGGAACAAATTATTATTAATAATCAGCCACAATAGTATAGCATTTATAGAGCCAAAAATGCCTGCACTATACAGATGACAAACAGGGTCAATTCGTAAAAAGTGGGCCAATACGGAAAAAAGAAAGCCAATGTGAGAAAAGGAGGGTCAATACGAAAACAAACAGGGCCAATACGACGCTTTATTGAAAAGTAGAAGTAAAACAAAGATCAGGAATCGATACAATTAACTTACTGCACCCATCAAAGACACCAAAGGGAAAGAAACACAAACATGAAGCGACCAGACCATAATGGAAACCTAAACAAAGGATGGCCAAAAGTACAGTTACTTTCCCACAAAATGGCCATCCAAAATAAAAAGACACAAGTGATACACACAGTAATTAACAAACAACAACATAAATAAACTGCCACAGAAGAATCGCCTTGGAGCGGTCAGTGGAAAGAATTCCACTGGGGGCTTAAATCGATTTTACATGGCCATAATCCTCGCCCTTACCTCTGTCGCGGTATACTCTAATTTTGTTTAGTCCGCATGAAGGCTTTCTAACTCATCAGTGTAACATCTCCGAGAACATACAAATAAAAAACTACAGAGATGAAACAAGGTTGAGGACTCGACAGCATACAACAACAGAATTGCTGGAGCAAAAGAAAACCAACAGTTAGACTCCGAGGGGCCCGACCAAAGACGGAGCATCAGGCGCAAACCAACATAAAGAATACTAAAATGAAATAAAATTCTATTTATGTTTTTACTCTGGAACCGTCATATAATCTTAAGCCCGACCCACCGGTGTGCATTTAATAAAATAGTTATTAACCAAGTTATTTTGTATTGGCCGTGTTACAGGTCCTTGATCTGCTGTATTGGACGGAGGCCGAAGGCCTGTAACTGGGCCTATACGAAATTACTTTGTTAATAACATTATAGTCCAAAAGATGTTTGAGCCATTGACGCAGAACTGTGTAAGGAATAGTGATTATCATATGGCATGTTTCATAGGAAGGCGCTTGTGACACACGCCTGGCAATAGTGATTTCACGTTATAACCGCTAATAACAGACATCTGTCATCGTGGATTAAAACGATAAATCACTATTACCAGACGTCTGTCAATGGCGGTTTTAATACCAGACGTATGAAAAGAAAAATCGCTATTACCAGACGCCAGTAAACAGCTATTCTATTTTAATACCATGCCCTAAAATCAGCCAGGGACTCCCATATCAGCCTGAGGGCCGGGCTTATATTGGCATTGGGCTGATATGGGATACGTTATACAAAATGCCATATCAAAGTTTATTTCTCATATATTTCCTTTTTATTTAGTTATGGTTTTATGTTTAAAGCTCTTCTAAAAAACAAAGCGAAGCTTTAGGCGAAGAGCAAAGGAAGAGTTGGCTTTATTTATACTATATGACCAGAAATTTCTGTCAGAACCGACTATGAACAATGTTATATATAAATGCCATTTTAAGTGTGAAGATAATTGATGATACGTTTCCATTTTCTTTATAGCTGATGCAATTTGACATGATACTGTTGACCTCTATTACCATAAATTCACATCTATTTATTTTCGCCGTTTTCCGAAGAGGTCGATATTATTTTTCAATAGATAGAGGTCAGTAAATGGGTCGCCATTAACGAAATGCATGAGTAGCTTACGAAAATCGACCTATTTGGTGATAACATTGACTAATTTATTCTTTGCATAAAGGTCAGTCTCATGTCAAATTGCACCAGCTCTACCCATGTTACACAGGAAACCGTAAAATATGACACTGACAAAGATGCTGCAGAATCTGATCAGGGCATGCACTTTTTGCAGCAAAAAATGTGGTGTAACAGGAAGACATCCGACCATTCCGAAGACTTTTACGTGAGATGTATAGTAAAGGGTGTGTGCGATATGGCATCATGTGCTCCAGATAAGGCCTTGTGTGTGTGTGTGTGTGTGTGTGTGTGTGTGTGTGTGTGTGTTTAATCCGAAACTTACTGATAATTTTCTTGTTTCTGCATGACAACACATGTTGTGGTACTCATTAGAAGCGCCTCTGCGCTTCTTATGAGTACCCACAATGTATGTTTGTATGCAGAAATAAGAAAAATAATATGTAGATATCCCCTTTTATCTGGGGCAACGGACTGAAATAAAGATATGATATGATATGATAAAAGGTGTCAATGCTGATCCTTTTTATCTATTCAGAGTAAACCCCGGTTGACAAGGGAAGCAACAATATTTTTGAATAGCTACCTCCCATGATCATTTATTGAATGGAAAGGAAAGCACCCAAACTTCATTTTATGAATATACGTTGTATTTAAAAGAACATACGTTGTATTTTACAGACAGAAAATTCTTCATCTACCACAATCTGTTTTTAAGCAGAAATAAAAAAATATTACACATGTGCCTGCAAACAGTGGTACTTTAACTGGTAGAAGAAAGTCGTTTTATTTAAAGACTGTAAATTTAAGGACTGACACAAATAAAATCATGAAAATGGTGTAAAAAGGAAAAATCGCACTTTGCTGTTTATAGTATTTGTTTGATTTGAGGTTTAACGTCCCCGTCAACACTGTAAAGGTCATTTTGGAGACGTTGCTTCCAATTTTGTGGGACTTTTACCCGACACTGAGATGAAATGACATCTCAAGCCCTGTCGCCCAATGAAACCAATAGGGTTTATTAGCATGGACGGTCCGCCTCGCACCGCGGTTCCTGGACATGCTTAGATCCTCTAAGCGGTTTACCAGTACTAGTGTGCGGGCCAGATTCAGCTCTGCGTGGAAGCATCATGCAGCCCATATATTTCTTCAAGCCCCTATGGGCGGGGGCTTTGCTGTTTATAGTAATTTGGCCGTGGTCTATGAAATATTTAATTATGTGTAACTGCAAATTATATAATTGTCTCTATTTAATCAAATCCCTTCCACCATAATTGAAGAGTTCTCAGAAAAACAGTTTTGTAATAAGATTCATAATGTAAAATGAGCTCAGGAATGAATGTGTATAACGATTTTATCATTTTGTCAATATACGGACCACTCGCTTCGACAGACAGATTTTCTGACAACTAAAATTGATGAAAGTTTCAGACGGACTGCAACAGAAAAATGTTCGAAAACGAAATGACGTCAGTACGAAACTCACCTTATGTTCGACCTTTGACAGATATTTCCTCCCTTACCGCGTAGTTTCACGGCATTTGTGGTCTAAGTGAAGGAACTGTATTGTTTTATTTCTTAATTATTTCTATCATTAAAACGATATTAGAAGACAATAAAATACATGCAGTCTTTAGCAACGCAAGTTTTATTAATGAGATGAATACTGAGGCTTCGTATGAGAAAGCGATTTTTTCGTGTTACATCATTTTCATGATTTTCGTTGTGTTATTCAGTGTTAGTCTTTAAATCTACAGACTAAAAGTCTTTAAATTTACAGACAGTCTTTAAATTTAAAGACAGTCTTTAAATAAAACGACTTTCTTCTACCTGTTTAACTACTCGAAACCATGATCTTATACCTAATCTATAAGAATTAGATTAAAAATGGTACATATTATTGTTGTTTTTACGTCACTATAGAGTCGATATTTTGCTTTGGGTAAAGCTATGGATAAATCTCAACATCAGTCGAGAAAGAAGGGTTTGAGTATACACTTAATAGGTGCAGTCTTTGCTTCCAAAGGATAAGCCTTTTAAAGAACATACTTAAGTCACTACAGCTGGTGTTAGGGGAGTGTATGGCGGCTGTTAAAGTCTCCCTGACCTGTGTAGTATATAATTTGTCCTTTGGGATCATTGATTCGATTGTAGGACCTTGAAAATATTTGAGGGTCACTGATGAGGTCTGGTTAGCCGAGGCTGGCTAGTCTGGTCCAGAAAACTGTACACTTAATACATTTAAGTTCTGTGGTGTATTCTTTGCTTCCAAAGGATTACCCTTTTACATATCTGTAAGGTTGATCATGATGCAGACTTGTTGGTGTATCACATTTTACGAACAACCTGACAATCCTCGCTTAAAATGAGAAAGGTATGTCCGTTTTCTTATTTATGATCACTCGAGATGGTGCTGTTCTGATTATCTGACAAAATAACAAAAACAGTGTTTATGAAATAAATATTTAGTTAATTGAATGTAATGTTAGTCTCAATTAATTTGTGCCCAAAGGATGGTTTAAGTCGCTATTCAAAATAATAAGTTGTCACATTTTAGCTTCTCAGAGCCAAGGGCTACGGGGGAATTTATAGGATAGGCAGTGGCTCGTCGTCTTCGCCATCGTCAAAATTTTCAAATGACATCTTCTCAGAAACTGCTAGGCCCCTTGAATCCAAATTACATGTGGAGCCTACATGGGTGTGTGTGGGTGTGTGGGGTGGGGGGGGGGGAGCATTTTTGCTCATTGTAGCCCATGGCATCAGAATTTATATTTCGAGTCAACTGAATGGAAGTTTATCAATTCCAAAGGTCAAAGTCATTTACTGACCTTTGTCCTGGATGGCCCACATTCAGTACTGCTCCACATTCCGCACTGCTGAGCTGATTGAAACCAAATTACATGTGAATGGGATGGGATGGGGCAATGAAAATTAATATGTAGTTTTGGGTCGAATAACCAAGATGGCTGCCATGTCCAACCATTTGAAAATCATTTGAACCAAATGGCGGATTACCTTGAGACTTGGGACTCGGGTCCTAACCAAATTTATTCAGGTGGTGACTTTTGATGGGCTTGACTTATTTTACGCCAAGATCAACTTTGATCACTTCAACCTTTGTATGTGAAAGTGGCAAAACAGTGGATTTTTATGTCCCGCCACTTTTTGAGTGGTGGAGAATTATGTTATACCCTCCGACATTTTGAGTGTCGGTCCGTCCGTCAGCGCTCATAGTTTTGTGTCGCTCCATAACATTGATACCATTTGAGATAATTTCACGAAACTTCACAGATATGTAGAGCACCGTGAGACGGTGTGGAGAACAGATGGACTGTAACTCTGATTTTCCTACTTTTGGAGTATTTGCCCTTTGAACATTAAACATAGCCATTTCTATCATAGTTTCGTGCCCGCTCCCTAACTCTGATACCATTTGAGATATTTTCACGAAACATCACAGATATGTAGAGCACCATGAGACGATGTGCAGAATAGTGAACCGTAACTCTGATTTTCCTGCGTTTGCAGTTATTGCCCTTTGAACATTGAACAACCATTTCTATCATAGTTTCATGTCCGCACCATAGCACTGGTACCAGTTGAGATATTTTCACGAATCTTCATAGATATTTACAGCTCTATGAGACATCGTGCAAAACATATGAGCCGTAACTCTGATTTTCCTACTTCGGGAGTTATTGCCCCTTAAACATTGAACATAGCCATTTCTATCATGTAGTCTGTTTGAATTACTATATCTCCTATATCATTGTTCCAAGGCGGATGCACCGCCTTGGAACAATGACTCCTTTTGGGTTAAACTCCAAAATAATGTATTAGTCTTCATGAAGTTTTTACTGACTTTACCTGTGTTCGCACTGCAACTGCATTCCTGTCAGTAGTTTGTATCTAATAATGATCCTTTATTTAGACTTTTTACGCCAACTGATGTGTTTCTATTTGACGTCGTCACCATTGACGTCGTGTGACGTCGACGTCATTTCCTGTCTACTTGTTTATTACACTTGATAAAGGCCAATAATGGCCGAAACGTTGTGTTAATAAATAAATAAAACCAATTTGAAGTTGTTCTCTGAAAAAATTTCATGTATATCTCCTGAACATATTCATGGATTCTGACTGAACTTGCATGGTCACTTCAGTACGATAGGAGAAAACATCCGTTAGGTTTTTATGACCATAACCTTATTGTCAAGGGCACAGGCCCCGAAAAACTGTCAACTTTTGGCCCAAAATGCCAAATCTGCACCCTTTTTCATGAACGAATCAATGAAATCTGGTCAAACTTGGCACAATATATCATTGCAACCGACCAAATATTTTATGAGATTTTTGTGACCTTGATCTTATTTCCAAGGACACAGGCCCCCAAAACTGTCAATTTTGTCTTGTCTGCACCCTGTCTCTTGAATAAATAGATGACATTTGGTCAAACTTAGTACAATGTATCATTGCATGGTTTACTTTTGGTGACCTTTGGCCCCTAAAAACTGTCAATTTTGGGACAGAAATGGCTTGTCTGCACCCGTTCACTTGAACGAATCAGGAGATATTTTCTGTTAACTTCACACAAATGTTGAATGAGGGGCACCATGCGGGGTTCTGCACCAAATAAGAACTGTAATTCCTTTTGGAGCTATGACCCTTTGAAGAATGAAAATAGTAATCTCAGTCATGTATTCATGTCAAATTTGAAGTTATGGCACTTGCTTGATGTATGTTGGGGCATGACGCTGTGCTTGCAGCGCTTTTATTCTTACTCTGTCATAGCTTGTGGCATCAGAATTGATATTCCTAGGTCGAATTTGGTCACAAGCAAGGTCGTTTTTGCTCACTTGGGCCTAAATGGAAAACGGCAAAACTGTACATGTCAGAATTGATATTTGCAGTTAGCGATGGCTATCATTCCCATATATGGACACCACGGAGGCTTCTAGGGAACTGAAAGGCTAGATTTTTCAAGTCATCATGGTTTGTTGAAAAACATAGCTACCAAAGGACGGGGAGAGTTTTTCACACTTTACCTATGGTGAGCGTAGTAACCAATAGACCTCCTTTTTGTTTTTAGCTCACCTGGACCGAAGGCTCCAGGGGAGCTTATAGGATGGTAGTCCGTCCGTCGTCCGCCCGTCGTCCGTCCACAATTTAACCAGTTATATCTCTCCAGCCTGCAGGCTGATCTCGATCATTTCTTATATGTTGCATGCCATTGGTAGGGCATTGATGATGTTAGCTTTTTATCGAAATTGAATGAAAAGTTTGGTTGCTATGGCAACCACACGATGCCTTAGACTGACAATGGGAAATGCTTGTCATCACCGTAGCACCTTCAGTTTTTATCGGATCTTTCTGAAACATATATATAAGTAGACTGGGGATGAAAGCTCGAATGAGTTCGAAAACTGGCAAGGTCGGCCCATTAATCATAGAGTTACGTCCCCTTGGTTGCTAAAAATGCCTATTTTGACCTTGTCATCACCGTTTTGATCGGATCTGCCTGAAACTTATATACAAGTAAGTCAGGATTAAAAGCTTGGATAAATTCGAAAACTAGCGATGTCGGTCAATTACCCACAGAGATATGTCCCCTACTTTGCTGAAAATGCTTATTTTCGACCTTGGCATCACTGTAGTCGCATCAGTTTTGATCAGATCTTCTTGAAACTTACAAACAAGTAAGTCAGGGATAAAAGCTCGATTGAGTTCAAAACCTGTCGTGGCCGGCCTATCTGTGATAGAGTTACGTCCCCTTGATTACTGAAAATGCCTATTTTTGACCTTGCCATCATCGTAGCCCCTTCAGTTTTCATAGGATCTTTTTTAAACTTACATGTAAGTAAGTAAGGGATAAAACCTCGGCTGAGTTAAACAAAATTGGTGAGGTCGGCCTTTATTTCAGAGAGCTAGGTCCCCCTTGATTACAGAAAATGCCTATCTTTGACATTGCCATCAACGTAGCCCCTTCAGTTTTCATTCGAACTTCTTGAAACTTACATGTAAGTAAATCAGGGATAAATGCTTGGATCTGTTCGAAAAGTGATGAGGTCAGCCTATTTATCATAGAGTTACGTCCCTTTGATTGAAGAAAATGCCTATTTTTGACCTCGTCATCGCGGTGATTCCTTCCGTTTTCATCGGACCTTCTTGAAACTTATATGTAAGTAAGTCAGGAATAAAATCTCGGATGTCTTTGAAAACTTACTATGTCAGTCGATAACACAGAGTTATGTCTCCTACTTTGCTGAAAATGCTTATTTTCGACCTTGTCATCACAGCTGCTCCTTCAGTTTTGATCTGATATTCTTGAAACTTGCAAGCAAGTAACTCAGGTATAAAAGCTCGGCTAGTGAGGTTGGCTTATTTATCATATAGTTACATCCCTTCGATTGCAGAAAAATGCCTATTTTTAGCTCGGCTGTTTTCGAAGAAAACGACGAGGTATTGGCATAGCTCTGGCGTCGTCTGCGTCGTCGTCGTGCAAAAACTTGGACATTTTGTAATATCTCTGTCATTACTGGACATATTTACTTGAAACTCGGACTAGTTGTTCATTGTGAAAAGGGGAACTCATACCAATAGGTGAGGTAACCCTCAAAATATTTTGACACAGTTATGCCCCTTTTTCGACTTAGAATTTTTGTGTCGTCGTCGTGCAAAAACTTGGACATTTTGTAATATCTCTGTCATTACTGACCATATTTAATTGAAACTCGGACTAGTTGTTCATTATGAAAAGGGGAACTCATACCAATAGGTGAGGTAACCCCCAAAATATTTTTGCCCCTTTTTCGACTTAGATTTTTGCAGCCGTGTTTTGGCACCCGCATGCGGTGCTCTTGTTGACCTTGTCATCACCATAGCGCCTTCAGTTTTATCGAATCTTCTTGAAACTTACTTATAAGCAAGTCAGGGATAAAAGCTCGAATGAGTTGGAAAACTCCTTATGACCTTAGCTGTGGGTGAGACGTAAAACTCAAACACTCACTCACTCTTTCAGTTCCCATAAAGAAGTTCCCAGTCCTTTTTACCATATATGGGAATGATAGCCATCTTGGCCCTAATTTGCTGACTGCAAATATCAATTCTGACAGTTTTGCCGTTTTCCATTTAGACCCAAGTGACCAAATACGACCTTGCTCGTGACCAAAATCGACCTAGGAATATCAATTCTGATGTCTATTTATCATAAGAGTTATGTCCCTATTGATTGCAGATCATGCTCATTTTCTACCTTGTCATCACCGCTGCTCCTTCAGTTTTGAGCGGATCTTCTTGAAACTGAAAAACAAGTAAATCAGGGATAAAGCTCGAATGAGTTCGAAAACTAGTGTGGTTTGCCTATTTATCATAGTGTACATCCCTTTGATTGTAGAAAATGCCTATTTATGACCTTGCCATCATTATAGCCCCTTCACTTTTTATCGGACATTCTTGAAACTTACTTCTACGCGAGTCAGGGATAAAAGCTCAAATGAGTTCGAAAACCGGCGAGGTCGGCCTTTTTATCATAGGAGTTATGTCCCCCTTGCTTGCAGAAAATGCTTACTTTTGACCTGTCATCACCGTAGCTCCTTCAGTTTTTATCGGATCTTCTTGAAACTTACATGTAAGTAATTCAGGGACAAAAGCTCGGATGAGTTCAAAAACAGATGAGGTCAGTCTATTTATCATAGAGTTACTTCCATTTGATTGCAGAAACTGCCTGTTTTTGACCTTGTCATCACCGTAGCCCCTTCAGTTTTGATCGGATCTTCTTATAAGTAACAAACAAGTAAGTCAGGGATAAAAACTCGGCTGACTTCAAAAACTGGCGAGGTTGACCTATTTATTTCCCTTTGATTGCTGGAAATGTCCATTTTTGACATTCTCATCATCATTACCTAAGTTTTGAACGAATCTTTTACATTGACTAACTTATATAGAGGAAATCTTTAAACATCCTCTTTTCTGAAACCACTAGGCCCAGGTCTTTGATATTTGGTATGAAGCTTCATCTAGTGGACCTGTACCAAGATTTTCAAATTATAGCCTTTGGGCCATATATCACCCTACACATGGGTTCAACTGATGCACAACTCTGTTGACAACCCTGAATCTATGAAGATATTTAATAATGTATATCTATCCGGTTAACTAACATGCCTTTCCTTCTTTCACAGTTTCTTCTTTTTTTTTCTAAATATCCCTTATGATTTTCAGGTCCGCAGGTGAGCGATACAGGGCCATCTTGGCCTCTGGTTTTCATTTAACTAGACTCTATCCCTTCAAAAAGTGTACCAGCATAGACCACAAAAATTAGTCGAAATGACAAAGATGCTTCAAAGAAAAAACATGTACATGTAATTTGATTAATTACTCTTTGTCATGGGGCAACCGCAAACTAAACTTTGTGGGTAATCAGGTTATCCGAATGTGCAGTCGTGTCCATTCTAGCAGGCGAGCTCATAGTCCGCGACCCGTCTTCGATACAAAATATTCTGCATTTTGGTTGTTATGTGTCTCGCCGCCCCCCCCCCCCCCTCCCCCCGTTTTTTTGTTGTTGTTTTTTTCAGGGAGGCTTATTGTTTTTTCCCCGGGCGTCTGTCTGTCCGTCTGTCACAAAATCGTGTCCGCTCTATAACTTGAAAACTGTTCGAGCTATCTTCATGAAACTTCATAAAAATATTAATCAATATTAGACGACGTGCAGAGCGCAAGAACTACAACTCTCATTTATACTTTTTGAGTTATCTCCCTTTGAAGTTTGTCGGTATGTATATGTATGTATGAGCAAATCTTGTCCGGTCAATAACTTTCATTTTTTATACCCCGCCACACGATAGTGGCGGGGTATTATGTTATACCCTCCGGTGTCCGTCCGTCCGTCCGTCCGTGTGTCTGTCCGTCCGTCCGTCCGCACTTCGTTTCCGATCGATAACTTGAGTATTTTTTCACGGATTTTGTTCAAATTTTGCATACATATTGGTATCGGGGATGAGTGGTTTGGGATTGTTAATGGGCAAAATCCGTTAATTTTTAGCAGAGTTATTGCCCTTTTCAGTATATGAAAAATGGTTTTTGGCCTCTAATTCCCTTACTATATGGAATATCTGGATGAAACTTCACAGATATATAGAGGACTAAACGGTTCATATTGTGGACAAGGACTGCTACTCTGGCTGTTCCAGTTCTTGAGTTATCTGCCCTTGACGTATTTAAAAAATGCATTTTAGACTGTAGTTCGTTTATCATTTTCAATATCTTGCTGAAACTTCATAGATATGTAGTAGATGAGTAATTATATACTGTGGCAAAGGAACATGACTCTGGCTTTCCCAGCGATTGAGTTAACTGCCTTTGAAATATCTGAAAAAAAAATGGTTTTTGGCCTCTAATTCCCTTACTATATGGAATATCTGGATGAAACTTCACAGATATATAGAGGACTTAATGGTTCATATCGTGGCCAAGGACCGCTACTCTGGCTATACCAGTTCTTGAGTTATCTGCCCTTGAAGTATTTAAAATGCATTTTAGACTGTAGTTTATTATTTACAATATCTTGCTGAAACTTCATAGATATGTAGTAGATTAAATGTTACATACAGTGGCAAAGGAACCTGACTCTGGCTTTCCCAGCAATTGAGTTATCTGCCCTTGAAATATATATAAAAAAGGGATTTAGGCCTATAGTTCATTTATTATTTGAAATATATGGATAAAACTTCTACACCCTCTGCTGCCTGTCTGTCTTTCTGTCCATCCATTTGTATGTCTGTCCATCTGTCTGTCTGTCCCTTTTCAGTATCTGAAAAATAGTTTTTGGCCTCTAGTTCCCTTACTATATGAAATATTTGGATTAAACTTTACAGCTATATAGAGGACTAAAGGGTACATATTGTGACCAAGGACCATATAGAGGAGTAAAGGGTACATATTGTGGCCAAGGACCACTTCTCTGGCTGTTCCAGTTCTTTAGTTATTTGCCCTTGATGTATTAAAAATCGATTTTAGACTCTCGTTCCTTTATTACTTGCAATATCTTGCTGAAATTTCATAGATGTACAGCAGACTAAATATTACATATTGTGGCAAAGGTACATGACTTTTGCTGTCCCTGCCCTTGATAAGTCTGAAAAATGGAATTTGTGTCTGTTGGTCAGTGCATACAAAACGGAATTTATGTCTGTTGGTCAGTGCATACTTAATGGAAATCCATCCAGCCATCTGTGTTTTATTTCCAGTCAATAATTTGAACATTCTTTGCTGAAGCTGCTGCTATCTAATAGTGAAAAAGGTGAGATAGAACATCTACCCATGCTAGAATTAATTTGTGGATTTTGTCCCTGTGAGAATGCCAAAAGATCACCCACAAACATCTTAATTTATGATTGGTTGCCATTTTGCTTAATCCTTTTGATTGAAGCCTTATCAACCTCACCCTTTGAATTTGCAGTAAAAGCCTAACCAAATAGATGCCTAAAATAAAGGCCCTTCTAAGTGGTTAACCAGTACTTAGTGCACATACTTCATGCCTGCCCTTCTTGAATCTTGAATCTTGAATCAGCGGAAGGAGCACAATGACCGTAGAAATTACTTCATGATCAGTCTTCACGAAAGAATATAGTCAGGCAGGCAGTACATCGAAAAACATGAAATTCTTACATGTACCACATAAAGATACATGTTCCACAGCCATTTAAGGTAAATACTTGCCTCCATAATTTTCTAATAATGTCAACTTATTCAGTTGCCTTCCCATCAAATGTCTGAAAAATGGATTTTTACATATGCTTCTTACATCTTCTAACAACTTCATCCACTCACATTAAGACATTACACTTGCGGATCATATCTCTGCTATCCCCTTTCTAGTTATTTAGCCTTGATATATTTTCAAATAAGTTACATTGCTTAGCAGTGGCGGGGTATTATGCAGTGTCTGCGGTGCTTTTATTAGATAGATTTTGAAATTACTTGGCAGAAATATGAACCACCATGAGAC
Organism: Lucinisca nassula; assembly: GCA_963580285.1. Classification (NCBI taxonomy): domain Eukaryota; kingdom Metazoa; phylum Mollusca; class Bivalvia; order Lucinida; family Lucinidae; genus Lucinisca; species Lucinisca nassula. The sequence continues at coordinate 21,215,813 of OY757021.1, forward strand.
GATGTGCAGGGCGTACTTTAAAGGTCAATGCCATATTTAGAGGTCAAAGGTAAAAAAGGGCCTTTTTCGTGTTTGGTCAATAACTTTCTTATTTTTAGATAGAATTTGACATTACTTGGCAGAAATATTAACTACGATGAGACGATGTGAAGCACGCATGATTCAGGTTGGTGCTTTAAAGATCGAGGTCATTCATAGAGGTCAACGGTCAAAAAAGGGCCTTTTTTCGTGTTTGGTCAATAACTTTCTTGTTTTTGATAGAATTTGAAATTGCTTGGCAGAAATGTTAACCACCATGAGATGATGCGTTGTGCGCATGACCCAGTTTGGTACCTCAAAGGTCAAGGTCATACATAGAGGTCAAAGGTCAAAAAGGGAACTTTTTTCGTGTTTGGTCAATAACTTCCTTATTTGTAGATGGATTTTGAAATTACTTGACAGAAATGTTAACCACAATGAGACGATGTGTCTCTTGTATGACCCATGTTGGTATCTCAAAGGTCAAGGTCATACTATAATGTCAAAGGTAAAAAGGGGGTCTTTTTTTAGTGTCAGTCAATAACTTTCTTATTCCTGGATGGATTGTAAAATTACTTGGCAGAAATGTTAACCATCATGAGACAATTTGTTGCGTGCTAGAACCAGGTCGGTACCTCCAAGGTCAAGGTCATACAAAGAGGTCAAAGGTTAAAAAAAGTTTTTTTTTGTGTCCAGTCAATAACTTTTATATTTCTGGATGGACTTTTTAAAGTACCTTGCAGAAATGTTCACCTTCATTAGATGATGAGTCGTGTGCAAGACCAAGGTCTATACCTCCAATGTCTAGGTCATACTTAGAGGTCAAAGGTAAAAAATGGGCCTTTTTGTGTACAGTCAATAACTTTCTTATTCTTCAGTGGATTATGAAATTACTTGTCAGAAATGTTAACCACCCTGAGACGATGTGTTGTACCTCAAAGATCAATGCCATACTTAGAGGTCAATGTTAAAAAGGGCTTTTTTGTGTACGGTCAATAACTTTCTGATTTATCTATGAACTATTTAAAGTTACTTTGCAGAAATGTTCATCTTCATTAGACGATGTGTTGCACACAAGACCCATGTCAATACCTCCAATGCCAAGGTTATACTTAGAGGTCAAAAAGAGGGAGCCATCTGTGTTTTTATAGAAAAACAAATTCTTGTTAATAAACTGTGCACAGCGAACACTGGTCAGACTGTGTGCAGGCTGATCTGAGTCTTTGCTAAACGCACTTGTTCAAAAAGATTTTTTTTAAACACGGCATTAATATTTTGGCGAGCGAGACTTCCGTTAGTCCGTCTGACCGTTAACAGAGATATAGCAACTTCTAAGGTACAATTGACCATAAAACTTCATAAGTATAGTATATGCGCCATTGTGAATCGAGCGGACCACTCCCATCACGAAAACACGCCTATATAATTTTGACCCCCTTGAACCCCACTCTTATATAGTAAAACTGGGGTTTACAGGCCGGGTAAACCTTATTTTTCTTATTTCTGCTCTAAAATATAGATTGTGGGTACTCGTTAGAACCGCCTTCACGAGGCGGTTCTAACGAGTACCCGCAATCTATATTTTGAGCAGAACTAAGAATAATGTCACATTTTTTCATCTTAAAATTTTCGTGTTTTTTTTTTCGGCGGTAAAGTCTACAATGGATTTGTATAGGCGTGTTTTCGTAATGCCAAAACTGGACCATTGTGTCCTGCTTTGATCAAAAACGTTTACTACGTCGACTATGTGTCTTGCCTTCCACCATTCCCAGCTCCTCCAAACATTATCACTAAACTACTCCGAGTCACAGTACCAATCAAAGCACTGAGAGTACTGGTTGGTCGTGTCTCTGAGAGTGTAGGTCGGAGAAATAGTCCTAAACAGTTTCATTTAACACTAAATTTCCAGTTTTTTTTAAGCAAATAGTGTTGATCTTGATCCGACGTCGCGTTCTGTGGCGTCTGGTCTGGGTCTACACTGTTTGCCAAGCCTAAGCTTTGATTCCAAGATAACCCTCTTGCGCAACATACTGACCTCACTGCGGCTATTTTCTATAAAAGAAAAAAAGAGTTATTCCGACGAGTCAGTGATAGCCACGTGGACTTTAGCACTGGAGAGCTTTTCTGCTCAGTAACTTTGGGTCGACTGACAAATAATCGACCCAAAATTAGCCTTGCAATTTGTTCCGCTATGAGGTCAGAGTGTTGCATTCATGTAAAAGAGTTATCTGTAAAATCTGGACTGGAATAATGTGCGGATCCAGCGGCTGATCAGGGTCTACACTGTTTGCATGAGGTACAATAACTTAAGGAAAAACCGAAACCATCCAAGTCCCCGTTCATGTCCATTTTCACAGTCGGCCAATCAGTACTGTCAGTGCTTTGATTTATTTTCCATCGAATCCTCTCGCGCTTGCGTTTCAGGAGAGCAATCTTCCATCACTGAAATCGGACATGTCCATTCTACTAAATAGGGCGTCTAGCTGAATGGCAAGCGATATATATCCCGATAATATGTCTCAGAGCCATCACATCTGACGGGATATACACTGTTTGCATAAGAATCTGTACCGGGCTTAAGGGTTGTAAGGGATAACCTTTGTTGTTGTCCCGAGAGGGGCAGACTTAGTAACATACATTGGAATCAAAATAAAAAGGGATAATTTGAAACCGTAGATTGTACATTTGGCCCCCGCCCATCGTGGCTTGAAGAAATATGTGGGCTGCACGATGCTTCTACGCAGAGCTAAATCCGACCCGCACACGAGTACTGGTAAACCGCTTAGAGGATCTGAGCCTGCCCAGGCAAAGCGGTACGAGTCGGACCGTCCATGCATATAAACCCGATTGGTTTCATTGGGCGACAGGGCTTGAGATATCATTCCATCTGCATGATGCTTCCACGCAGAGCTGAAACCGTCCGCACACTAGTACTGGTAAACCGCTTAGAGGATCTCAGCCTGTCCAGGAACCGCGGTGCGAGTCGGCCCGTCCATGCTTATAAACCCTATTGGTTTCATTGGGCGACAGGGCTTGAGGTGTCATTTCATCTCAATATCGGGTAAAAGTCCCAAAAAATTGGAAGCAGCGTCTCCAAAATGACCTATGTTGTGTTGACGGGGACGTTAAACCTCAAATCAAACAAACAATGTCATTCCAGCTCAACGTCGGGTAGAAGTCCCACAAAATTGGAAGCAACGTCTCCAAAATGACCTTTACAGTATTGACGGGGACATTAAACCTCAAACCAAACAAATAAACAAACAAACAAAGATTGTACATTCTAATCTAGTTCAGAACTGATTTGAGCTGAGTCTTATACCTTTAATACCGGTATTGAAAGCAAACAAAGTAGACCCTAAACAGCCGGCTGATAGTAAAACAATCAACCCAAAAAGTAGACTCGCATTGTACTTGGGTACTTGCACCGAAATCGACGTGTTTCGCCTTCCACGAGTTCCAGATCAGTAGATGCACAAACCAGCATAGGTTAACATTCTAAAACATAGGACACTATTACCAACATGTACTTGGACAAAAATCGACCGTATGCATGCATATTCTGACATGTTAACTGCATCTCGACCACAAGCCCCTGCTCCGCCGTGTGCACCAAACAACTGCAGGTCAGGACCTGCAAAACTAGGTCATTGTGGCCTATTCAGACAAAGATCTCCACCAAACTTCACCAGAGCTCCACCAAGGTTCATCAGCGCTGCATAATACAGGTCTGGGTCACCAAACACCATGCCAAATACCAGGTCACTGTGACCTACTTTTCACAAAAAAAACGACCACGTGTCTTGTTTTAATAAGGCTGACACGATTATTCGGATAAAATCGATCGATTAATTCCACGAAAAGGATTATCATTTCTGATTTGCTTTTAATCGATTACTTGATAGGTACAGTTTACTACCCAAAGTTATGCCTAAAATAGCTGGATGAGTGGCAAACAGTGCATACCCTGATGAGAATGCGTCGTCTCACCTGGGACTACACTGTTTTCTCAGACCTGTCTGTTCAAATATACATATAGTAAAGCGCAACATATGGTAAGAGTCATGCTCAGACAGAAAGTCAGACAGGTAAAATTATGACAAAAACCTTAGCGATTACTAATTGATTATCGATCGCAATGACAGGACTGATAATCGATTATCTTTTCAGCTCCGATTAGCCAGCCATATTTGTCTACCATGTCCACTGTATATTACAATCCACAAGTCCCAGCATCACAAAAGTTCATTGGTTGATACATCAATGCACGCCGTGCCACTATCCCCAAAACTAAGTGACTGTGACCTATATACTTACATGCGGTCATGCATTTCGATCGCATGTCTCTTTTACCAGGCCGCTTAACCTGTCAAATAACCTGCGGATTCGACTTGCTGGGCCCCGGAAGCAGTCTAGATCATGTTCACTCCGCTAAGAATGACATTGGCGACCTGTTCATAAATTTATCTTTACATTTCCAGTGTAAAGCCTAATGTAAACCTATAGAAAACAACGCACATGTAGTTCATACTTCCATGAACGTATCAAGTCACATGAGTTTGGGTGACGTCAAGTAATGCCAGTCTAAACCAAGGTTCTCTACGACTCTACGATCTTATTGGGCGTTGGCGACGTCAACGCTGTTCCACCCTTTGTAGAAAAACAGTAAAGAAATGTTTTTTGTTGTTGTTGTTGTTTTTTTTGTGTGTGTGTGTGTGTGTGTGTGTGTGTGTGTGTGTGTGTGTGTGTGTGTGTGTGTGTGTGTGTGTGTGTGTGTGTGTGTGTGTGTTTCAGCTTTAAAAGTTGGCTCGACATGATCTTAATAGTGTTGACTGGGACGTTAAACTCTAAACCACACCAATGCGAGTTAAAGCCTAGCCGGACACATTTCGTGGAGAAAGATCTTGAAATAGTTTCTACATCAATAAATTCTTATCCTTCCACAACATCACGATAACAAGTCGGTTAAAGGAAGACCCCTCTAAACCCCATTTTATATGGAGAAAAGTGGGGTTTACTGGGGTATACATTTTCTGCTTATTTTTGCTCAAAAACATAGATTGTGGGTACTCGTTAGAACCGCCTCATTGAGGCGGTTCTAACGAGCACCCACTATCTATGTTGAAAGCAGAAATAAGAAAGATGTCATTTTTACCCAAAATGTGTAATTTCTGACACGATGTTGGACGCCATTATTTCACACGGACATGTTTTCCTAATGAAATTCAAGGCGAACAACTGCCAGTACATAAAGTTAACATGTCTGTGTTACACAGACTTGTTAATGCCATGTGCTGACAGTTGAAACCCCAAATTTACATAATGAAAAACGATTCCTATTTTACTCAAAAACTAAACTCTCTGAGGAGGTTCAAATAAGCATCCACGATGTGTTTGTAGTGAATATAAGCAAAATATCTCATTTATAAAAAAAAAAATCAGTATCAGTATTATAAAAAATGAAAGCACTATTCCACACGTTTTTATTTCGGTTCTACAGCCTTTTCTACGGAACCCGGAAAGGGACATGATTTTTTTATTTTTATTATGTTGTGCGAACAAGATAATATCATGAGTGGACAAGATATTATCTTGTTCGGACAACACACTATCTTGTGCGGACAAGATAATATCATGAGTGGACAAGATATTATCTTGTGCGGACAACATAATATCTTGTTCGCACAACATATTATCTTGTGCGCACAAGATATTAAGTAGATCTTGTGCGGACATGATAATATCTTGTGCGTACAAGATAATATCTTGTCCGGACAAGATATTATCTTGTTCGCACAACTTAATATCTTGTCCGCACAAGATAATATGTTGTGCGAACAAGATAATATCTTGTCCGCACAAGATAATAGCCTGTTCGCACAACTTTCCAAGCTCTTTGTTGTGCAAACAAGATAATATGTTGTGCGAACAAGATAATATCTTGTCCGCACAAGATATTAAGTTGTGCAAACAAGATATTATCTTGTCCGCACAAGATAATATGTCCGCACAACATAAATTATGTTGTCCGCACAAGATAATATCTTGTCTGCACAACATATTATCTTGTTCGCACAACTTAATATATTGTTAGCACAACATATTAAAAAAAATATGTCCCTTCCCGGGTTCCGTACTTTTCAGTATTATTTCTTTTAATCAGGTTGGCAAAAAAAAAAAAAAAAACACAAAAACGACGATCCCGTAAAAAAAAACTCAGTGACTTTCCGTTGCAGTATTTGGCATGGGCTATTCGGCTCGAACACTCAGCGATGAGAGACCTAATGTTAAGGAGTATATGCTCTTTACCACCAGGTCACGGAAACCCGTCGCACGAAAATATCCTGTTCTTAAGAAGTGAATTTTATTTTTTCTGGTATTCATAAAAAGTATGAACGACAGCGGATCGCCAGCAAAGTTTACATGGACCCTTTCATTCATACTAAATTAAGTTGATTTCTTATATTTACATTCTTTGCTCCCCATCACTTGGCGAAAAAAAGGTTATAATGCAAACTTTTAAAGCTAAAAAAAAACAAAAACATTTACACGCTGCGTTTCTACAAAGAGCGGAATAGCGTTGACGTCGCCAAGGCCCAATCAGATCGTAGAGAACCATGGTTTAGACTGACGTCACTTGACGTCACAGAAAATCAAGTGACTCGATGCGTTCATGGAAGTATGAACTACATTGCTTTCTATAGGCTTTACATTAGGCTTTACACTAGATAAGTGACTATATAAATATGAAAATAGTTGTTGGTATTCCAAGATAAAAACCATCCTTTACAGATAAAACAAATAATTATTCACATATCGCCAATTACAATCAGTCAACATTTCGTTCTCAAGTGATTTGAGCTTCACAAAAAGGTCAGGTTTAAACCTCGAGGTTGACGTTCAGGAGATCAGCTTAATCAGTTTAAGTAGTCTATAACCGCCCCGATATGACCTTTATAACAGTGGCTGGGTCTTATCGAGTCGATCTACGAGAAAAGGGCCCATAGCATTCTCAAATTTATGCCCTTCAACTGCACATGCGCAGCCAAATAATTAAGGCTAGACACGTGACTCCTAGTTCGATGCTAGCTCAAGGCCTCCTCTGTTTGAATGCGAGCAGCAAAGACTCGCGAGTTATGCGCAGGCTCGCCCGAGCCATTGCCGGTCGCCAATAAGCTATGTACCAGGTTGAAATGTACAAATCTTTTCTGCTCCATTTACTCGACCCGCATGTCCGCAGTGTATACAAAGGCAATACTAGTAAACCGTGTTGTAATGGACATCCACTCAAGGTCGATGGTTTCTTCTGATACTCCAGTTTCCTCCATCACGTATGACACAATACGCTACCAATTGCACCTTCTAGAATGTGTTCAAAAGTTGTTTTTTTTAGCTCTCCGTATAATAAGTGGGTATCTATGTGGTGCTGTATTGCTATGAATCCCATATTTTGTGATATCATTAAACCCAATTAGTGATGTCACTAATTCTATTTAGTGATATCACTAAATAGATTTGAATTTGTGATATCACAAAATCGATTTAGTGAGTGTATACAACGGCAATACTAGTAAACCGCGTTGTAATGGATTTGTAGTGCGCAGGGGTAAGGCCCTCGCTTGTTGCCTCTTCTGTCCGGGTTCGATCCCCGGCGTCGGCATGTCGCAGGGTCGAGGGCGTCCACTCAAGGTCGATGGTTTCTTCTGATACTCCAGTTTCCTCCATCACGTATGACACAATACGCTAACAATTGCACCTTCTAGAATGTGTTCAAAAGTTGTTTTTTTTAGCTCTCCGTATAATAAGTGGGTATCTATGTGGTGCTGTATTGCTATGAATCCCATATTTTGTGATATCATTAAACCCAATTAGTGATGTCACTAATTCTATTTACTGATATCACTAAATAGATTTGAATTTGTGATATCACAAAATCGATTTAGTGATTAAAAACAATTAGTGATATCACTAAATAGAATTGGTGATATCACAAAATCATGCCAATTTGGTGATATCACAAAATCGATTTAGTGATGTCAAAAATAGTGGCTTTATAGCAAAGCAGCACCTCATAGGTATCCAGTGAATGATCCACTCCAAAAATAAATACATGTGTATTTTAAACTTTATTTCTGGGTTGCTTTGTTTGTTTGTTTGTATTGGAGTATAACGGCCCGGTCAACACTATTTAAAGAAACTGAAATTGTGCATGTAACATGTATGAAACTTCTTCAAGTTGTCAATAAAATCACAACTGCCCCCGGGGCAAGCGATCGGTAGATGTTTAAACTGTATGAAAAATAATTCAAAATTTAGTCGCATCAAGCGAAAACGTGTATTTGGACATATGCGCACAGCGAAGACTCTGATCAGACTGATCAGAGTCTTCTCTGTGCATTATATGGAAGTCCATGGACCTAAAGCTTCTCCATGCAGACATGCGCAGGTTGTGTTTTGATTGAATGAGTAGGGGGGGGGGGGGATAATTTTGGCCTACAATATGCGCAGATGCCTTAAGACACGTTTCGCTTGTCGCGGAAAAGTTGAAATTAATATAAAACTTCCTCCTCCTGTGTGGCGATCTTGACAGTGGTGCGGTTAACAGAATACTGTATGAGACAAAATGGGCCAGAGACGTACAAAAATGAAGGGGTAGGTTTTACTCTTTTTTTTTTTTTTTTTTTTTTTGCTATTGTTTAGTTGTGTTATTATTATTTATTTATTTATTTATTATTGTTATTATTATTATCACATGTATTATTATTATTATTATTATTGCCTGGGTCGACAACATTTTTTCGTGGAGATTGATCATGAAATCTTTTCTACGGTCATTCTCTCCCTTCCGCTGATTCAAGAAGGGTTGTTGTCGGTTTCTGTCGAAAGAATGTGCACTGTACTGGTTAACCGCTTACGTATAAGTCTGCCCAGGAAAAGTGTGGACAGGTAAACTGAACGGCTCATAAAAATTACCTAAATAGTGTTGACTGGGCCGTTAAACTCCAATACAAACAAACAACCAAACACATCCATATAACGTCGGTTAACAAGTTCGGGCGTAAACCCCATATTATATCGACAATTGAATGGTTTATTGTCAGCGTATTTGTTAAAAAAACAACATAGATTGTGGACACTCGTTAGAACGGGCGGTCCCAGAGAGCGCCCAAAGTCTATGTTTGGACTACCTATAAGAAATAATCACGAATTTTCATATGAAAAAAAAATGCTAGTTCTGGTCTCGGATATGGGAGACGCCGTTTTAGCATACCCATCACGTGGACGCGTCCGTGAAATGAACACACCTAAACCCCACTTTATATAGAGAAAACTGGGGTTTACGGGGGTATACGTTATTTCCAAGACATAGGCTGTGGGTGAGGCGGTTCTAACGAAAAAATGTCCGTTTTTGAGATATGAACATATGCCTCACGGATGTGTTATCGTAATATATTTTTTCATATTTAGATTTTGCAACCCAATCTATTCCATCAAGCCCCGATGGGCGGTGCGTGGTATTCATAAGAAAACATTCAATTTTTGGGGGTTCCATTGTTTGTCAATCGACCCAAAGTTATTAAGCACAAAAGCTCTTCAGTGCTAATGCCCACGTGACTATCATTGATTTTTAGCAAATCAAGGTAACGATTATTTATAGAAAGAAGTCGCGCTATTCTCAAATAAAGATTAAAGATACTGAAGCTATATTTTACGTCACATATCAGAAACAAATAACATGAGCTCTGTAGAGCTTTTATTGGGACAAACAAAACATCTTTAACAAATATTTAAGTTCCTAAGACTAGTAGGCTACCATTTTTTCATGCCTTTCATTTGGTATGGCGCGGCTAGGGATCGAAGCTGCGACATCGGGGCCGGTAAATATTCTTCAAAGTGCTACATGTTTGTAAAAGAAAGCTTAGCTATAGCATCGGAGGCAAGTGCGTTAACCACTGAGCTATCACGCTCCATAATAGGTCTTGTTTGTTTGTTTCATTTGAGGTTTAACGTCCCCGTCAACACTGTAAATGTCATTTTGGAGACGTTGCTTCCAATTTTGTGGGACTTTTACCCGACATTGAGATGAAATGACATCTCAAGCCCTGTCGCCCAATGAAACCAATAGGGTTTATTAGCATGGACGGTCCGCCTCGCACCGTGGTTCCTGGACAGGCTTAGATCCTCTAAGCGGTTTACCAGTACTAGTGTGCGGGCCGGATTCAGCTCTGCGTGGAAGCATCATGCAGCCCATATATTTCTTCAAGCCCCAATGGGCGGGGGCCATCCATAATAGGTCTATAATTTGGGCTTTCCAAAAGACTTGCCATTTGATTTATTTTCGAAATCACACTATTTCGATCGTGTATGTATTAGCATTTATTTATTTATTTTGCAGGAATTCCGGTCGATCTCCAGTTAGCAAATCACCACATGTTTCGTTTCGTCTAAGATTTTCTGATCTATGGGAGAATCCGGAACTTGTATTGACCAAAATGGCGCCGTCCAGTTGGCTGAGCAGAGCCGGAACCTGGATTCCGGAGTTTCTTTTGAGCAAATTCCCGTATATTCAAGGAGTAACATTAATCTTGCTACTGGCGGAAAGAGCAATGAAATCAGAGAAGTGAGTTTCAACTTCGCACAGATCTCCATTTTTATGGAAACCTGGTAAAATTGACAGATTTACACAAAATAACACCCTTCCTACAGCTATTCTCACGGTCACCGTGCCGTGTTTAACATGCATTCAATTAAAATGGGATATTTTTGCCCTTCCTCATGTCTGAGCTTGGGCTTTCAGATTGTGAATCTTTCAGGATTCGAAGGCCAACTCCAATTTTTTTAACGATCCGACTTTCTACAATTGTGTCACCAGTAATTTGAGCCTTCTCTGACCAAAGTGACTAAAGTGCGGGCTGCGGGCCACAGACTGCGGGCTGCGAGACATGAATAGAAAAGACTTAATATATAATATGATATAATATCTCATAACTCATATGCAAATAACATGAGCTGACCCATTCAGATAGTTTAAAGGGCACTTAATTGAAGCCAGATTGTAAAACTTAAAAGATTCATCCATTTTTTTCTTCTTTTTTGTGCACATCAAACCTTTTTTTAATCTGTCATCATGCTTGCAATTAAATATAATTAACCTGGGCATCTGGTATTTCACAAAATTAAGCACTGACAGCACTGGTGGGTGCATAGGCTGAGAATAGACATAAATCATTAATTCATGAACTTTAAGGGGAATGCATACAACTTTATGAGAGGCAACTCCACTAAAAGTATTTTTGTCTCCCATGTCAATAGGGGCCAACTCTTAAATGAATGGAAAGAATTTGCTCCTGAGGAGCAAATTCTTTCCTTTAAGAGTTGATCCCACTTTTTTCCATGAGATAGAGTTTATAGAAAAGTGAACTGGAAGTCCTGAAAGTTATTTCTAATTGAAAAATTGTGTCTGCTAGGTGTTCCAATTCCCCTTAAGCCAGTATTGTAGAATGTAGAGTACCATTTTTGATAGCCTAGCCACTAGGCATTAAAATGAATATGGAATTAAAATCATCTTTTGCACTAAAATGAATAGTGTATAAAAGTTTAGCTATGCTAGTCCCTCTGGCTCAATTTTAACTGATAATCCTAAGATTTGAGACCCTACCATATAGGAGGTTTTAGGAATTCCGTTTATGACGTCATTCTTTCGCATGCGCAAAGTACTGGCCGTCAATTGAAACGGCCATCGCTATTCAAATGTATTGGCGGAACTTAAAATGCTAACAATATTCAGACATTTTGAGAGAAAATATACCCGTTTTCGTTGAAATAATGCCTCGAGAAGGAAAGAATGATATTTTGCTTTTATTACCGAAATTCATTTATACTAAATCCATTTTAATTGCCGAAAATCTCTTCGTTAATGACCCATGTCAATGGCTTGAGATACCGTTATTCCGAAAGCTTACTTACAATGTACGAAATATGTTTTTACGTAATTTTCGTTTTATTCCCTATCCAAGTCTATATATCTATCTATCTATCTTAACATTTTATCTATCTATCTATCTATCTATCTATTGAGAAATCTGTCTGACGATCTGTCTACATTTGCAATTTAAAAAAGAATGTCCATACTGACAGTCGAAATAAACGAATAAGAGGACTGATGGAGGGGCGTTGAGTCAATGTTGGTTCCACATCATGCCGTCGACACCCACTCCAACGCACTTCAATGTCACATGGCCGTTGGCATGAGAGAGAGAGAGGGAGAGAGAGAAGTTTGACTGACAAACTGACAGTAGACACACAGACGACAGGCAGACCGACTGACTGACTGAATGACTGACTAACAAACGAACGGACGGACAGTTAGACAGACAAATAAACATACTGACAGTCGAAAAAAAACAACTAATGAGTGGACTGACAGACGGGCGTCGAGTCAACATTGGCTCGACGTCAGGCCGTCGACAACCACTCCAACTCACCTCAATGTCACGTGACCGTTGAGATAAGAGAGAGGTTTGACTGATCCCTGTACCCAAGAAGCCCTTAACCCTTTTTGTACAAAATGGAATCTTCCTCCTTATATATTGCAGGAGTCATTTTCAAAATTTAAGGGTGTCAGGTTGTGTTTTCTTCAAAATTTATCTGGAAAATGGCCGACATTTTTGCAAACAGTGTTGGCCCTGATCAGGCGCCGCGTTCTGTGGCGTCTGATCTGGGCCTGCACTGTTTGTCACTTACCCTTTTTTGGGTTTCGGTACCAAATGGGTTAATGTAGACCTAAGGGCTGGACAGGTTGAACCAATCAACAAATCTACCAGATTTTACTGTAAAATCTGTGCACTTGCGAAGGACTGTTTCATTCTCATGCACTGAAAGGGTGTTCTACGTTTGTTTTGAATTTAATGTTCCAATCCCAATGAGTTTTGATTGGGTCCGAGCACTGGTCAAATGACATTTTATTAATCGCCAACGCAACTTTCTGATGTTTCATCGACGTTGCAGCATCGCTTTGAAGTTGGTTTGATGTAGACACGACGTTGTTGACACACTACATGTCGGCTGACGTGGCGTCATTTAACGACAAACTGTAATTTACATCTGCCTGCGCTCGCTAATTGTTGGTGCGCTAAGAGAGAGAGAGAGAGAGAGAGGACCCTGTTGGGTCGTATGTACACTATATCATTTTCGTAATGCGAAATTTCACATCTGGCAGCATATCGTTGTTTCTCCCATTATCTTGCATTAGAATTTGTCACAAGTTTAAAAGAATTCCACTGTTTTACGCTGTAATTAATATTTTATATGTCCCACTGCATTTGAAGCAATACGACAGATGACGGCCAGGGCTTTTCCCGTTCTATTTTTAGAACCGGAAGTACGTCACGAAAAAAGCTCCTATAGACTTGCCATTACTAAGAAGGTGATAAATTTTTATGCCCCCAACTTTAAAAAAGTTGGGGGGCATATTGCTTCTGGCTTGTCCGTCCGTTCGTCCGTTAGTCCGTTCGTACGTCACGCTTTCTTGTGCATAGCATATCTTTAGAACCGTGTATGCTAGTGTTTTGAAATTTCATATATGGGTTCCTCATGAAAAAATAGTTGACCCGTATTTTTTTTCTTGTCCAAATTATCTCCCCTTCTTGAATTATTTCCCCTTTAATTAAATAACATAGAATTCTCGTTAGCAAGATATCTCAAAAAGTATTTGAGCTACAGCCTTGATATTTGGTATAGTGATTGGGACTAAGGAGGAGATTACCTGATTAAATTTTCAACCAATTCTATAAAATTTTGTTAGAGTTATGGCCCTTTGTAATTTTTTGCCACTCAATTGTGTTGCTTTCTGGTGCATAGCATATCTTTAGAACCGTGTATGCTAGTGTTTTGAAATTTCATATATGGGTTCCTCATGAAAAAATAGTTGACCTGTATTTTTTTTCTTGTCCAAATTATCTCCCCTTCTTGAATTATTTCCCCTTTAATTAAATAACATAGAATTCTCGTTAGCAAGATATCTCAAAAAGTATTTGAGCTACAGCCTTGATATTTGGTATAGTGATTGGGACTAAGGAGGAGACTACCTGATTAAATTTTCAACCAATTCGATAAAATTTTGTTAGAGTTATGGCCCTTTGTAATTTTTTGCTACTCAATTGTGTTGCTTTCTGGTGCATAGCATATCTTCAGAACCGTGTATGCTAGTGTTTTGAAATTTCATATATGAGTTCCTCATGAAAAAATAGTTGACCCGTATTTTTTTTCTTGTCCAAATTATCTCCCCTTCTTGAATTATTTCCCCTTTAATTAAAAAACATAGAATTCTCGTTAAGAGTTTCATTGATGATACTTGGTACATGCTTGGAACTAGGAGTGAAATTTTTATGCAGGCATCCATGTTTGACCTTGACGTAGATTTCATGGTTTGGTGACTTTGCGCCTCCACAGGCGCGACATAGCCTTCGGGGGAATTCTTGTTGTATGTTTTTGAGTCTTTAACAATATTTGTTGAATATTTTGCCATCTAAGGACAAGCAAAGGTTGGGGGCATTGTGTTTTACAAACACCATTTCTAGTTAAACCAATAAAAAATACCCCCCAAAAAATGATCAGACTTTTATTATCAGACTAGTAGCTAGTCTACATTTTTGGCAATAACAGGTCACCATTTGTTTGTATACATTCTGTAGTTTGAAGGAGCAATAATAATAATAATAATAATCAACAACTTTATTTATAGAGGGTAAAACATTTTGTAAGGAGGGTTAACAAATTACTATTTTGGGTTCTATATGAATATTATAGCATTTGTGAAGGATGTTTGTTTGATTTGAGGTTTAATGTCCCGGTCAACACTATAAAGGTCATTTTGGAGACGTCGCTTCCAATTTTGTGGGACTTTTACCCGACATTGAGATGAAATGACATCTAAAGCCCTGTCGTCCAATGAAACCGATAGGGTTTATAGACTCGCACCGCTTTGCCTGGGCAGGCTTAGATCCTCTAAGCGGTTTACCAGTACTCGTGTGCGGTCGAATTCAGCTCTGGGTGGAAGCATCAAGCAGCCCATTTATTTCTTCAAGCCTCAATGGGCAGTGGCCTACACTGGTGAACTAAAAAGCTTATCATGAATTCAATGCATATTAACATTTAATGATGAAATCCTTCCTATGTACATACAGAAACTGTTCTAAGCTGAACACCGTAGCCCCCAACTAGTTTTACTGTCACTTCATTTAAAATAAGACAGTTATGAAACTTAACTTGATAATAAGCTACAACACCCTGCATTCCATTATGAAGTTCAATATCAATAAAATTTATCTACAAAAATTATTACGCTACATAATTGCCCAGTATTCCATATGGATTAACCGGCCCCGATAGCTCAGTTGGTAGAGTGTCCGCTCCGGGGAATGGGAGGTCACGGGTTCGATCCCCGGCCGCGACATACCAAAGTCGTTAAGAATGGTACTAGCTGCTCCTCGCTTGGCACTCAGATTTACGGGGTAGAGCTAGGACTGGTCAGCCCAGTGTCAGGATAATGTGACTGGGTGTGGTATCATGTAATGTGTCTGGCAAATGATACTTCAGTGAGGCAGCACTATAAAAGTGAGCACTGAGCTCCCTGTCACAACCAGACACTGTCGTGATATGACTGAAAAATTATTGAAAGCGACGTTAAACCCGAATTCACACACACTCATATGGATTATTAAGGCTTTCACTGCTGTGGCTTGAAACTTGTTTGGGCCACATACAAGAAACTTGAAAGGGTTGTGAAACCAACCACCATCACACCCCACCCGGCCCCCCCCCCCCCCCCCCACACACACACACACCACCACCCCCCACCCCTCCCCCAAAAAAGTCCCATATGCATTCATGCTGGAATAACAAGTGCATAACCCTTTTGTACCAAATGGAATCTCCCTCCTTATATATAGCAGGAGTCCATTTTAAAATTTAGGGGTGTCAGGTTGTGTTTTCTTCTAAATTGATTTGGAAAATGGCTGAACTTTTTGCAAATAGTGTAGGCCCTGATCAGATGCCGCGTGATACAGCCTCTAATCTGGACCTGCACTGTTTGCCAGGGTACCCATTCTTTTGCCAGAAACTGACAACAGTTACTGTCCTTCTTGAATCATCAGTTTACCTATCAACACTTTCATAGGCAGGCTTATATGTAAGCGGTTAACCAGTACAGTGCACATTCTTTCGCCAGAAACTGACAACTGCCCTTCTTGAATCAGCGGAAGGGAGAGAATGACCTTAGAAAAGATTTCATGATCAATCTCCACGAAAGAATGTTGCCGACCCCGGCAGGTATCGAAACCCCGCCCTCCTGATCACCAGTCAGACGCCCATCCTACTGACTCAGTACTGAGCTACCGAGGCCGACAATCAGTTTTGATTAACGGCAGAAATTGTGAAAACTTCTTGCAGTAGTTTATCACATAAAGATGTCCATGCCCTTCTTAATTCCATTTTTATGTGAAATGTGGAGTTTGCTGGGGCGAAAATATACTTTATTTTTACTGCTTAATACTTTAAAACATGGATTGTAGCCAGTTAACAATTTCGTGAAATTAATACCCATGTAAACACAACTTTCTGTAGAGAAAATTTGGGTTTACAGGGGTACCATATTATGCATATTACAAAAACATTATATTGTAAGTACCGATGAGAACCCCCTCACCGGTTATTTTAACGAGCACCCACAATCTGTATTTGATGCAGAAATCTGAAAAAAAAATTGTCATCAGATAAATGTCATTTTTGCAGCCATGAAAAAAGTGACAATGTGACACAAGTATGTTATCCATTCCTGATGAGTTAGATCTGCGTAGACAGTTCTAATGAGTACCCAAAATCTATGCTTAGATTAATGCAAGGAAAATATGGGCAAAGTAATCCAAATATTTTGTTATGTACATGGCCTCTAGAGCATTTCTCCTCCACAAAGGGTCTTTTAAGGTGAGGATGCAATAAATTTTTCCAGATCATAAAGCATCCTTTGTGGCTGCTGTCATCACTGTAGTCAGGATTGTATTCAATAAATTACAGCAGATTCTGACCTGCATTATCAGGCATAAGTTTCCCTATTAAAGATGTTAGATACCAGACTCATGGACATTTTATAAAAGACACAATTTCAAGGTCTATGTTATTTCAAGTTTTATATTAATAGAAGCTTCCATGTTTTCGTGGTAACATGCTACTCGCCTTATCAACCAGGGCTCCCAGGATCGATCCCGGGCTTCTCCGAACTATCGGATGAGTCTTTAACCCGAGGTCCCGTCTCTGTATGACCTGTTGGTGAGGCGTAAAACTGAAACACTCACTCATTCAATTTCTATATTATTTTTAAAAAAAATGCGGCTATACATTACATGTACGCTAGCAGACAATTCACGTGTATTGTCAAGCCATTAAAAATATATATGTATTTGAAAATTTCATCTGCATATTGTTGTAAATTAAGTTTTCTTTAGATTAAAATCATATATCTTAAATGGTAAATCAGTTATCAAATATAAATAGGAGACATGTAATTCAGTTCATTGAATATAAATATCTTTGATAATATACATATATCTTGTATTGAAATTAAAATAAGATCTCTTATATATGATTAGATATCTTATTTAATATATTATATATCTTATATGTTCAATAATATATCTGATTTAGGGAATAAGATATCTTATACACGCATATGGAAATAAGAAATAAGTTATATCAACATGTAAGATATCTAAATTAATAAGATATTTGATTTAGTCAAATATATCAGATATCTAATATAAAACATTAGATATCTGATATATATCTTATTGAGTATCTAAGATGTCTGATATACTATATTAGATATCTTACATATTTAAATTAATCATATATTTATTAATATGATATATTAGATATATGTCAATTAAGATATCTTACTTGCTATAGGAGAAATCTAATATGCCAATTACGATATCTCATATAGCATATAAGATATGTTATATAAGATACTTCAAATGTCATATATCTAAATTATGTAAGATATCTAATATATAAGATAATCTTATATAAGATATCTGATTTATTCAGTAAGATTTTTGATAGAATAAATAGTAAAATGGCTTGCCATATACTATAATAGATATCTTTTTTAAGATATCTATATAAGATATCTTATATGTCTAAATTAATCAGATATTAATTCAGATATCGTATTTAAGTTATAAAATTATCTGATATATTAATATTTTATATGCCAATTAGGTATCTTATTTGCTATATAAGACATCTAATATGTCAATTAAGATATCTTACATAGCATATAAGATATCATGTTTATAAGATATCAAATATATCGGGTAATCTTACATAAGATATCTCATATTATAAGTAAGATAACTGATGGATAGAACTTCATTACGATAACAAGCCCGTGTATTGAACACCCCTCTAAATCCCACTTTATATAGAGAAACTTGGGGTTTACTGGGGGTAAACATTATTTTGTTTATATCTGCTCCAAGACAAAGGTTATAGGTACTCGTTAGAATCGCCTCATTGAGGCGATTCTAATGAGTACCCACAACCTATGTTAGAAGTATAATTAAAAAAAATATCACAATTTTTCATCATCAAAGTAGCCATTTTGAGATTGGAAAGAATTCACTATGCCACATGCATGGGTGTGTTATCATATTGAAATAGTAAAATAAAATAACTTTGAAGAAAAGTCATATTGCTAAATGATCTACCCGGGTTTTTATTTGAAAGGTGTGTAATATAAAAGCTAGCTATAGGATAAGATCATCATCATCATCGTCATCATCATCATCATTTCTCCAAAGGCAGAGCTATGCAGCCCCAACTCAGTGCATCACTCAAGGCAGAGCTATGTAGCCCCTGCTCAGTGCATCACTCAATACTGTAACTGTTCCAAACACTCAATACCAATACTCCTTTACCTAATAAATGCAGCAATGTGCAGAAACAGATTTATTTATTTATTATTCAGCTATAAGATATTTTGCATATACAGTTTATTATGAAATGACAAAATCCTGGCCCACAACCCGCAACCTGTGGCCCGCAGCCCGCAGGCCCGCAAAATAGCAACTCTGTTCTCTGACGTTCTAAAAGCCTTTTTATTTTCTGATTTGGCAGCTTTAAGTTTCTGGCTCTGATTCTGCTAATTCAGTCACAATTGACATTTACTCACAGGTGTATGTAACATACAGACCAGATTTGCAGGATGAAAGCCGACAAAGCACAGGGGATAGGATGATTTTCCTGATCAGCCTCAGATCAGGGGGCTGCCAGTTAGCATCCAAGTCCGAACAATGGTACACCGCTACAAATGATGCCAATTGAGCATATTTGAACACAATTCTTCGATCACCTCCAGGGATCAAGTCCGGAACCTCCAGCATCAGGTTCTCTTGAAAGATTGTCACTGAGGATCCTTAACCCATTACTTGGCAAACAGTGCAGGGCTGCAGGCCCAGATCAGAATGCAGTGTCTGATCAGTATCTGCCCATATGCTTACAGCATTTTCCATTAAAAATAGAATGAAAATGAAAAAATAGGCCTGACACCCCCTATATCAGTATATGACAACTGGACTTGTCCAACATATAGCAATGGAAGAGTCCACTAGCATAAAATGGTTTAATTTCTATCATGTAGACCTGTAGTAACTGCAGCCACACCCTTCAGTGTTGACAAGGGGCTAATCACTGTAAGCAGCTGTGTCACTGAAATCGTGTGTAATTCCTCAAGGTACTTGTCAGACCTGGGGTAATTGTATTCTGTATTCTTATTCGAATACTATTCGAATACATTTCTGAGTATTCATGAAGTATTCTGTATTCGTGGGTTTTTTTAGAATAAAAGTATTTGTATTTGAATACATTTCAAAAATCATGTATTCATGAATAGTTTTACGAATACATTATAAAAACTTTTGCTTTTTTTCAGGAAAAAAAAAGATGAAATAATACATAAATGTTTTAATTGATGTGACTGAAGTCCTTGACTGCTCATGTAGGAACTTCTGAAATTACTATTATATTGTTTAATACAATACATAACAGAGATCCAAGGATATTAATTGATTCATTGGATTGCAATGATGCAAATAAAAGCTTTTAAGATGACAAACATTTCGTTATTATGAATATATTTTAAAGTGACTGATATTATGATTTGTTGACTGAGAGGTGTGAAATACAGAAGAAAATATACAACATTCTGTTCTCAAATTATTAGATATTTTTTGTTCAGAGATGCTTCAATCACAAATAACTCACAATGATGGCCCCCACTGTGGCACATGGCTATTTTAAGTATGTTCTTACAAATGTATCTATTTGTCAATATATGATGTTTTAGGCTGATTTGTGCAGATTGCATGAAATAATTTCTGTTACCCATTTATGTCCAGGAACTCTTCAATTTGTATTATTAGTTTTAAGGTTTCTGCTTGCTTTTATTATTTTTGCAAAATTGTATGATCTTTAGAAAGTACTGTACACTTTGATCAGATGCTATATTCTGTGGCATATCATCTTAATCTACACTGCCAAGGTCCCTTTTTAAGGGACTGAAGGCATTGATGTGTTAATCTGTGAAGTTACCTGTATGTCATCTTCAAATAAATTGCCTCAGGATATAGAGATAGGGCCAAGACCTTGTGTTTTTACAACTGAGCCATGCCAAAGCAAAACTTACAAATTACCCAATACTGGCAAATTGATGAGCTTTGTTTGATAACATTTTAAAAATCTTACACCAGGAAAAAAATGCCTAGGTAGTAAAATGAAAGTGAAGGCAGTCTGAAAACTGAAATCCCAAAAGTAGAAATAGAAGGCAAGCCACAAACTGATTATTAATGACAGATTCAATCTGTCGTTTCTAGCTATCCTGCGTGTTGTAAAGTTGTTCTGGCTTTCTTAGGACTTTCTTCCGGCTGTCACCGCCAAAGAAATATGAGTCCGCACAAAAATGTAGTCCGGTTTGGCGCAGTTATCAAAATTGTACATCCTATAATCGCAATACAAACTTTACAAACTTTTGAAGCAGACGACTTGACGATTTTATCTTACGTTTCAGAGAATAGATTCAGCATTTCATATGAATCAGCTGCATCAAGCGAGACTGTATACCCAGATCAATGCGGCGTCAGCTCAGGTTTTACACTGTTTTCTAACAGTGCTGTCAATATTTAATCCTTAAAGACCAGCCGGTCAACTGCAGACCAGAATATTAATGGGTTTTCCGATATTCGAGGTCAAGTCTAGGTCAGTTACAACTAGGTGTATATCAGACTTTGCGAGAAAGGTTGTCCCTTTCAACCCTGGAATATGGTACAGATACCTATGCAAACAGCGTAGGTCCTGTGATATGATTCCAGGTGCCATATTTAGCAGAATGGACGAGCCCAACTTCAGTGATGGAAGAGTACACTCCAGAAACTCAAGGCAGTGAATAAATCAAAGCACTGACAACACTCATGCCGATTGTCTCTAAATGCAGGCTGGTCATGAACGAGGACTTGGACTGATCCGTTTAAACTTAAGATGTTAGTAACTGATGCAAAAAATGTGGAACAAGATCAGCACCGTGTTCTGTGGCGTTTGATCTTAGTCCTCATTGTTTGCCAGATCGAACATTTTATTCAAGTGCAGATTTTACAGTACCCAAGACTGACAAACGACCCGGCTATGTTTGGGTTGATTGTTTGGCATTCGACTCGAAGTTACTAATAAAAAAGCGATTTAGAGCTAACGTCTACATGACTATCTCAGAATAACCTTTTTCTTGCAGAAAATAGCCGCAGTGAGATCAGGGTATTCCATAAGACTGAAGAGGGTCTTCCTGGAATCATAGGGTGAGCTTGGCAAACAGTGTAGACCAAGTTCGGACGCTGCAGAATGCGCTTCTTATCAAAATCTTCACTATTCGTTTGGAATTTCAGAGTTAAATTAAATAGTTTAATCTCAGCCCAGGACTTTTACCCCAACCTACATCCCACCAACACTTTCGGTGCTTTGATTCTCAAACCAAACGATTGCATGATTACAACACGCTGTCACTTAGGCACCATGTTTGGCGCAGTAATCAAAATTGTACAAGCGTATAGTTATCCTGTAAGCGTAATACAAACTTTTGAAGCAGACGACTTGACGATTTTATCTTACGATTCAGCTGCATCATGCGACGAGTTTGGCGACAACTGTAGTTGAAAAAGTTCCATGAAAGATCAGACGACACATGTCTTTCGTAAAAGGAACAATGAACTTGTTAGTTATCTTAAAATCTCAAAAGCGCCATACAAAACATGAAGCAGACGAATTTACATTTTATCTTATTTTTCAGTGATTGGATTTCATTTGAATCAGCTGCCTGCAGATGAATCGTAAGAAATATGAAGTTTATGTCACAATTTAAGAGAAAAAAAAAAAGATGAAATGGCCTTTGCTACATTTCAAAATGGCCAGGTTAAGATTTTTAACCCCTTCCACCCAGGAGTTTCTCAAGTTCTCTCTTCAGTCACTGAATTTGTACGCGTCCATTATTGGGTGTCTAGTCATTAGTCGTCAACAGCATGTCAAACTATGTAGAACAGAATGCGATGCATCATTATGAGTCATCTCACCATGTTCTACACTGTTTGCATCTGTAGGTATCTGTACTTGGCTATAAATACAAACTCATAACACGTACATGACCTAATTAAATGCGAAGTACGTGACGCTAGAAACTTCACTGTACGGTATCAAGCCAGCAATAATTTACTCCTAACGGTTATTACTGTCCAATTCTGTTGTAGGTCTGAATTACTGAATATGTAAGCACAATGTTGTGATGAATAATTAGTCACATACCGCAAAACTTCAAACATCGCACAAAAAATGTTTTACTTTATTGTAGCGCACGACATAAGGCAGGTTCTTGACTGAGCCGCGAAACACATCCCGGTCAACAAGTGTAAGCTTTTACAAGAAAGCTGCGTCTTTGTGTTGTCATTTTGTTTTGTTTGTTTGATTTGAGTTTTAACGTCCCCGTCAACACTGTATAGGTCATTTTGGAGACGTTGCTTCCAATTTTGTGGGACTTTTACCCGACATTGAGATGAAATGACTTCTCAAGCCTTGCCGCCCAATGAAACGAATAAGGTTTATTAGCATGGACGGTCCGCCTCGCACCGCGGTTCCTGGACAGGCTGAGATCCTCTAAGCGGCTTACCAGTACTATTGTGCGGGCCGGATTCAGCTCTGCGTGGAAGCATCATGCAGCCCATATATTTCTTCAAGCCCCTATGGGCTGGGGCCGCTTTGTGTTGTCATAAAACTGGCAACTATCCCAGCAGGCACATGACGTAATTGTGACGTCACATCAACGTCGGTGCAACGTCATGACGTTGCATCGACGTTGATTTGACGTTGCCCTAACGACATGTGCCTGCTGGGTAGTTATTTGCATGTTGTATTATCTATAATGTGCAACTAAAATGATGATGAAAGTGTATAACAGCCGATTCACCTCAGTTTTGTGAACCAAACTAAAAATCAGCACTCCATCGCCATTGTCCTTATCACTAAAGAAAGTAAATCTGAATTTTTCACAGAATCAGTCATTTCAGTGCCTTTTGGCGCTTTGATTTTATTATGTGCTGTCCACCTTTGATACGTGTTTCTCACAAGAAACAGAACACAATGATGTCCCTTATTTAGTTTCAGCAGTATATGAAATGATAATATGAAAACTTGCCTATACAAATACATTGAAAATTTTATTACCAAAAATAATATAAAAATAAGATAAAAGTTGTGATATTTTTCTTATTTCTGTTCAAAATATACATTGCGTCCACTCGTTATAACAGCCTCAAATTAGCCACAGACAAAACCTCCCCCACCATTTGTTTAGGGAGACAAAATCACCCCTGGACATAATACCCGCTGCTGTTTATAAAGGTCGACAAAATGCCCCCCACACCTCCACATGCACAATTACTGATTTTTGAAAATCAATTTGTATGTACATGTAACGTTTTAAAAACTGCAGATTCCATATCTGATTTGAAATATCATAGCTATATTGGTGCCAATGGAGAAATTATTGAACAAGCACAACAGGTGACAAAATACAGAACAGTAAAATCATCAACATGACTAAATTCTAACAATACATAAAGTTCATTCATTGAACTGACTTAATAATATGTAATCAATTATGATCATCACCTTTAATAAATTAACATCATAAAATTTACAAAGAAATGTGTTTAAAAGTCATCACAATAATCAAGCAGAATTTTCAAAAGTGGTACATTATCCTAATGAGGCAGTTCTGACAAGTACCCACAATCTGTATTTTTGAGCTGAAGTAAGAAAAACTGGGTTTACAGTAAATCCCAGTTTTGCAGTGTAAAAGTGGGGTTCAAGGGGGTCAGAATTATATAATATATTAGATGTTTTTGTGGGTGGGCGGACGATTTGGCCAGCGGACGATTTGGCCTAGTACAATTCGGACTAGGACAATTTGGCCAGCCAAAAATACCGGGTAGGACAATTTAGCCAAACTGATTTCTCCTAGCGGTTTTACCAATTCTTATTCTATCAATCATTTCATTAGCATTTTTCTTTATTTGGCTACATATTTTCATCAAATATTTCATGTTTTTTCAGTGATTGTATCTGTTATTTCTTGGCTTTGATGAGTGAAAATCAAATGTTGAGAGGAAGTTGCATAGTTTGAGCAGTTTCTTCATTTGACAACATATTTTTATCACACATCATTACATATTTGCTGCTCATTTACAGTATCTGAGCCCAGTCAACACTATTAAGGTAATATTGAGCAGATCAGTTTCCCTAAGTGTAAGTGGTTAACCAGTGCGGCGCACATTCTGGAACCAGGCAAGCATCACGTGAACAAGTCCGTAAAATGAACTTTATATAGAGAAAATTAGGGTTTATGAGGGTATACATTATTTTTCTTATTGATGCTCCAAGACATAGGTTGTGGGTACTCATTAGACCAGTCAAAAATCAATCAGCCAATTAACCATGCAAGCAAGAAAACATGCTAATTGATCTTGTATTCCAATGCATACACAAACAAACAAAACCAACAAAGTAAGTGTGGAATAGCTAATTAAGAAAGCAAGGAACTCAAAATATAAAACCCTATTTGAAAACACATATACAAATGAAAAAGATTTATTGAACAGGGGCGCAACATTTATTGATGAAATTAAAAGGCAATGTACAAATAACTTTTGGTGGGATTTCCTAGATGCATGGAAAAAGTTTACTGCAATATTAATACCTAAGACTGCTTCAGACATTATGGGAACCAGCATATGGAACAATATAAATATAAAAATAAACCAGTGCTTCAGCTGAAGTGCACGACCCGCCGGATGCTTTTAGCTTTATGAGTGTTACCATATATGGGTATGGTGGCCATTTTGGTCATGTGACCTGGACCTAAAACGGTTCCCCAAATAAATGCGCCTTATCGTAAGGAACAAAAATATATCTTATACTTTAGTACTGTATTCTGAATCGTTTGCAGGATAAAATGCATTCTCACTTTTCCAATACAAAAGCATATGTGTCAAAGTTTGACCTAGGCACAAAGAAGGTCAAGGTCAACCCAGGGTCACCATTTTAGCAATTTATGATGGGCCTACGTCCCAGATGCTATTTATCAAGTTTCGTGGAAATCTGCCCAGTGGTTCTGGAGAAGACTATTTTTGAAGGGTTTTTACCATATATGGCTTGGCGGCCATTTTGGTCATGTGACCTGGACCCCATGAGCAAATTTTGGTTTCCCCCATCCCATAAAGGCTCCATATGAAATTTGACTTCAAACGGCCCAACGGTTTCCGAGGAGAAGCGGTTCGAAAATTTTCACATTTTCGTCTCGGTGAGGCTATACTAAATGGAATGTAATATTTCGCAAGTTCATTGGTAAGATCTCTGATATCTATCAGTATGCCAAAAATTGTTTAAATATTCCAAGGGGTTAAGTCACTATCACCAATTTTCACAAACAGGTTACGGACGGACCCAAAGAAGGTCAAGGTCAACCCAGGGTCACCATTTTAGCAATTTATGATGGGCCTATGTCCCAGATGCTATTTATCAAGTTTCGTGGAAATCTGCCAAGTGGTTCTGGAGAAGACTATTTATGATGGGTTTTTACCATATATGGCTTGGTGGCCATTTTTGTCATGTGACCTGGACCCCATGAGCAAATTTTGGTTTCCCCCATCCCATAGAGGCTCCATATGAAATTTGACTTCAATCGGCCCAACGGTTTCCGAGGAGAAGCAGTTCAAACATTTTCACATTTTTTGCCTCGGCGAGGCTGTACTAAATGGAATGTAATATTTCGCAAGTTCATTGGTAAGATCTCATTGATATCTATCAGTATGCCAAAAATTGTTTAAATATTCCAAGGGGTTAAGTCACTATCACCAATTTTCACAAACGGGTTATGGACGGACAGACAGACAGACCATATATGGCTTGGCGGCCATTTTGGTCATGTGACCTGGACCCCATGAGCAAATTTTGGTTTCCCCCATCCCATAGAGGCTCCATATGAAATTTGACTTCAATCGGCCCAACGGTTTCCGAGGAGAAGCAGTTAAAAAAATTTCACATTTTTTGCCTCGGCGAGGCTATACTAAATGGAATGTAATATTTTGCAAGCTCATTGGTTAGATCTCATTGATATCTATCAGTATGCCAAAAATTGTTTAAATATTCCAAGCGGTTAAGTCACTATCACCAATTTTCACAAACGGGTTACGGACGGACAGAATGAATTGACAGACTGACAGAATGACAGAATGACACAGTGATTTTAGGGCACTCTTAGAAATCAACCGACTTCAGTCGGTTGCTTTTTCTGCGGGTCATGCAATAATTTGCCTGTGTTTTATCGCAGATGGTATGAAAAAAACATCCACTTTATTAGAGATTTGATTGATGAAAACGGTCAGTTGCTGACATATGAACACTTTCAAGACAAATATAATATCAGGACGAATTTCCTGGAATTCATAGGAATTACTTAATGGCAGTAAAGATATAATACCTTATTAACCAATAAAAGTATTACTCCCACTAAACAGTTTAAGTGGGAATGAATATTCGGAAATACCCAACTAAATTGGAAACTTATATACACTATACCAGCGAAGTGTTGTCATAACACAAAAATGCACTGGTTTCAATTTAGGATAGTTCATAGAATAATAGCAACGAATGACTTACTTTTGAAAATGAATATCAGACAAAACAATTTATGTACATTCTGCAATATAGAACCGGAGAAAATCGAACATTTGTTCTGGCAATGTAACGTTGTTAATCAATTTTGGGATACCGTAGAGCAATGGATCTTTGAAACAAGTAATTATATGGTAAATGTCGATAAGCATAGGGCATTATTTGGAATTTCAAATACATCAAAAGCGATGCCACCAATTAACTATATTTTAATAGCAACGCGCCACTATATATATACATGTACATGTAGAGTGAACGCTTCCAACTTAAACCTTCCGACTTGGAAAAATTACGTGAAAAGGATTCTTGAAACAGAGAAACTAATTACAATCAAAAATAGTACATATGATAAAGTGAAAACATACTGGGAAAAATGGTTCAACACTTTCGAAGTATAGCACATTTGTGTCCGGCTGTTATCTCTAAGGCAGTTGAATATACTTACTCATATGGTGTTTAATTTACAGGAAGATTGTGGGTTCTACGCCTTAGCATTTAGCTCAACGAGAAGTCGTGTTTAATTTTCGCTGAACTTTAATGCTGGATGAGTCGCCGGTCTGTCTCAGTATGATAACAAACCCGCGAGACATGGTGCATTTTTCACATCTCGAAAATGATTTTCTTGCACACCAGACAAGGAAATCCGTGATTTTACTCTGGGATAGAAATTTATGTTCCGACCCTGGTGTTCCGACCCCAAATCGAATATAGTCGCGTGTTTGATAAATGCACTGGTTGATTACAACCTCATGCGTGGCGTCGTCATGCGTGACGTCACTAAACATTCATGTTGTGTCATCACAAAATGGCGGACGTCGGTAACCGAAGTGACAGCAGCAATAAAAATTCGCAATAGAAGTGGAAGGTATGCAAGAAAAAGAATCCAATATGGGTGTGAGGGGTGGATAGAAAAATCCGTCCCTCGGGATCACTGTCCGGCATCACTCGGCAAGCCTCGTGATGCCGGACAGTGTCCCTCGGGACGGATTTTTCAATCCACCCCTCACACCCATATAAGATTCTTATATTCTGATGAAAGTACGTGATACTTTTCTTGTTGACACTGAGACATATGTTGTGGATGTTCGTTAGCACCGCCGTTCTCACGAGTACCCTGAGCCGATGTTTGTTGTTGTGGATGTTCGTTAGCACCGCCGTTCTCACGAGTACCCTGAGCCGATGTTTGTTGTTGTGGATGTTCGTTAGCACCGCCGTTCTCACGAGTACCCTGAGCCGATGTTTGTTGTTGTGGATGTTCGTTAGCACCGCCGTTCTCACGAGTACCCTGAGCCGATGTTTGTTGTTGTGGATGTTCGTTAGCACCGCCGTTCTCACGAGTACCCTGAGCCGATGTTTGTTGTTGTGGATGTTCGTTAGCACCGCCGTTCTCACGAGTACCCTGAGCCGATGTTTGTTGTTGTGGATGTTCGTTAGCACCGCCGTTCTCACGAGTACCCTGAGCCGATGTTTGTTGTTGTGGATGTTCGTTAGCACCGCCGTTCTCACGAGTACCCTGAGCCGATGTTTGTTGTTGTGGATGTTCGTTAGCACCGCCGTTCTCACGAGTACCCTGAGCCGATGTTTGTTGTTGTGGATGTTCGTTAGCACCGCCGTTCTCACGAGTACCCTGAGCCGATGTTTGTTGTTGTGGATGTTCGTTAGCACCGCCGTTCTCACGCGTACCCTGAGCCGATGTTTGTTTTTGTGGATGTTCGTTAGCACCGCCGTTCCCACGCGTACCCTGAGCCGATGTTTGTTGTTGTGGATGTTCGTTAGCACCGCCGTTCTCACGAGTACCCGGAGCCGATGTTTGTTGTTGTGGATGTTCGTTAGCACCGCCGTTCTCACGAGTACCCGGAGCCGATGTTTGTTGTTGTGGATGTTCGTTAGCACCGCCGTTCTCACGCGTACCCTGAGCCGATGTTTGTTGTTGTTGATGTTCGTTAGCACCGCCGTTCTCACGCGTACCCTGAGCCGATGTTTGTTGTTGTGGATGTTCGTTAGCACCGCCGTTCTCACGAGTACCCTGAGCCGATGTTTGTTGTTGTGGGTGTTTGTTAGCACCGCCGTTCTCACGAGTACCCTGAGCCGATGTTTGTTGTTGTGGATGTTCGTTAGCACCGCCGTTCTCACGAGTACCCTGAGCCGATGTTTGTTGTTGTGGATGTTCGTTAGCACCGCCGTTCTCACGAGTACCCGGAGCCGATGCTTTAGGGCAGAAGTGGGAAGGGTAATGTGTACCCCTGTAGATCCCAGTTTTCTCTTCTGGGGGTGTTCATTTCACAGACATATTCGTGTGAAGATACTCGAAAGACTATCATGACATTATCAATAATAAATAAGATAAAGGGGAATAATACCTGCATGAAAGTAAAAGCATATAAATGGTCTCAAGCTCCCACTAGAAGAACCACGGTAAAAATAATGATCTGGTCCGGAAAGCCTCAAACTGTGACAAATTACCAAGTACCGTCTCACACTCTCTTCAGTGACAACTAAATACCCTCATATTCTAAATACATAGAGTGAATGAATGACTGGGAATATCAGGCCACGGATCCGCTCGATCCGTGGTATGTTGTTTTCAGTCAGGTGTTTACTCACTGATGCCATGCGTTGGTTCAAGATACGCTCGTCGTTGTCTGTACCGTGGGTTATCTTTAGATAGGTGAAGCACACACAAACAAATGAGGTAGATTCATAAAATTACATTGATAATGAAGATCATAACTTAGATATGAAGTGAAAACTGAAAAAGATTAAGGTTGCCTGTGAAAAACTAATACTACAACCGGTTCGCACAGTTGATGGTATACCATCGCAAATACCCGCTTTTCTATAAATTCTGGTTTCTGCGCCAGGGCATGGATCGTGGATACTCGTGAGAACCGCCTCCCCGAGGCGGTTCTAGCAGGCACCCACGGTCCATGGTTGGGGGCGGAGATATGAGGTATATCGGATTTTTTCTTTTTTGGTTACAAAATTTTCAATATATTTGAATAGGCGTGTTTTCGTGATGGAAACAGTCTATCTCGAACTAATAAAAAAAAAAACATAAATAAACATTTTACCTTTTCTGTAAATCTATCAAGCACGTCCAACAAACACTTGGCTGGCCTGTAAGCTGTCCATGTATAATATAACAGTGTACAGACTACTGGTGCATGCTACCGACAATCCATTGAACTTCTACAGCCTACAGTCGATTCTCGTAAATGTATGCCTTATGTGAATACAAGTTTCTATCGCAAGAGCACGCCCATGCCACTGACGTCCAGTAAAGGATAAATTTGAAATATGTAAGAATATCATTCGGCTTTACTATATACAAGATCCTACAGTTTAACATTTTGTAATTGGTAAAATGGGAATATACGGCATGGGCGCGCAAATGCGAAAAGAAAGACGATTCTAGTCGCTTTTTACCACGACAAATTGTACAAATCATACTTATTGTCAAATATGTGTATTTGTGATTAAGTCAGGACAAAAATAAATTAAAAAAAAAAAAAAAAAAAAAGGAAGCAAGGAACCAAGACCAGTCAGCAAATCAATTAGCCAATTAACTATGAATACAAGAAAATGTAATTAATCTTATTTTCCAGCGAGTTTAAACAAAACCATTAAATCTATTTATTTATTTTATTTATTTTTATTTCATTGTATTTTTTGTGTTTGGGGGGGGATTATAGTTAACCATTTCTATTAATTTGCACATAAAGAATATCTCGGGCCAAAATTTATAAAAGTTTAACAAACAACAACAACAAAAAACTAATTGTTTAAAATCTTCTTTAAAATGTTCCATCCACATTTTCAAACATTACTGTATATTAAAATCAAACCTAAAACATTAAATTTTCAGTTTAAACTAGTCATTATATTAATCTGGCCAAATTGTCCTACCCAAATTTTTGGCTGGCCAAATTGTCCTAGGCCGAATTGTCCTAGGCCAAATCGTCCGGGCCAAATCGTCCACTGGCCAAATCGTCCTACATTCGTTTTTGTGATGTACTGTCATCAATCATTAGCTTTTGATTGATAAATGCTTCAGACACTACAAATGACCTGTTTCATACCAGATCCTGCACATCTTCATTGATTGTATCTTAAATTGTTCCAGAGAAAACAAAGAGATGTGTATCTGTCTATGACCCAAACATTACTACAGTCACCAGGTGTTTTTGCATTTACTATTTACTTATTTGATGGAAATGTATTCAAAAGTATTCTAAAAGTATTTGAATACATTTGCAAAGTATTTGTATTCTCATTCGAATACATTCATAAAAAAAGTATTTTTATTTGTATTCTGTATTCGTGAAATGCAAAGTATTTGTATTTGTATTCAAATACTTTTGAAAGTATTCGACCCCAGGTCTGGTACTTGTCAGTCGCAATGTTGAACCTGTTAACTGTATCCTACATTACGCAAACACGCCTATACAAATACATTGCCACCTTTATTGCCGAAAAAAATGAAAATTTTAGGATGAAAAATTGTGATATTTTTCTTAATTCTGCTCAAAATATAGATTGTGGGCACTCACACAGCAGAAATAAGAAAAATAAGGTATACCCCCGGAAACCCCAAAGTGGGGTTCAAGGGGGGTCAGAATTATATAGGCCTGTTTTCATGATGAATATTTACATCCTTCCAGAGGACCAGTCCTGTCCTTGACTTGCTTATTATTCCTTTATACATACATGTAGTTTGAGTCTTATTAGATGACGAGAAAAACCACATCTGAAAATGTCCTCTGCTTATGTCGTCTGCTGAATCTTCTTGCAAACTTTTTAAAAATATTTTTGCATACATACAAAGAGTGTGGACACAGAGGAGCTGTCTGATCTGGGTCCACTTTATTTGCAACAAGACTAATTTTAAAGTACTTGGCAGAGGATTGTGATTGGCATTTTATGGGTTAATATTTTCTCCCAGCTTGTATTCATAATGGTGCAGATCACATTAACAAGGGCTTCCACATTTTTAATAATGCTGATATCT
Organism: Lucinisca nassula; assembly: GCA_963580285.1. Taxonomy (NCBI): domain Eukaryota; kingdom Metazoa; phylum Mollusca; class Bivalvia; order Lucinida; family Lucinidae; genus Lucinisca; species Lucinisca nassula. The sequence goes on from OY757021.1 coordinate 21,248,160, forward strand.
TTTACATAAATACATGTGTATATGTCTCAGAGGTTGTCCTGTTAACAATCAAGATGCCGAGAAAAACTACATCTGAAAATATCGCCTGCTTATGTCATCTTCTGAATCTTCTTGCACACGTTTTAGAAATATGTTTTTAGTACAGTCTGGACCCAGATCAGACTGCTCTTACAAGAGCAGTCTGATCTGTGTCCGCACTGTTTGCCAAAAATGACTTTTAAAGTAACTAGCAGACGACAAAGAAGATGACAATTGTCGTGATTGGTGTCTTATGGGTTAACCTGTGATTTCTATACAGATGTCTTTTCTTTCTTTATCAGCATTTTTTCTGTCAAACACTCTCAGACAGAAAATAATGTATTCAAGTGCATTTTTACAGTTTCAGACAGGTTCTAAAAACTTCCCATGGAGACTGTACACTACAGTAATAAGTTGATCAATAACCGTTTTTGTACCAAATGGAATCTCTGTTATATAAAGCAGGAGTCCATTTCAAAATTTAGGGGTGACATGTGTTTTTCTTCAAAATTTATTTGGAAAATGGTTGAACTTCTTGCAAACAGTGTAGGCCGTGATCTGTCGCCGCATTCTACAATTTCTGCGGCATCTGATCTGGGCCTGCAATGTTTGCTAAATACCCGTTTTGGGGTTTCTGTTACAAAATGGGTAATGATGATATTGATATTATTAGGTGTGTTTAACAATGCCACCAAGTGCTCGCATGTTTGCCCCCTGAATGCAAATGCTAGCCCAAGCACCTGAGAGCACTCACAATATAGTCTCAGAGGTGTACCATTGGGTACTGTATCCTTTGAGCATGTATAAAGGGAAGATGTTTTCGGCCTCAGCTGACTTAATGAAGAAAAAATTTCTTTACAGCCGTCTGAACGGCTATTAACTACCCTCCACAGAACTATTTGCAAGTTCCTCAAGCAATACTAGTAGAATTAAACTGCTGATAGACATGGAAGCAGATGAACAGTCTAAGGTCGACATCTTGAAACAGCGAGCACACACAGTCATTCAGTAGTGTGTTTTATGTTTGTTCAAGCGCTGAAGCAAGCACTCGCATTGTTCAGCGCAGCACTATATTTACCATATGTATTTTGAAAAACTATGTAACCCAGAAATTAGATGCAGAATCGGCATCTCACCATAGTCTGCACTCTGGTGGTAAATTGTACTTGTTCAAATTTTAGAACAAGTATGGTAAGGAGTTGAGATGTGTGAATACTTAGGGTAAATTGTTTGTTTGTTTGGTTTGAGGTTTAACGTCCCCGTCAACACTGTAAAGGTCATTTTGGAGGCGTTTCTTCCAATTTTGTGGGACTTTTACCCGACATTGAGATGAAATGGCTTCTCAAGCCCTGTCGCCCAATGAAACCCATAGGGTTTATAAGAATGGACAGTCCGACTCGTGCGCACTGCTTTGCCTGGGCAGGCTTAGATCCTATAAGCGGTTTACCAGTACTCATGTGCGGATCGGATTCAGCTCTGTGTGAAAGCATCATGCATCCCATATATTTCTTCAAGCCCCAATGGGCGGGGGCCGACTTAGGGTAAATATGTTATGATTGAAGTTTTCCCAGGTGTGTTAACTAACAACGTAACACATAAGATGCCAATCACAACAATTGTCTTTTGCTTTGCTGTATGCTGGTTACCTTAAAAGTAATTTTTGTGCAAACAGTGTGGACCCAGACCAGACTGCTCCTCATAGGAGCAGTCTGGTCATGAGGAGCAGTCTGGTCTGGGCCCACACTGTTTGTCCATATGCAAAAATATTTTTAAAGAGTTTGAAAAAAAAAATCAGCAGACGACATAAGCAGACGACATTTTTCAGATGTAGTTTTTCTTGGTGCATAACAACTGTGCTCAGGTCATAATGTGATTTTTTATTTTTCAGATATCCACCAATGCATCCATATATTATTTATACAATTGCTGCAGCAAGTTTAATGGCTGGTGTGATGATGTCAGCAAAAATAAAGGTCAAGTTTGCCGCTCTGATGTACACCGGTATTCTAGGGTACCTGACATTTAATGCCTACACCAATAAAGATTTCAACTATTCTAGAAATGTCAGAGTAAGTATGAGGCTTAGTTTTCAAAAGTAGACTATTTATGATTTGCACTGGTGCTAATAAGTTTTCTCTCACTTGTGGGACTTATGGCCATCTGATATTCTTGTATCTCACATGACTGGTCTCAGAAGTAGGGTCTAAAAATTGCCTGGGTCTGTCGAGTTGCTGCTTAGTTTTACCGCATCATGGTTTCAGTTTCAGCTGTCAACATGATTTGTAGTTTCAAGGTTCGACATTAACCCAACCTAAGACCGAAGGACATTGTCTTGTGAAAAGCAGGCCAAGTCTAATAAGGTCCATGTCTGTCTGGTCCGAATGGTCGAGTTGACAATCTGCAACCGCACTTATTAAAATCCACATTTTAACCTTAAAGATGCCAATAAAACCAGCTTTGAAATCGTATGTTTATGTTGTCTACTGCATATCATTATTTATGCTTGTAAACTTTAAAAAAAAATATTTGCATGCAGGCAAACTATGTGGACCCTGATCAGAATGCTCTTAGAGGAGCAGTATGATCAGGGTTCACAGTGCAGAAATTACATTTAAAGTAACCAGCAGATGACAAAGCAGACAACAATTGTTGAGATTGCCATTTTAAAGATTAATATTTGTTACTGATTTCTGTTTTCAATATGTTACAGTGCCAGCCTCGGTAGCTCAGTCAGATCCGGGTCTGACTGGTGATCAGGAGGACGCGGGTTTGATACCTGCCGGGGTTGGCAATATTCTTTCGTGGAGATTGATCATGAAATCTTTTCTACGGTCATTCTCTCCCTTCCGCTGATTCAAGAACGGCAGTTGTCAGTTTCTGGCGAAAGAATGTGCGCTGTATTGGTTTACTGCTTACGTATAAGCTTGCCCAAGAAAAGTGTGGATAGGTTAACTGACCTGCTCAAAAATGACCTAAAATAGTGTTGACCGGGCTGTTAAACTCCATTACATACAAACAAACAAAACGTTGCAGTACTTAGTTTTTACTACGTTTAAGAACAAATAATAAATAGAGGATCTTACATGAGTGCTCATGTATTATTGAATTTATTAAAAGAGTTAAGGAAAAGGGATAAAATGCGAGGCTTTGCCGAGCATTTTATCCCTTTCCTCAACGAGTTTAATAAATTCAATAATACATGATCACGAATGCAAGATTCTATTTATCATATGACATTTAAAAGGCATTTTATTCACGGTTGTTTACAAAAATGTCAATATTCCGCTATTAGTAAACGCGACGTCGTTAAGGACGCCATACATGCAATGTTACGGGGCGTATCTAGCTAATTTGCATATTTAATCCACTAGTGGATTATCGAAAATAATGCATGGCGTTGTTACACTCTCAGACGCGACGTCATATGATAAAAGAAAATAATCTGACAACTGTTGAACTATAAATGTATTATTTTCATCATTTCTTTGGTCCAATTGAACTTAGATGTTTTAACGATTTGTTAACCAACGACATGGTTAGTATTGAACAACTGGCCCAAAGTACATGTATCTCATGGAAAAAATTAGGTGGGTATTTTGTGATACTTGAACATTATCTGCTGGTTCCCAGTCTGAAGGTTATCAGTGTTGGAAAAACAGATAACCAGACCCCCCTGACCTTGAAAGGTCAGGGGGGTCTGGTTACCTGTTTTTCCAATATTGACAATGTGAAAGCTGGGAGCCAGCAATTAATGCAAATATGGTGAGTAATTTTTGTCAATTCTCCATAAAAACCTACATGTATTTCGTGAGTATTTATTAGGACCATCTCAGCTAGCAGTTCTTACATGTATGAATACCCATTGTTTCATATGGTGAATTAACCCAAAAAATGCCAATCAGGCCATCCTTAAAAAAATTTTTGTTTGCTGTGCTCCTACCCATCATATGTGAGGGTGGTAGGAAGGTAGGTCTTTTTTTTTTTTAGATCTGAAAAGATATTTGACCCTTAAAGCACCATGCAACAACCAGAAACATCATTTCAAATACTTATTTTCTGATTTTTCAGAGAAAATCAGGCTTGACATTTCATTTGAATGGTCTGCTCGGCAGACCATTCAAATGAAATGTCAAGCCTGATTTTCTCTGAAAAAAAAAAATAAAAAATAAAACAGCAAAAAAAAAAAGAAAAAAAAAACAACAATGACATCTTCTTGAAATTTGGCTTAGCGTGTTGAATTTTAATCAGGATTTCAAAAAAAAAAAATATATAATAAAATTTTTTGGGTAGGGGCGATCTTTGTGAGTAGGTTGAGTAGGTAGGAGCACAGCAAACCAAGAATTTTTTAAGGATGGCCTCATGACAATTGTTGTCTGCTTTGCCATCTATCTGTTAACGTAAAAGTATTTTGCAAACAGTGTGGACCCAGATCAGAACACTCCTATAGGAGCAGTCTGATCTGGGCCCACACTTTTTGCCTGTATGCAAAAATATTTTTTAAAAACATTGCAAAAAAAAAATCAGCAGACAACACAAGCAGGCGGCATTTTCAGATGTAGTTTTTCTCAGCGTCTGGGTTAAGCAAAATTATCCTTCAGTTTCAGTAGCCCCAAATACCCACCTTACCTGCTGCTACATGTACATAATAATCTACAGTAGAACTTGATGGCTCGAACACCGATCGCTCGTTTACCATGGATGTGTCGAACCCATTCTTGAGCCCCTAGTGAACTCCTCTACATAAGACAGTGGGGGATAATTAAGGAGAATTTAGTCTTTTATCTTGCAAATGTATGCTGTGTGTACTCATTAGAATCGCCTCGATAAGGCGATTCTAATGAGTACACACAACATACATTTTCATTATAGAACACCGAAAAGATATCTAAAAGTATCTCGTTATGCCTCCTGACAGTAACCTCAGTGGCTCAAACTACATCACATGTACCCCTGTCTCGAACAGATTTTCGAGGTCCCTAAGGCATTCAAGCCAATGAAGTTCGACTGTATTCTCTGTATTTTCAGAAAAGAATCAGCACTCGACACCTCGGCTGCATGGGAGTTTATCTGATATTTTCATTCATGAAGAGTTCCAACAAATCACGACTGACACAGCGAGTCGGAGAGCTGTGCGTAGCTGTATATCTGCTCTCAGCTGCATACTTGTTTAACGAAAGTTACGAGGATCGCCGAGGACTGATGGAAAATTTACCCGGAGGAAACTACATGCGTTATTTTGTAACTTTAGTGTATGCTTGCTCAGGGTTGTGCTTTCTTGCCGGTTATTTCCTGAAAGACATATCTATGTCAATGGCATTTTGCTTGTCATTTGTGACATTTTTAGTTGATATGAAATTTTCTTATTGGACATACCGTGGCTTGAATTACTGGAACCAAGTACGTTTAGCCATAGACAATATTAATCTTCTCGTAGGATTTTTCATGTTTTTAAATTTTTATGAAAGCACAAAGGTAGACGAAGAAGATCAAGAGGACACAAGTGAAACTGAGGCTCCGGAACCCACAGAGGAACATACAAAATCAGAATAAATAAGAAAATTAAAGATCAGCTATAAAAAAATCAAATACTTGTCATTTTCCCTTTTCGAACAAAATGAAATCTTCCACCTTATATACAGCATAAGTCCATTTCAAAATTTAGGGATGTCAGGTTGTGTTTTCTTCAAAATTTATTTGGAAATGGCTGAACCTTATGCAAACAGTGTGGGTCCTGATCAGACGCTGCAGAATGCGGCGTCTGATCTGGGCCTGTCCTGTTTGCCAACTGTAGGTCTTGATCAGACGCCGCATTCTAGAAGCCGCAGAATGCGGCGTCTGATCTGGGCCTGCACTGTTTGCCAGGGTGCCTGTTTGGGGTTTCTGGTACTAAATGGGTTAAGGGACGTTTCTCTTGCAAAAATATTTTCTTCGGGCTTTCAGCTAGTATGCTACTCTTGATGGAAAGAAGTTGCTCTCATACGGGATACCCAAGAACAGGTCATTGATAAATAATGCAGGTCTAGATCAGATGCTGCAGAATGCATCATCTGATCTGGGCCCTCAGTGTTTGCAAAAAGATCAGCCATTTTTTTAAATCATTTCTGAAGCCAGCTCAACCTGGTACCCCTTAATTTTGAAATTGACTGCTATATATAAGGTTGTAGATTCCATTCAGTACAAAATCTGTTAAATCTGATACCCTAGTTTCTGAAGTGGACCCTTCCATTTTTGGATTGAGACACATATACATGTATATCACAGGTCTTGGTGAATGAATTCCGTTTAAACGCATCTCCATTCACAGTTTTGAAAATTGTTGCCTATAAAGTTTGTTTTTTCTTTTCAAAATCATTAATAGAATGGAATAGTGTAGATCCTGATCATAATGAGCCATCTCATCAGGAACGACAGTGTTCGTAAAAATCTGGACACAGTGAGGACTTTCTGTAATTCTCCTAAAATTTTAACAAATATATGTCAAGATTCAGCAAGGAGTCCAAAAAGGTGCAGACATAATGCCAAACAGTGTAGACCCTGATCAGACTGCTCCTTCAGGAGCAGTCTGATCTGGGTCTGCACTGTTTGTTGAAGCATATCTGTCCCAATACTTAGCATCATTTCGGTAAGATAACAGGAAAGTCACTTCCTGTTTCACTTCCTGTTTCTGGAGTGGTCTCCCTCTGAGAAATCAGGAGGTTCTGGATTTGAATTCTTCCAGATCCAGCTTCATTCTTTCATGGATATTGATCATGCAGCCCCGTCTATTCTTCCATGCCCCGATGGGCGGGGACGCAGGACAAGAGTTTAACCCATTGTATGCTAGTGGACTCTTCCATTGCTAAATGTTGGACAAGTCCATTTGTCATATAATGGGTGTCAGGGCTTTTTTTCCACTTTTATTTCATTTTTGATGAAAAATTCAGTCAGCAAATAGTGCAGGCCCTGATCAGACGCCACGATCTGTGGCGTCTGATCTGGGCCTGGACTGTTTGCCAAGGTACCCCTTTAGGGGTTTCCCGCATACAAAGGGTTAAGGCAATGGGTCCACCTTTCACGCAGGACAAGAATTTAAGGGGATAGATACATGTAAATCTTTCAGGGCAGGAAACTTCCCAAAGTATGTTTGCTAAAATCTCTTATCAAGTGGCCTAAGGATCAAATTCTATCCATCAGCTCGACCTCTTTAAAGAGGACAGGGGGTGGGGGGGGGGGGGGTCAAAAGAAGGCAAAAATATGTCAAAAGTAGGTAGACAAACCTCTTTTACAGAGGAGCAAAGTTTAAAAGAAAGCAAAAATAAAAAGTCAAAAAAGGTTTGTCTCCCCTTGTCAGAATGACTGAAATATTTTTGCCATTCCCCTTAAGAAACAGGCTGCATTATAGTATTATTTATTTATTAGAAAAATAGTTAAATGAATTTTTTCCCGGTTTTCTTTTCTTGCCACCTTGGTAACACTCAAGACATGTTGCGAGGTTATAAAACTGTCTTGCTCAACTCAGCTGAGAATGAAATTTGTAATTCTCACAAAAATTATATACATATTATTTATGATATTAATGAGGTGATTTTCCTGCTTGGATCAAGGGAGAATGTCATTTTGTCCTGCTCATAAATTTTAAAATGCCAACTATGGAATTTCTGATTTGCTTAAATTGTTCCGTTTGGAAATCCAAGATGGCCTCCATGGTAGCTATCTTGAAATTCTTCAAACTACATCTCCCTGTGAACCAAAGGTCGAATTGAGCTGAAACTTGATGGGAGGCATCGAGGTGACATGGAGATTCAGATTTGCTAAAATCTTTACGTACAGACTATGTCATTTTGTCCTGCTCATAAATTTTAAAATGCCAACAAATGTTGGCATTTTAAAATTTATGAGCAGGACAAAAGCCCTTCTCAAGTGAGTTTAAGCAGGAAAAAGTTTCATAACCTCGATGTCTGTCCCCATATCTGTGAACTTTTTTTTGCCCTGACTTTACATGGATGAACCATTGCGCGTGTGACTGTCCATGGTGATCAGGAGGTCACGTGTTCGACAATTTCTGGGTCAGAAACATTCTTTTGTGGAGATTAATCATGAAATCTTTTCTACAGTCATTCTCTTCCTTCTACTGATTCAAGAAGGGCAGTTGTCAGTTTCTGGCGAAAGAATGACCACTTAGGTATAACCACTTAGGTATAAACCTGCCCAGGAAGTGTGGCTATGTAAACTGACAGGCTTGATATAACCAAAATAGTGTTGACTTGGCTGTTATGTTCTAAAACACACAAACACTGATGATGGACTGTTCATCATGCCATGTTATCATTAAGCAACATCATAGATAAACAAATGGTTAATGTAATGTACAATTGGTGCCAAACTATCATGACTCATGGTGATAGCTATGTCAGTTTTCTTTCTGTATTTATGTACTTCTAGTGTGTGTGTGTGAATTCGGGTTTAACGTTGCTTTCAACAATTTTTCAGTGGTATCACGATGGTGTCTGGTTGCAACAGGGAGCTCAATGCTCACTTTCATAGTGCTGCCTCACTGAAGTATCATGTCCAAGACACATTGCATGATACCACACCCAGTCACATTATCTTGACACTGGGTCGACTAGTCCTAGCTCTACCCCGTAAATCTGAGTGCCAAGCGAGGAGCAGCTAGTACCATTTTTAACGACTTTGGTATCTCGCGGCCCGGGATAGAACCAGTGACCTCCCGTTCCCCGGAGGGGACACTCTACCAACTGAGCTATCGGGGCCGGTATGTACTTCTAGACACCCTCCTGTGCATTCTAGGCAGGTCTTTCTGGGAAGAAACCAATACTAAGTAATGTGGATTAAGTATCTTGCTAAAGGACACAAGATCGCTCAAGGACACAGGGATCTCTAGTCCGATGCATTACCACTGCACCATAATGCCCCATAATGTTATGGCTGCCTTCACTGGTTATTATGTCTCCCCCGAAAAAAATTTTCTCGGAGAGATTGTTTTTCCCCGGGCGTCTGTCCGTCTGTCACACATTCGTGTCCACTCTATAACTTGAAAACCGTTCAAGCTATCTTCACGAAACTTCATATAAATATTAATCAGCATTAGACGACATGCAGTGCGCAAGAACTATAACTCTCGCATTTATACTTTTCGAATTATCTTCCTTGGAAGTTTGTCGGTATGTAAATATGTATGGGCAAATCATGTCCGGTCAATAACTTTCTTATTTTCAGATGTATTTTAAAATTACATGGCAGAAATATTAACAACCATGAGGCGATGTGTGGTGCGCATGATGAGGCAGGTCAGTACCTCAATCAATCAAAGGTCAAGGTCATACTTAGAGCTCAAAGGTCAAAAAAGGGGCTTTTTTGTGTTTGGTCAATAACTTTCTTATTTTGAGATGGATTTTAAAATTACTCGGCAAAAATATTAACAACCATGAGACGATGTGTGGTGCGCATGAGGCAGGTCGGTACCTCAAAGGTCAACGTCATACTTAGAGGTCAAAGGTAAAACAAGAGGGCCATGATGGCCCTGGATCGCTCACCTGATCCTATTGTACAAACAGAATTGTGGGTAATATATTGTAGAGTGGAGGGTTTGAGCAATTTTGGTTGGACCCAAAGACTATTTCTGTGAAATTAATTCAAAATCAGTCTGCCTGTTTAGGAGTAGAAGTCATTTTGAGAAGTAAAAGTCATTTTTGATGAAATGACATCTCAAGCCCTGCCGCCCAATGAAACCAATGGGGTTTAAAACTGAACATTTTGAGCAATTTTGGTAGAGGATCCCCCAAGGAACCTTCCAGTGAAATAATTTTAAAATCAATCCACTGGTTAAGGAGAAAAAGTCGTTTAAAGCTTTTTCTATTTTTAGCTCACCTGTCACGTAGTGACGAGGTGAGCTTTTGGGATCACTTTTTGTCCGTCGTCCGTCGTGCGTGTGTGCGTGTGTGCGTGCGTGCGTGTGTGCGTAAACTTTTTCTTCAAATGACATCTCCTCCTAAACCACTGATCGGATTTTGACCAAACTTCACAGGAATGATCCTTAGGTGGTCCCCTTTCAAAGTTGTTCAAATGGTTCCGGTCCATTGCACATCTGGGTCATAGGAGCTAAAAATAGATTTTTGAAATGAAAACTTTAAAAATCTTCTTCTCTGAAACCAAAAGACCCAGGTCTTCGATATTTGGTATGAAGCTTCATCTAGTGGACCTCTACCAAGATTGTTCAAATTATAGCCATTGGGCCAGAAATGCCCCCGCCCCGGGGGCCTTTGTGTTTACATAGGCTTATATAGGGAAAATCTTTAAAAATCTTCTTCTCTGAAACCACAAGGCCCAGTTCTTTGATATTTGGTGTGAAGCTTCACCTAGTGGACCTCTACCAAGATTGTTCAAATTATAGCCCTAGGGCCAAAAATGCCCCCGCCCCGAGGGCTTTTGGTTTTACATAGGCTTATACAGGGAAAATCTTTAAAAATCTTCTACTCTGAAACCGAAAGGCCCAGGTCTTTGAAATTTTGTATGAAGCTTCATCTAGTGGACCTCTACCAAGATTGTTGAAATTATGGCCCTTGGGCCAGAAATGCCTCCGCCTTGAGGGCCTTTGGGTTTACATAGGCTTATATAGAGAAAGTCTTTAAAAATCTTCTTTTCTGAAACCACAAGGCCCAGGTCTTTGATATTTGATGTGAAGTTTCACCTAGTGGACCTCTACCAAGATTGTTCAAATTATAGCCCTATGGCCAAAAATGCCCCCGCCCTGGGGGCCTTTGGTTTTACATAGGCTTATACAGGGAAAATCATTAAAAATCTTCTTCTCTGAAACCAAAAGGCCCAGGTCTTTGATATTTGATATGAAGCTTTGTCTAGTGGACCTCTACTAAGATTGTTCAAATTATGGCCTATGGGCCAGAAATGCCCCCGCCCCGGGGGCCTTTGGGTTTACAAAGGCTTATATAGGGAAAGTCTTTAAAAATTTTCTTCTCTGAAACCGCAAGGCTCAGATCTTTGATATTTGGTGTGAAGCTTCACCTAGTGGACCTCTACCAAGATTGTTCAAATTATAGCCAAAGGGCCAAAAATGCCCCCGCCCCTGGGGCCTTTGGTTTTACATAGGCTTATACAGGGAAAATCTTTAAAAATCTTCTTCTCTGAAACCGAAAGGGCCAGGTCTTAGATATTTGGTATTAAGCTTCATCTAGTGGACCTCTACCAAGATTGCTCAAATTATGATCCTTGGGCCGGAAATGCCCCCGCCCTGGGGGCCTTTGGGTTTACAAAGGCTTATATAGGTAAAATCTTTAAAAATCTTCTTCTCTGAAACCACAAGGCCCAGGTCTTTGATATTTGGTGTGAAGCTTCACCTAGTGGACCTCTACCAAGATTGTTCAAATTATAGCCCTAGGGCCAAAAATGCCCCCGCCCCGGGGGCCTTTAGTTTAACATAGGCTTATATAGGGAAAATTTTTAAAATCTTCTACTCTGAAACCGCAAGGTCGAGGTCTTTGATATTTGGTGTGAAGCTTCACCTAGTGGACCTCTACCCAGATTGTCAAATTATAGCCCTGGGGCCAAAAATGCCCCTGGGCGGGGGCCTTTGGTTTTACATAGGCTTATACACGGAAAATCTTTAAAAATCTTCTTCTCTGAAACCGCAAGGCTCAGATCTTTGATATTTGGTGTTAAGCTTCATCTAGTGGACCTGTACCAAGATTGTTCTAATTATAGCCCTGGGGCCAAAAATGCCCCCATCCCCGGGGCCCTTTGGTTTTTCATAGGCTTATATATGGAAAATATTTAAAAATCTTCATCTCTGAAACCACAAGACTCAGGTCTTTGATATTTGGTTTGAAGCTTCACCTAGTATAGCCCTTGGGCCAAGAATGTACTACTGATTCTCAGGTGAGCGATTCAGGGCCCTCTGGGCCCTCTTGTTAGCTCTGGCGGCCATTTTGTTCACCCGAGCGGAACGGTTGGGCAATTTTGGTAGAGGGTCACCGAAGAAACATTCCTGTGAAGTAATTTCAAAATCCATCCACTAGTTAAGGAGAAAAAGTCGTTTAAAGCTTTTTCTATTTTTAGCTCTGGTGGCCATTTTGTTCACCTGAGCAGACCAGTTTGAGCAATTTTGGTAGAGGGTCACCCAAGGAACATTCCTGTCAAGTAATTTCTAAATCCATCCACTGGTTAAGGAGAAGAAGTCCTTTAAAGGTTTTTCTATTTTTAGCTCTGGTGGCCATTTTGTTCACCCGAGCGGATTGGTTTGAGCAATTTTAGTAGAGGGGCATCCAAGAAACCTTCCTTTGCAATAATTTCAAAATCCGTCCACTGGTTAAGGAGAAGAAGTTGTTTAAAGGTTTTTCTATTTTTAGCTATGGCGGCCATTTTGTTCACCAGAGCTGAACGGTTTGAGCAATTTTGGTAGAGGGTCATCCAAGGAACATTCCTGTGAAACAAATTCAAAATCCATCCACTTGTTAAGCAGAAGTCGTTTAAAGAATTTTCTTTTTTTAGCTCTGGCGGCCATCTTGTTCACCCGAGCGGAACAGTTTGAGCAATTTTGGTAGAGGATCACCCAAGGAGCATTCCTGTGAAATTAGATCAAAATCTGTACAGCAGTTTTGGAGGAGATGTTGTTTAAAGCAAAAGTTGACGACGGACGGACGCACGCACGCACGCACGGACGACGGACAAAGACTGATCCCAAAAGCTCACCTTGAGCACTTTGTGCTCAGGTGAGCTAAAAAGGGGCCTTTTTTTCGTGTTTGGTCAATAACTTTCTTATTTTGAGATGGATTTTGAAATCACTTGGCGGAAATGTAAACCAATATAAGACGATGTGTTGCGTGCATGACCCAGGTTGGTACCTCAAAGGTCAAGGTCATACTTAGAGGTCAAAGGTAAAAAAGGGCTTTTTGGGGGGTTTTGTCAATAACTTGCTTATTTTTAAATAGAATTTGAAGTTACTGTGTTGCATGCATGATTCAGTTTGGTACCTCAAATGTCAAGGTCATACATAGAGGTCAAAGGTCAAAAAGGGGCCTTTTTTCGTGTTTGGTCTGTAACTTTCTTATTTTTAGATGGATTTTGAAATTGCTTGGCAGAAATGTTAACCACCATGAAATGATGTGTTGCACGCATGACCCAATTTGGTACCTGAAAGGTCAAGGTCATACATAGAGGTTAAAGGTTAAAAAGGGGCCTTTTTTGTGTTCTGTCAATAACTTTATTTTTAGATGGATTTTGAATTTACTTTGCAGAATTGTTAACCACCATGAGACGATATGTTGCGTGCATGACCCAAGTTGGTACCCCAAATGTCAAGGTCGTACTAAGAGGTCAAAGGACAAAAAGGGGCCTTTTTTAGTGTTCAGTCAATAACTGTCTTATTCCTGGATAGATTGTGAAATTACTTGGCAGAAATGTTAACCGTCATGAGATGATGTGGTGCACGCTAGACCCAGGTCGTTACCTCCAAGATCAAGGTCATACTAAGAGGTCAGAGGTAAAAAAAGTTTTTTTTTTTTTTGTGTGTCCAGTCAATAACTTTTTTATTTCTGGATGGACTTTATAAAGTAACCATGCAGAAATGTTCACTGTCATTAGACCATGCGTCATGTGCAAGACCAAGGTCCATACCACCAATGTCAAGGTCATACCTAAAGGTCAGAAGTAAAAAAAAGGTCAGTCAATAACTTCCTTATTCTTTGATGGATTATGAAATTACTTGGTAGAAATGTTAACCATCATGAGACGATGTGTTGTACCTCAAGGGTCAAGGCCATACTTAGAGGTCAAAGGTAAAAAAAGTGTCTTTTTTGTGTACGGTCAATAACTTTCTTATTTCTCTTGGAACTTTTTAAAGTTATTTTGCAGAAATGTGTTGCACACAAGACCCAGGTCAATACCTCCAATGTTAAGGTCATACTTAGAGGTCAAAAAGGTGGAGATATCTGTGTTTTTGTAGAAAAACAAATTCTAGTCTTTAAGGCTGTCCTTGCCCATCTTAAAATTTGCTGCCCACCTTTTCATGGTTGCATACGAAGGAGCATCATCCCCTAATGTAGCAACCAGATCGGCATGGATGTCCTTAGGAGCTAAGCCCTTTTTATGGAGGTACTTGATGACACCACGATGCCAGATTTTGTCCATTTTCTCAAAAACGTGCTAGTATCAATTTTAGAAGTCTAGAATTTCTACGTTATTGCAGGTAAACTTGAACTCATTTGAGTCAAATCAAGTAATAAAGGTTTGGATTTAATGAATACAAAATTCCATGGCTGTTCGATGCCTGCTTCTTGGTCAGGCTCAGAACTTTTCAGCCTACCCTCGTATACCCGATTTTTCTTCGAAAAAGTGGGTATAATAATGGAAAGTATCCCTGGAACCATGTTGTTTTTTGTTTTTATATTAACCCTTATCCTGCTGAATACAATAAGCCCTGTCTTTAACCAGTGTAGATCCAGGTCAGATGAAGCCATCTGATCAGGAACCATAATTTTTGTCATTGGGTTTGTGAATTTGAATGAACATTCTATCAAGTAGTTTGACCGATAATCAGAAATGGGTGTGGCAATATACATTTATTCAGTAGGATAAGGATTAATGTGGGATAAAAAATTAACAAGAGAAGGCAAGATTGATTTACATTGTTTTTAATGATGGATAAAACATCAACGGTGCAGCATATTACATATAAAAATTTTCTATCACCAAATAAGTTAAATAACCATACAAACTGGAGAGGAAAAATTAACATGAATGAATGTACCATATTAAATTGGAAATAGCAAAAAATTTAAACAAAATTGCGCACACATTCTGATCCCCGAGGTAATAAACCATTGAGACCCTACTCAGCAAGAAAATTGTAATGCTATGATACTAAAATACACTTTAACTCTTATCATGCTGTTAACGACAACCCCTATCTTTGGAAACAGTGTAGATCCAGATCAGATGGCTTCTGAAGAAGCCATCTGATCAGGATCTACACTGTTTGACATTAAGTTTATGGCTTTGTAAGAATAAATTACATCAAGTAATCTGATTAGTTCAAAGACAGAAATGGGTGTGGCTAAACTGAATATTCAGCAGGATAAAGGTTAACCTCTTTGTAACTCTATTCATTAAAAACACAATGTAGGATATAACTGTTTAAGGGGAATGGGAACACCTGGCAGATTTATCCATTTTTCAAAGGGAGACAACTTTTGGGACTTCCTGTTTGCTTTTCTATAAGCCCTGTCCTGCTGAAAAAGGGGTCTATTCTTAAAGGAAAGAATTTGCTCCTTAGGAGCTAAGGACATTATTAGTTTTGAACAAATGGTCCCCTGATCAATATCTGCACTGTTCACAAAAGGTAGTGTATATTCTAATTCAGCCGGAAAGCAGTTAAAAATAGATCCAAGAAAGTTCAATAATAGCTTGAAGTTAATTTCCTAAAATTTGTAATATCTTATTCCATATGCTTTTAGCTTTGGGGCTGTTCATTTCTTAGAATCTTGTAAATTTAGACCATTCCTGCAAATATTTCATAAACAGCCATTATTGCAGTGGTGCATGGCCCAAGTTTACAATGAAACCTGGATCAGGCATCAAATGGACAGGCTAATCTGGCTCCGAGGCTTTAAAACTTTTTTCATGCTCAACTCACTTGAGCATGAAATTTATCCTGCTAATAAATTTTCAAAGCCAACATACGTTGGCATTTTAAAATTTATGAGCATGATAAATGACATGTTGTGCTGATCTGAGCAAGAATTTTGCCTGATTAGTTTGTATTTCAATAGTTATTGCTGCTCTAATTTTTTTTTCAGCAAAAATACCACTATATTAGATAGCAGGGCTCGAGAAACTGAAAAGTCCAATAGTGTACTTGCCAGAAAGGTTAACAATTTCACCACTAACAAGCTCATTAAGCTAACGATGCTTTGAACAACTTGGCCGAGATGGCTTCTTCAAACCTGCCACCTGATCCTGCACTCATCGGGGCATGGAAAAATAGATTGGGCTGCATGATGCTTCCATGCAGAGGTGAAACTGACCACACACGGGTATTGGTAAACGGCTTAGAAGGAAAAAGCCTGCCCAGGCAAAGTGGCGCGAGTTGGACTGTCCAATACATAAAAGCCCTTTTGGTTTCATTGGGCGGCAGGGCTTCAGATGTCATTTCATCTCAATGTTGAGTAAAAGTTCCACAAAATTGGCAGCAACGTCTCCAAAACGACCTAAATAGTGTTGATGAGGATGATAAACCTCAATTCAAACAAACAAAACCTGAACACCAGGCATCTGACTGTCAGAGCCACTAGGGCCAGCTAATGGCAATCCAAACAGACTACTCAATGCTAAACCTGATATAAAGGTTGATGGATGGACAAATGGCCAGGTTCCAGGGCCCAGGTGTAAGCGCCCTAAGCTTAACGAGCTCGTTAGTGGTCGAAATGTAAAATGATATAGCAAAAACAATATCTAATTTTGTGTTATTTTTTTGGCTGAAAAAAAAAAGACTCAGATTTTTCAGCAAAAATATTAGTATTTTGGCCATATTGCATTGACTGATTGCTTTGAGTTTAACGATAAGTCAACCCTTGTGGGTCATTTTGTGTCGTCTCCCAGAGAAAGGGAGAAAAGAGAAAGAAGAGATAGTAGAGGGTATTAAAATGAAGGTCAGAGGAGAAAGAGGAAATTGAATGGAAGAGTAGAAACAGATGAAATTTACAACTGTCAACATTCCCCCTCTACCCTTAACGGCTGCAAGGACAGCGGGCCTTGTCCAACTGTAAGCCAATATCAGCAGGACGTCCCAGTGACGCAAAATACGTGTCACCTTTGCCTCATCCAACCACCCCAATGGCCATATTGAATATCAGAATTTTAGCGATATGTTTATAAATGACAGCATTAATTTTGTTCAAAACTAATGATGTAGCTAGTAAATGCATTGTTAAAACTTTGATCATCAATTATGGTAAATATGCTAATAATTTTGCTGAAAAAAAATGAAAACACTTAACAGTTTGAGCTCATTAACAAAACAAAGCCCTGAACAACTGGACACTGAGGAACTAATGAACTGATAGAAAACTCATTATCATGCCTTGCTAGAAGCAGATGCATCACGAAAACACGCCTATACAGTAGAACTTCGATGCCTCGAACACCGATGGCTCGGTTTCCATGGCTGAGTCGAACCCGTTCTTGAGTCCCTGGGAAATTTCTCGACATAAGAAATAGTGTGGGATGATTTAGAAGATTTTTGTCTTTTATCTTGCAAACGTATGCTGTGTGTACTCATTAGAATCACCTCAATGAGGCGATTCTAATGAGTACACACAGCATACATTTTCACTATAAAACACCAAAAAGATATCCAAAAGTATATCGTATACCTCCTGGCAGTCTCCCTCAGGGCTCGAACTACCCCTGTCTCGAACAGATTTTTGAGGTCCCAAAGGTGTTCGAGCCATTGAAGTTCGACTGTATAATTCTGACCCTCTTGAACCCCACTTTTATATAGTAAAATTGGGGTTAACAGGGGTAAGCCATATTTTTCCTATTTCTGCTCTAAATATAGATTGTGGGTACTCATGAGAATGAGGCGGTTCTAAGTGTACCCACAATCTATATTTTGAGAAGAAATAAGAACAATATCACACTTTTTCGTCTAACATTTCGAATTTTAGGTGATAAAATTTACGACGTATTTGTATAGGCATGTTTTCGTATTGCAGCACATATGCATAACGCTGAGCATATTAAAATATTCTACATCTGAACTTCAATGGTTCGAACACCCTTAGGGTTACGAAAATCAGTTTGAGACATGGGTACCATAATGATGTTAAGTATTGGGACTGACAGACAGGCCTCCAAAACAAACAGTGTGGACCCAGATCAGACTGCTCCTGAAGGAGCAGTCTGATCAGGGTCTACATAGTTTGCCGTTCCATCTGTATGTGTATTTCTTGCTGGGTTGTGAAGCAAATTTGGTTAAAATTTTAGGAGAATAAGGTGTCCAAATATTTAGGATTTTTACGCTATTTCAAGACACCGAGACTAAATCATAGGGTCAGGTAAGGCAGTGTAATGAGGATAATAAAGATATATGTCATCTCTGGATATCTCCAACTCCAAGGGATTCGGATAACAGTAAGCTGAGATATAAGGAGTTGAAATCTAATGAACATATAGCAAAACTAAAAACACTTGTGGATCAAATTTAGCTTGACTTAAGCAGTAGCTTGAGATATCAGTATCTGAGATATCCAGTCAACTTTATCACTTCAGTCCTCTATGAAATATACGTATGTTTTATGTATTCATTAGAATCGCCTCATTGAGGCAATTCTAATGAGCATGCACAACATTCATTTTCATGCTAAAAGAAGGAAAATTTCCCTAAAGAATCCTGGAACAAGTTTTTCAAAGCATCATTAGCTTAACGAGCTCGTTAGTGGTCATATTGTTAACTGTTCTGACAAGTTTAATATATAATTTTTTGTAATTTTTGCTGAAAAAAATGTGAGCAGCTTTTGCATCCGCAAAAGCTGCTCACATTTTTTCAGCAAAAATATTAGCATATTTGCCATTATAAACGATCAAAGTTTTAACGATACGTTAACTAACGTCGTTAGTTTTGAACAACCGGCCCCATATTTGTTATGCGACGCTATCAAAAGAATATCTGTGGGACTAAAGAACAATCTGGAATCAGCCATGGTCAACGAGCCATTGATGTTCGAGGGAATCAAGCCATTAAAGTTCTTCAGTATAAACCATGTAATTACAAGTATCTCTGATCACAAATAATTTGAGGTATATCATAGGAAGACTTACTAAACTGTAGTTGTCTTTGAATAAAGTCTTTGTTAAAAGAAACAATCCAGGACGAGCACCCGACTGAGCTACCAAGGCCGCTTCGGCCCCCGCCCATCGGGGCTTGAAGAAATATACGGGCTGCATGATGCTTCCACGCAGAGCTAAATCCGACCCACAAACAATACTGGTAAAACACTTATAGGATCTAAGCCTGCCCAGGCAGAGAAGTGCGAGTCAGACCGTCCATGCTTATAAACCCTGTTGGTTTCATTGTGCGACAGGGCTTGAGATGTCATTTCATCTCAACGCTGGGTAAAAGTCCCACAAAATTGGAAGCAATGTCTCCAAATTGGACGGGGACGTTAAACCTCAAATCAAACAAACAAACTACCGAGGCCGGCATCTGTTATGAAGAGCTATCGTAAGTATTTCTGTGGGACAAAGAGTGAACTGGAATCAGCCATGGTATACAAGCTATTGATGTTCGAGCCATTAAAGTTCTTCAGTATAAACCATGTAATTACAAGTATCTCTGATCACAAATAATCTTGAGGTATATCATAGGAAGACTTACTAAACTGTAGTTGTCTTTGAATAAAGTCTTTGTTAAGAGAAACAATCCAGGGGCCAGTTGTTCAAAGCACCGTTAGCTTAACGAGCTGGTTAAAGGTCATATTGTCAACTGTTCTAGGAAGTACAATATCTAAAATTTTGGTATTTTTGTTGACAAAATGTGAGCAGCTTTTGCATTTGCAAAAGCTGCTCACATTAATTCAGCAAAAATACTAGCATATTTGCCATATTTAATGATCAAAGTTTTAACGATTCGTTACCTAACGACGTTGTTAGTTTTGAACAACTGGCCCCTGGTCTATTTCATATGTGTTGTAATAGTATTTTTCTTTTATTATATATAATTATTTATTTTCCTTAATTCTGCTCCAGTGTTCCAATACAACACTTAATACATGAAACTTTTAGCTGAAAAAAAAAATATGAAAAAGTTTTTGCATTCACTTCTTTTTTTTCAGCAAAAACATGTAATTGCTGTATTAATCAATTTTGTACCGGAAACCCCCAAACGGGATATTGATAAACAGTGATGGCCCAGATCAGACGCCGCAGATCAAGGCGTCTGATCAGGGCCTACACTATTTGCAAAAAGTTCAGCCATTTTCCAAATAAATTTTAAGAAAACACAACCTGTCACCACAAAATTTTGAAATGGACTCATGCTACATACAAGGAGGAAGATTTCATTTGGTACAAAATTGGTTAAATGATGGAGTTAATGATAGTTTAACTAATATAAATCAGCTTGGAAAAAAGGGCCAAGGTGTTTCCATTCACCTGTTAGCATAGCCGAATAGTGATGTTTGTTAGTTCGTTTGAATTGAGGTTTAACCTCCCTGTCAACACTATTAAGGTCATTTTTGAGATGTTGCTTCCAATTTAGTCGGACTTTTACCCAAAATTGAGATTAAATGAAAACTCAAGCCTTGCCACCCAGTGAAACCAATAGGGTTTATATGCATGGACGGTCCAACTCACACCACTTTGCCAGGGCAGGCTTGGAACTTCTAAGCGGTTTACCAGTATGCATGGGTGGTGGGTTTCAGCTCTGCGTGGAAGCATCATACAGCCTAATCTATTTCTCCATCAGTCAATCATGAAATTTGTTTGTTTGATTTGAGGTTTAACGTCCCCGTCAATACTGTATAGGTCATTTTGGAGAAGTTGCTTCCAATTTTGTGGGACTTTTACCCGACAGTGAGATGAAATGACATCTCAAGTCCTGATGCGCAATGAAACCAATAAGGTTTATAAGCATGGACGGTCCGACTCGTACCGCTTTGCCTGGGCAGGCTTATCCTCTAAGCGGTTTAGCAGTACTTGTGTGCCATCGGTTTCAGCTCTGCCTGGAAGCATCATGCAGCCCATCTATTTCTTCAGGCCCCAATGGGCGGGGGCTGACAATCATGAAATAAGAGAAATAATCTTGAAAGGGCCATAAAACCAAAATTAAAAAAAAATGTAAATAAGGGGATCTTTAAAGTCCCACAAAATTGGAAGCAACATGTCCAAAATGACCTTTAGAGTGTTGACGGGGACGTTAAACATCAAATCAAACAAACAAAACCTGGAAACCTTTACAAAGGAAGATGAACGACTGTGATTTCTCATTCAGAACTAAAGTGGGTAAGGCTGCTATATATTTCTTATCATAATAAGATAACTCTTATCTCAAACTAAAACTTCCCGTCCCTTTGAGTTTGAAATAACAAGTGTCTACTGATATCTTCAACTAAAACCGTTAGGTCAAACATGGTGTCAACATGTTCCCTGGCATAACCAAGTGATTCATCGCGAAAACACGCCTATATAATTCTGACCCCCTTGAACCCCACTTTTATATAGTAAAACTGGGGTTTACAGGGGTAAACCTTATTTTTCTAATATCTGCTCTAAAATATAGATTGTGGGTACTCATTAGAACCACCTCTATGAGGTGGTTCTAACGTGTACCCACAATCTATATTTTGAGCAGAAATAAGGAAAATATCACAATTTTTCTTCTGAAAATTGTTGTTCTTTCACCGCTAAAATTTACAATGTAATTGTACAGGCCGGTTTTCATAACATGTTGTAACATGATCATTCAGTTTTATTCAATAATGTTATCACATTACATCAAAAGTATAAATTATTTTTCATACTAAACTCACTAGAGCATGAAATATGTCCTGTTTCATTCCTGCTCATAATTATTAAAATGCCAACAATTGTTGGTATTTTAATATTTCTGAGCCCGCAAATGCCATTTTCTACTGGACAGAGTAGGAAAGTCCGGTTTCGTTCCTGCTCATAATTATTAAAATGCCAAAAAATATTTCTGAGCAGGACAAATAACATTTTCAACATTTCGACAAGGTAGGAAAACTGCTTCACTTTTTCAGTTTGTATTTTAACTCTTATCATGCTGTTCACGACAACCCCTATCTTTGGAAACAGTGTAGATCCAGATCAGATGGCTTCTGAAGAAGCCATCTGATCAGGATCTACACTGTTTGACATTTAATTTATGAATTTGTAGGAATAAATTACATCAAGTCATCTGATTAGTTCAAAGTCAGAAATGGGTGTGGCTAACCTGAATATTCAGCAAGAGAAGGGTTAACATTGACCATATTCTCCCTATTAAACACACCGTGCGCTTAGCTTTTTCAAAACTATAACATACAAACATGGCAAAAATATGCCTGGAAAGACCACAACCTGTATGACAACTTAATTCCCCAAGATTCTTCAGATGAATAAACAAGAGGGCCCAGAGGGCCCTGGTTCGCTCACCTGATCCAAAGCATAACAAGTGGGCCCCGGGCAGGGTCAATTTTGGCCCCAGGGCTAAAATTTGAACAATCTTGGTAGAGGTCCACAAGATGAAGCTTCATATCGAATATGAAAGACCTGGGCTTTCTGGTTTCAGAGAAGATGATTTTACAGGTTTACCCTGCATATAGAAGTCTATGTAAAACAAGATTTTTCCTATATAAGTCTATGTTAAACCAAAGGGCCCCTGAGCAGGGGCATTTTTGGCCCCAGGGCTATAATTTGAACAATCTTGGTAGAGGTCCACTAGCTGAAGCTTCATAACAAATATCAAAGACCTAAGCCTTGTGTTTCAGAGAAGATGATTTTTAAAGATTTTCCCTATATAAGTCTATGTAAAACCAAAGGGCCACATGGCGGGGGCATTTTTGGTCTCAGGGCTATAATTTGAAAATCTTTATAGAGGTCCACTAGCTGAAGCTTCATAACAAATATCGAAGACCTAAGCCTTGAAGTTTCAGAGAAAAAGATTTTTCAAGATTTTCCCTATATAAGTCTATGAAAAACCAAAGGGCCCAGGAGCGGGGGCAATTTTGGCCTCAGGGCTATAATTTGAACAATCTTGATAGAGGTCCACAAGATGAAACTACATACCAAATATCAAAGACCTGGGCCTTGCAGTTTCAGAAAAGAAGATTTTTAAAGATTTTCTCTATATAAGCCTATGTAAAACCAAAGGGCCCCGGGGCGGTGACATTTTTGGCCCGAGCACTATAATTTGAACAGTCTTTGTAGGGATCCACTAGATGAAGCTTCATACAAAATAGCAAAGACCTGGGCCCTGCAGTTTCAGAGAAGAAGATTTTTTAAAGATTTTCCCAATATAAGCCCATGTAAAACCAAAGGGCCCTGGGGCGGGGGCATTTTTGGCCCCAGCACTATAATTTGAACAATCTTGGAAGGGGTCCACTAGATGAAGCTTCATACCAAATATCAAAGACCTGGGCCTTGTGGTTTCATAGAAGAAGATTTTTAAAGGTTTTCCCTATATAAGCCTATGTAAAACCAAAGGGCCCCGGGGCGGGGGCATTTTTGGCCCCAGCACTATAATTTGAACAATCTTGGTAGGGGTCCATAAGATGAAGATTCATACCAAATATCAAAGACCTGGGCCTTGCAGTTGCAGAGAAGAAGATTTTTAAAGATTTTCCCTATATAAGCCCATGTAAAACCAAAGGGCCCCGGGCGGGGGCATTTTTGGCCCCAGCACTATAATTTGAACAATCTTGGTAGGGGTCCACTAGATGAAGCTTCATACCAAATATCAAAGACCTGGGCCTTGCGGTTTCAGAGAAGAAGATTTTTAAAGATTTTCCCTATATAAGCCTATGTAAAACCAAAGGGCCCCGGGGCGGGGGCATCTTTGGCCCCAGCACTATAATTTGAACAATCTTGGTAGGGGTCCACCAGATGAAGATTCATACCAAATATCAAAGACCTGGGCCTTGCAGTTTCAGAGAAGAAGATTTTTAAAGATTTTCCCTATATAAGCCCATGTAAAACCAAAGGGCCCCGGGGCGGGGGCATTTTTGGCCCCAGCACTATAATTTGAATAATCTTGGTAGGGGTCCACTAGATGAAGCTTCATACCAAATATCAAAGACCTGGGCCTTGCGGTTTCAGAGAAGAAGATTTTTAAAGATTTTCCCTATATAAGCCTATGTAAAACCAAAGGGCCCCGGGGCAGGGGCATCTTTGGCCCCAGCACTATAATTTGAACAATCTTGGTAGGGGTCCACCAGATAAAGATTCATACCAAATATCAAAGACCTGAGCCTTGCAGTTTCAGAGAAGAAGATTTTTAAAGATTTTCCCTATATAAGCCCATGTAAAACCAAAGGGCCCCGGGGCGGGGGCATTTTTGGCCCCAGCACTATAATTTGAACAATCTTGGTAGGGGTCCACTAGATGAAGCTTCATACCAAATATCAAAGACCTGGGCCTTGCAGTTTCAGAGAAGAAGATTTTTTAAGTTTTCGGTGAAAAAAATCTATTTTTGGCTCCTGTGACCCATATGTGCAACGGACCGGAACCATTTGAACAACTTTGAAAGGGGACCACCTAAGGATCTTTCCTGTGAAGTTTGGTCAAAATCCGCTCAGTGGTTTAGGAGGAGATGTCGTTTGAAGAAAAAGTTTACGGACGGACACACGGACGGACGCACGGACGACGGACAAAAAGTGATCCCAAAAGCTCACCTCGTCACTACGTGACGGTGAGCTAAAAATACACAAAAGCTTTGTCTCACTGGTTAAAAGGTAATTTTGATGGCAAGCTATAGTTTTTTTTATACAAGCTACAAAGGCATATCACTGTGAAAACAATTTTTTTCAGAAACAACATTGTGTGTGCTTATGGGAGCTTGTGCGGTAAGTAGGGAAAATACAGTATGCACATCAGGATAACAAGTCTGTGATATGAAGACCCCCACTAAACCCCACTTAGTATAGAGAAAACTGGGGTTTATGGGGGTATACATTATTTTTGTTATTTCTGCTCCAAGACAGATTGTGGGTACTCGTTAGAACCGCCTCATTGAGGCGGTTCTAACGAGCACCCACAACCTATGTTTGCAGAATAAATAAGAAAAATGTCACAGATTTTCATCAGAAAAGTATCCATTTTGGTGATGTGAAAAATGCACTATGTCGCACGGGTGTGTTATCGTAATGTACTGTTTTCTATACGAGTTACAAAAGCAAATAACGGTGAAAACAATGTGCATTTGTGAATTTTTTCCAGAAATGACATCTTGTGTGCTTACGGGAGCTTTTGCGGTAAATAGGGCAAAAATAGGGCAAATACGGTATGCATGTAAACATGTAGAAGTGTTATACCCTCCGATGCTAGTCATATGAGCCAGCGCACAACAAAATCTACAAAAAGACCTGGGCAGCCAGCTGAGACTCAGATCAGCCTGCGCATCCGCGCAGTCTGATCAGAGTCTTTGCTGTTCGCGTGAGCCTTCTAAAGCCTCTGGGATATTCATAGGGCAACAAGAGAATGCTCCTACCAAGCTGATCCGACTGAACTGATTCTTCAGCCATAGCATAGGTCTTATTGTGGGTTTTGTCATGCGCCGGCTCATATTATAGCACTGCATATGAGCCCCGCCAAGCGAATTTGGGTCTTCGAGCATTCCGTCATGACAAATTTTAACTGCGCATGCCCAGCCATTCAGAGGGGCCAGGGATATGGCTTTCTGTCTGAAGGTTCATCTTGATTCACTGCTTGTATGAGCGAGCAGCAAAGGTTCTGGCGGGACTGCGCGGATGCGCAGGCTCGCCTGAACCTTCGCTGCTCGCATAGGCGATAAGTACCAAAATCGCTTGACGGGGCCCATATGATTCATTTATTACAACCAATCCTGAAATAACATTTAAAAAACAAAATTCACATAGAGGAATAACAGTCAAAGATAAAAATCTTTAAACCATGATATAAACACAAAATATAACAAGAAAATGTAACAGCATAATATATTACATACTGTAACAGCATATTATATTACATACTGTAGCAGAAATATACATAGCGGTGTCCATCAATTTGGAAATCAACATAACTTTGAAAGACAACAGTTTTTCGGTTGATTGTTTGTCAGACCACCCACAGTTTCTAAGCACAGTAGCTTTTCGTTGTTGATGTCCATATGACTATCATTGATTTGTATGAAATCCATGTTTTGTTTGTTTGTATTGGGGTTTAACGGCCCAGCCAACACCACTTAGGTCATTTTGAGCTGGTCAGTTTACCTATCCACATTTTTCATGGGCAGGCTTATACGTAAGCGGTTAACAAGTACAGTGCACATTCTTTTGCCAGAAACTGACAACTGCCCTTCTTGAATCAACGGAAGGGAGAGAATGACCGTAGAAAAAATTTCATGATCAATTTCCACGAAAGAATGTCATATACTCTCCTATTTTTATTGGAACTAAGTCTATATAAGGATACAGTCACAAACACTCCGTTACACGTTACGTTACGTTACTGAAAAACATGTCCACTTCTAGGGGTGTGTAGATTTTGTGCAGTATCTAAAGAATGTTGCCAATCCCGGCAGGTATCGAAACCGTGTCCTCCTGATCAACAGTCAGACGCGCATACGACTGAGCTACCGAGGCCAGCTTGAAATCCAGGTAATACTTATTTAAAGAAAATAATCATGCTTTTCTTATCACTGTAAGGTCAGAGCGTTACGTAAGAAGGTTATCTATAAAAGCTAGACTGGAATCGTGTTCAGTTTGGTAAATAGTGTACACCAAGATCAGACGCCGCATAATATGGCATCTGATCAGGGTCTAGAGTGTTTGCCTTCAGTTCAGGAATTTAACCCTTAAAGGTGCATTATTGAGCTATCCGGAAAAAATGCTTCCAAAAATAAAATACATATAGCCGGTATTTTTCTTTAAAGCAACACAAATGAATGCATTTTATGCAAAAATGCGAACAATTATGATGACAGGTAAACAAGTTTGAGAGGGATTCCCTAACTAGGTAGATCTATTTTTAGTTCGTGACAAAAATAGAATCTCCATATATGACGTTATGCGACGTTCATTTTTGGCCTTGTTTGCTTAGGCCATGCCTGAATCGGAAAAAAATATGACGCTGAATACCATGCCATAAGTAACAACACTCAGAGACGATACTGTCACCATGAATGTGTAAAGTGACAGATTTATTTTTAGAACAGAAATTCCGAACACATGTTCCGATCGAAGGGTAAACACGAATGAAAACGACCATTTTCACAAAGTTCTGAAGCTGTATTTGGCTCCAAAAGTGTACACATGGCAAAGGAGTATGCATTGAAGATAAAAACCAGAAAAAAAAAATTGAGACCCAGTAGCTCAATAATGCACCTTTAAGACGACGAGAAAAACTACATCTGGAAATGTCGTCTGCTTATGTCGTCTGCTGAATATTTTTGCAAACTTTTTAAAAATATTTTTGAGACAGGCAAACAGTGTGGACCCAGATCAGACTGCTCCTAGAGGAGCAGTCTGATCTGGGTCCACAGTGTTTGCAAAAATGTGTTTTGAAGTAACTGGCAGACGACAAAGCAGACGACAATTGTTGTGATTGGCATCTCATGGGTTAACAGTAAAGTGTAAAAGTCGCCATTCAGGATACACTCAGAGACAATCGACCCACAGTGTTGTCAGTGCTTTGATTTTGTTAAAAAGAGTCCGTGGAGCCTGTTGTGCCAGTTTTGTTGTAACATTTTTCAATTTCTTCATGGAAATATGCTTTCTGGGATACTCATTACAACTGCTTTACAGAGGCAATTCAAGGAGTACCTATAATCCATATTTGAATGAGAATTTTCTATTTTTGGGATCCATTTTTAAACCGCTATATCCAATGTGTTATAATGAACATTATTATAAATAGGTTTAAATGTACTAATAGTCCCAATATACTCATAGTCCATTTTTCCCACGGTACTAACGGTATGACTAAAACTAGAAACTAGAAATATGTCAAAGTGACACAGATGCACCGCCATTCCTCCGGTAGTTGTGACATTGATGAAAAAATTAAACGCGAATTCCTAATGCTATCTCCAAAAATCTTAAACGCAAATTGCTAACGTCATCTCGGACATGGCTGGAGACGGACAGACATGGTTAACACTATATGCCCTATACACTATTCTTCGTCTGTGTACTGAACACCTCCTAAACCCCACTTTATAAAGAGAAAACTGGGGTTTACGGAGTAGACAATATTTTTCTCATTTCTGCTCCAAAACATAGGCTGTGGGTACTCGTTAGAACCACCTCCATGAGGTGGTTCTAACAAGCACCCACAACCTATGTTTTAAATAGAAATAAGAAAAATATCACAAATTTTCAGCAGAAAATTAACCGTATTGGAGATATGAAAGAATGCACTGTGTTGCACAGACATGTTATCATAATGGAATGGCAGGGGCATAAAAATCTCATTAAGTAAAGATTTGATTTGGTAATCATTATAATTCAGTGACTAGCTACACATGGTTTCAAACAGGAATGAATACATTTCCATGGGAAACAACTTCTGACATCATATGCCAGAGTGTCTAGTCATGTAACAGACTTCAACACTCATAATTAATTGTTAACTGCTATATTTCTCCTCTCAATTTGTTTTGTTTGATTTGAGGTTTGACGTCCCCGTCAACACTGTAAAGGTCATTTTGGAGGCATTGCTTCCAATTTTGTGGGACTTTTACCCGACATTGAGATGAAATGATATCTCAAGCCCTGTTGCCCAATGAAACCAATAGGGTTTATTAGCCTTGCACCGCGGTTCCTGGACAGGCTTAGATCCGCTAAGCGGTTTACCAGTACTAGTGTGCGGGCCGGATTCAACTCTGCGTGGAAGCATCATGCAGCCCATATATTTCTTCAAGCCCCTATGGGCGGGGGCTTAAGGCAGCACCTTGCACATGTGGGATGCCCATACATGTGATAATTTTGTTTAGCTGTATGAGGGAGAGTTTCCATTGTGTTGAAGGTGATTCTTAACTAATGTAAAGAATATATAGGAAAAGTATCAGTTCATATGACGGAAACTCCAAAATTGTAGTGTAATTTGGGCAAAAATTAGAATCAAAATGAGGGACTCTGATGAGGGAGGTATCACATGTATAGATGCCTACAACCTTACATTTAATATGTGCATTCAAAAGCTGTGCCTTGTGCTTCAGCATGACAATATACTGCAGTGGTAACCTAAGGATTTCTTTAGTTGGTGACCAGTGTTGTCCAAGTGCCTTATGTGTTTGACAATACTGCTTTGCAAGCGTTCTATATGATTCATTCCAGATCAGATAAGGTACAGGCCGCAATTTTTCCATTTTATTTCCTGACTGGTGAAGGCTATCTTGTGACAAAATTATCTCTTGGATTGTTAGTCGTCCTTGACCTTGAAACAAAACAAATTGGTGTACTTATAAATTCCCAACCCAGATTTTCAACATTAGTCAAAAGTTATGCCCAATGTTGCCAACGTTATTTTTTTTTAAAAGTAGGTCCAAGGTCAAGGTCAAAAGATCAAAAATTATGGTACTACTGGAAAGGTCTTGTGACAAGGAATGCACATGTGAAATATGAAAGCCCTATCAGTTACCATTCAAAAGTTATGCCCAATGTTAAGTTTTTTTGCGGACAGGCGAACAGACAGACAGACCACCGCCTCCGCCACTCGGGGCTTGGAGAAATAGATTCAGCTGCATGATATTTCCATGCAGAGCTGGTAAACCGCTTAGAGGTTCTAAGTCTGCCCAGAAAAAGTGGTACAAGTCGGACTGTCCACGCACATAAACTCTGTTGGTTTCATTGGGTGGCAGGGCTTGAGATGTCATTTTATCTCAATGTCGGGTAAAAGTCCCACAAATTTGGAAGCAATGTCTTCAAAATTACCCATACAGTGTTGACGTGGACGTTAAACCTCAAAACAAACAAACAAGACAGACAGACCAAAAACTATATGCCCCCGAATGTTATCCCGGGGGCATAAATATGGTACAGGCTCTGTCAACACTATTAACATCATACTGAGCCAGACAGTGTTACCTACCGACACCTTTCCTGGGTAAGCTTATACATAAATGGTTAACTAGTTCAGTCCAGATTCTTTCACCAGAAACTAATACCTGCCCTTCTTGAACCAGCAGAAGGGAAAGATTGACCTTAAAAAAGATTTCATGATCATTCTCTGTGAAAAAAAGTTGCTGGACCCACTGGGGAATGAACAACCAATGCCTTCCTTGAAAGGTTTCATTCTCCTTAACCCATAAAATGCCAATCATGACTATTGTCGTCTGCTTTGCAGTCTGCCGGTTACCTCAAAAAGTAATTTTTTTGCAAACAGTGTGGACCCAGATCAGACTGCTCCTGTAGGAGCAGTCTGATCTGGGCCCACACTGTTTGCCTGCATGCAAAAATATTTTAAAAAAGTTTGCAAAAAGATTCAGCAGACGACATAAGCAGACGACATTTTCAAATGTAGTTTTTCCTGGTGTCTTAAGGGTTCAAGTATAGCCTTTTTCCCTTTAATAGAACTAGCTTTCACTTTGGATTCAAATACTGGAAAAGTAATGTCCTTTTTGCAGAAAAAAAAATTGTTTTCCCTTTATGAATACAGGCAATTAATTTACATGTATTCATTCATCTTAAAAATAGAGCTAAAATTGTATAAAGGCAAAAGTAATGTAAACATTATACTGTATAATAAATATCATACTCTTCTACCTCTTTATAAAACTATTAATTGCAACTAAAGCAAAATTTTGTAACTTAAATTGCAAAATTCAGACCCATATCCATCAGGGCTTGGAGAAATAGAATGGGCTGCATGGTGCTTCCACATAGCTGAAACCAACCAGACATGAGGATCTAAGCTTGCAAGACAAAGTAGAGGGAGTCGGACCGTCCTTACATATAAACCCTATTGGTTTCATTGGGTGGCAGGGCTTGAGATGTCATTTCATCTCAATGTCGGATAAAAGTCACACAAAATTGGAAGCAACATCTCCAAAAGGACCAATATAGTGTCGACCGGGTTGTTAAACCTCAAATCAAACAAGCAAATTCGTTGAATTGATATCCCCCGCCGAATGGGTTTTTCGTGTTGAATGGCAAGAAAATATATCTGGCAAAAATTGAGGATGGTTCTAAGAAGCAAACTAGAGACAATGAGGAAGGGCCCCGCTGAACATTTACTCCCTGGATGAGAGGCTGTACCCTGACCTACTGGCCTAATTATCAGTAGAGATTAACTTGTCTGTCAAAGTTGAGGTTTATTTACCTGTTATGTGGTTTCAAGGATACCAAAATAAAATTCGCGAATATTAAAAAAACCTGATATAATCACCGAATAGACAAAATTCCTCAATTTCAATCATTTAAGGGGAAATAACTCTGGATAAAAAAGTCAATCCAGGTAAATCCGAAAAAAAGATTGCGCGTGCATCACCGCAGCATAATAATACATATTTATTTCAAGTTTCATTTTATTCCATGCAATAGTTGCTGAGAAGCGGTTCCAGACAAAGTGAGACGACGAAAAATCCAGAATTTTAATCATTTAAGGGGCCATAACTCTGGGTGTAAAAAGTCAATCCGAAAAAAATTTGTGCGTGCATCACCACAGCATAATAATACATATTTATTTCAAGTTTCATATAATTCCATGCAATAGTTGCTGAGAAACAGTTCCCGACAAAAAAGTGAGACGACGAAAAATCCAGGATTACAATCATTTAAGGGGCCATAACTCTGGATGTAAAAAGTAAATCCGGAAAAAAAATGCGCGTGCATCACCACAGCATAATAATACATATTTATTTCAAGTTTCATTTAATTCCATGCAATAGTTGCTGAGAAACGGTTCCGGACAAAGTCAGACGACGAAAAATCCAGAATTTCGATCATTTAAGGGGCCATAACTCTGGATGTAAAAAGTCAATCCAGAAAAAAATTGCGCGTGCATCACCGCAGCATAATAATACATATTTATTTCACGTTTCATTTAATTCCATGCAATAGTTGCTGAGAAACAGTTCCGGACAAAGTGAGATGACGAAAAAATCCAGAATTTCAATCATTTAAGGGGCCATAACTCTGGATGTAAAAAGTCAATCCGAAAAAAAATTGCGCGTGCATCACTGCAGCATAACAATACATATTTATTTCAATTTTCATTTAATTCCATGCAATAGTTGCTGAGAAACGGTTCCGGACAAAGTGAGACGACGAAAAATCCAGAATTTCAATCATTCAAGGGGCCATAACTCTGGATGTAAAAAGTCAATCCGAAAAAAAATTGCGCGTGCATCACCACAGCATAATAATACATATTTATTTCAAGTTTCATTTAATTCCATGAAATAGTTGCTGAGAAACGGTTCCGGACAAAAAAGTGTGACGGATGGACGGAAGGACGGATGGACGGAAGGACGGACGGACGGACAACGCCAAAACTATATCCCTCCGCCTTCGGCGGGGGATAACAAGAGGACCATGATGGTCCTGTATCACTCACCTGAGTCTATTCATCACCTTGTTTTTGATCCCACATGACCCATATTCAAACATATTCAAGATTTTATAAAGGCAAACATTCTTGGCAAGTTTAATGAAGCTTGAACCAAAAATGCAGTCTCAAGTATGATTTGACCAATTCTGTTTGTTTGATTTGAGGTTTATACTATTTAGGTCATCATGGAGACGTTGCTTCCAATTTTGTGGCACTTTTACCTGACATTGAGATGAAAGGTCCGCCCCTTCATGTCTGACAGCATTTATATTTCTGCAACCTGAAGGCTGATTTCAACCATTTCTAATCTGTAGCATGCTTATGGTGGGGAAATTATGAAATAAAAGTAGGTCGAGTGATGACAATGTTTTTTCTAAAAATAGCCAAAAGAACTTTGACCATGATCCAAACACCCTGAAAGTCTGAATTGCTTGAGATACTGTATTATTATACAGAATATTTGTTTAAAGTTATAATAACCCCTAAAAGGCGGGAAAACCCTGAAGGGGTAGCCTGGCAACCTGCATAGGCCCAGATCAGACATCGCAGAAAGTGGCATCTGATCAGGGTCTGCACTGTTTGCTAACAGCATTTTCTGTCAAATAAAATACCCCTTCTGACCAAGGTATTACAAAAAGAGGGCAATTCTGAGCAAGTTTGATGATGATTGGACTAAAACTGTTAGTGTTAACAAGGTTTTTCTCTGATTTAACCTACTGACCTACTTTTTGACCCCACATGACCCATGTTCGAATTTGACCTAGATATTGTCAAGATGATCATTCTGAGCAAGTTTGATGATAATTAGACTAAAATTGCAGTCTCTAGAGTGTAAACAAGGTTTTTCTATGATTTGACCTACTTTTGACCCCACATGACCCATATTCGAATATGACCTAGATATTGCAGAGATGATCTTTCTGAGCAAGTTTGATAATGATTTGACCAAAACTGTGGCCTCTAGAGTGTTAACAAGGTTTTTCTATGATTTGACCAACTGACCTACTTTTTGACCCAACATGACACATATTCGAACTTGACCGAGATCTTGTCAGGATGATCATTTTGAGCAAGATTGAGGATGATTGGATCAAAACTGTGGCGTCTAGAGTGTTAACAAGTTCTATTATTTGACCTACTGACCTATTTTTTTGGCCGACATGACCCATTATCGAACTTAACTGAGATATTGTCAGGATGATCATTCTGAGCATGTTTGGGGATGTTTGGACCAAAACTGTGGCCTCTAGAGTGCTAACAAGGTTTTTCTGTGGTTTGACCTACTGACCTACTTTTTGACCCAAAATGACCCATATTCGAACTTGACCGAGATATTGTCAGGATGATCATTCTGAGCAAGTTTGAGGATGCCTGGACCAATACTGTGGCCTCTAGAGTGTTAACAAGGTTTTTCTATGATCTGACCTACTGACCTACTTTTTGACCTGAAATGACCCATATTCAAACTTGGCCGAGATATTGTCAGGATGAACATTCTGACCAAGTTTGAGGAAGATTGGACCAATACTGTGGCCTCTAAAGTGTTAACAAGGTTTTTCTATGATATGACCTACTGACCTACTTTTTGACCAGACATGACCCATATTCGAACCTGACCGAGATATTGTCAGGATGATCATTCTGAGCAAGTTTGAGGATGATTGGACCAAAACTGTGGCCTCTAGGGTGCTAAATAGGGTTTTCTGTGGTTTGGCCTACTGACCTTCTTTTTGACTCGACATGACCCATATTCGAACTTGACCAAGATATTATCAAGATGATCATCCTGAGCAAGTTTGAGGATGATTGGACCAAAATTGTGGCCTCTAGAGTGTAAACAAGGTTTTCCTTTGATTTGACCTGGTGACCTACTTTTTAAACTGACATGACCCATATTCGAGCTTGACCAACATATTGTTATGATGATCATTCTGACCAAGTTTGATGATGATTGGATCAAAACTGTGGCCTCTAGAATGTTAACAAGAAAAGTTTACGCACCCACGACGAACGACGAAGCCAGACATCTCACAGTCACAAAAGCTCACCATGACCTTCGGTCAGGTGAGCTAACAAAAAATGTAGAATTAAAAAAGTTTGATGATGCATGAAAAATTGGTCAAGGTCAGCGTGACACTTAGCACAATAATTTGGAGGTTTGAAACAAAAGAAGCTTAAATATTGACTAAAGGGAACTGAAGTCACCTGGCACAAGGGAGATAATTTAGAGTCTTCCTATTTGCTTTCTTGTTAACTAAGACCCTGTAAAAAGGTATTGTTTAAGGGAAGAATTTGCCTTTAAAGGAAAGAATTTGCTCCTGAGGAGCAAATTCTTTCCTTTAACCCTTTTTGTACCAAATGGAATCTTCCACCTTATACATAGCATGAGTCCATTTCAAAATTTAGGGGTGTCTGGTTGTGTTTTCATCAAAGTTTATTTGGAAAATGACTCAACTTTTAGCAAACAGTGGAGGCCCTGATCAGACGCCACATTCTGCGGCGTCTGATCTGGGCCTGCATTGTTTGCCAGGGTACCCCTT
The DNA here is from genome assembly GCA_963580285.1 of Lucinisca nassula. NCBI lineage: Eukaryota > Metazoa > Mollusca > Bivalvia > Lucinida > Lucinidae > Lucinisca > Lucinisca nassula. The sequence continues at coordinate 21,282,953 of OY757021.1, forward strand.
TAGAGGTTTCTGGTACTGAATAGGTTAAGAGCAAACTTCTGATAATAAGGGAGGTAAGAAAGACAAAATCAGGAGTTGTCTCCTGTGAATGTGAATAAAGTTCCATTAGCCTTCTTCATGCTAGTGACAACTACCACACCATGATCCATTGTCATGACAACAAGGATTCTGCGGAATGCAATGCCACACTTGTGGGGTCCTAATCTTACAGTTCTTGAGATTCTGCAAAGACAATGCCACACTTGTGGGGGTACAAATCTTATAAATGTAGTTACCTAAACATTAACCCATAAGATGTCAGTCACAACAACTGTCATCTGCTTTGTTGTCTGTGGTAACTTTAAAAGTTATTTTTGCAAACAGTGTGGACCAAGATCAGGGTCCACACTATTTGCCTTTATGCAAAACTATTTTTGCAAACAGTGTGATCCATGATCAGACTGCTCCCTCAGGAGCAGTCTGATCAGGGTCCACACTTTTTACCTTACATTGTTTTTAAAAATTGCGAAGACTTACACCTGTGGACATAAAAGCGTTCAAACTCCGGTGAAGTTCCTTTCAATGAATCTCTTTGCATCAAGTTAGTTTGACAAGCAAATGTATTTCATCAAAGTAGTCTAAAACTGGATCAAGCAATATACATTAATTGGCCTTATTGTGGAAAGCACTATTTTCCATTTTTAGATCTGATTGACATTCAAGATGTATTCTGATTGGATAGTGCAGGGTCTACAATGAAATATACAACACTTTGTGTTTTGAATTTATTCCTGTCTTTGCAGCTGACTGACAGGATGTAAGGAAACATTGAATGAAACATCAGATCAAAATGAAATGAAGCTCATCAAAGTTTGAACGCTTTTGTGTCCACAGGTGTAACTTGTCTGTATGCAAAAAAATATTTTCTATAAAGTTTGCAAGATGCAACCAACAACATAAACAGACGACATTTTCAGTTGCAGTCTTTCATGGCATCTTAAGGGTGAACAGAGTGTACAGTAGCTTTGACACAAAGCCCTGGCCCATCGGGGCTTGAAGAAATAGATGGGCTGCATGTTGCTTCCACGCAGAGCTGAAACCAACCCGCACACGAGTACTGGTAAACCGCTTAGAGGATCTAAGCCTGCCCAGGCAATGCAGTGCGAGTCGGTCCGTCCATGCTTATAAACCCTATTGGTTTCATTGGGCGGCAGGGCTTGAGATGTCATTTCATCTCAATGTCGGGTAAAAGTCCCACAAAATTGGAAGCAGCGCCTCCAAAATGACCTATACAGTGTTGACGGGGATGTTAAACCTCAAATCAAATAAATAAACAAATGTGCAAACAAACAAATGAACAGATAGAAAATCATGATCCCTATATTGCACCATATTAAAAGCAGGCAAAACAAAAATGACTATTATTTTCATTTAATCATGTGTTCACATTTTTTTTTATTTCAAAACAATGCTCATAAAAAGATGAAGAATTCAAGGCAGAAAACACAAACTACGCATTTAACTCTTATCATGCTGTTCACGACAACCCCTATCTTTGCAAACAGTGTAGATCCAGATCAGATGGCTTCTGAAGAAGCCATCTGATCAGGATCTACACTGTTTGGCATACAGTTTATGAATTTGTAGCAATAAATTACATCAAGTAATTTGATTGGTTGATAGACAGAAATGGGTGTGGCTTAAATGAATATTCAGCAAGATAAGGGTTAAAAGTAAAAAATCCCACAAAGAACCTTCAAATCCCTCTGATCGTAAATATATTCCCCCAATAAAAACCAACATGTCTAAAATATGAAACAGCCTCCAAAAATATGAAATAGCCTAGCAAAATATGAAATAATCTCACAAAATATGAAACAGCAAAGCAAAATCATTCCCAACTGACAAGAAAGTTGAAATTACATAGAACCCTTTAAGTAAACCCCAACCTCTTTATAACAGTATTAATGGGATCCAAATCAGAAACCGTATTGGTTAAAAAAAACGTGTTATATCCAAACAAAAATGTGTAGATTATGTAGAAAAATGACCATTTATGGTCATTTTTCTATATAATCTGCACATTTTTTGGATCTATCTTGAAACCGTGTTATATCCAAAGCATGTTTTAGTGAACCATGTTATAACGAGGTGGTGGTGTATGTCTATCTCTTTAACTCTGTCAGATTACCCAAACCCCCTAGCAGCCAGCGACTGGGCAAGAAGTTTGGAACATAGATTTTGAGTTTGATTTTGGCTGTTTTTCTCATCATTTTTTATTATGACTGGCCAGTCATTATTTCATGCTCAACATTGTTGGCCCCCGCCCGTCGGGACTTTGAGAAACAGATTGGGCTGCATGGGTGATGCTTCTATGCAGAGCTGAAACTGACCGCACATGAGTACTGGTACACCACTTAGACGGTCTGCGCTTGCCCAGGCAAAGTGATGAGAGTCAGACCTTGCAATGCATATAAACCCTATTGGTTTCACTGGACGGCAGGGACTCGGATGTCATTTCATCTAAATGTACGGTAAAAGTTCCACATCCAAAATGACCTAAATGGTGTTGACAAGGACGTTAAACCTCAATCAAACAAATATCAACATTGTTGGTATACCGACAAATGTTGGTAGTATAAGTTCTGAACAGGACAAGAGTCATTAGCTGCTGACATGAATGGTAAAATGATGTTATTTGATGGTTTGTTAACATACATGTTTATGCTTAACAAATTTCATGCTCAATTAATATGAGCATGAAAGAACCTCGGGACTTAGTTATTAAAACTGATGACAGGGTTAATATAGCCAATATAGTCAAGAAACTAGTTAGCCCCAACAAGAGACATTTATAGGGTCAAGGTATTACATATGTGGACACATAAGCGTTCAAACTCCTATATGACATAACTTTCAATGAATCTCTTTGCATCAAGTTAGTTTGACAAGCAAATGTCATTCATCAAAGGATTCTAAAACTAACTCAAGCAATTGATTGGTCTCATTTGGAAAACACTTTCTGATTGACATTTGAGATGTATTTTGATTGGACAGTGCAGGAGTCAGCAATGAAATGTACACCACCTTGTGCTTTGAATTTATTTCTGTCTGGCAGTTGACTGATAGGATGTTAGGATATATTGAATGATGTTTCAAGTCAGAATGACATGAAGCTCATCAAAGTTTGAATGCTTTTGTGTCCACAGGTGTACCATATTTAGCCTAAGTATTTTGACACCTCAACTCCTTACAATACTACTTCAAAAAATTTAACACGTACAATTTACTACCCAAAGCTGTGTCTGAAAATAGCTGGATGAGTAGCAAACAGTGTAGACCCTGATGAGACGCCACATAATGCGGCGTCTCATCTGGGTCAACACTGTTTGCCAAGGCCTGTCTATCCGAATACATACAGCAAATACAGTATGACCTCTTCAAAACATGACTTCACATCATACAAGCTTAGGCAAAGAAGGTGCAAGTTGTTGGTGTGAGTTGGCAAAAGCAACCGGCGAAGTCCCTGATCAGTCTACACATTTTTGAGTATGAGTCATATTTGGATCCCAGTGCATGTGCAGAATGAAAAGTAAAGTCATACATGTGTGAGTTTGCCGATTCAAATCACTGCAGGTTGTATAGTAGTTGCAGATAAGATTGACGGGGCAGAGCTATCAATGGCGTCTGCCTTTGGAATTAGGTAAACCAAGACACCAGATTGTGTGAATTCAACTGCAAATCTGTGGCATATATGATCATTTGGTCTGCTTGCAAAAAAGCATGCATACAGCATGCTACTGAATCTTTTTGTGGACTCAGTGGAGCTGACATATATTGACAACACCTGCATACCTCTGCCCTGACTACTATACATGCCAAGCTGTGCCTTTTCAAAAAGCATGTTAAACATTGAACAGCCAATCAAGACAATGTAGGTGTCATTTTGTATATATTTTTTTTATCTCATTTTTAGAGAAAACAAGGCATCGCATGCGATACAAATCCCCTCGCACAAGACAACTTCGTGTGTGGAAAACACTGAAATGGCATAAGTCCAACTTGCTTGAGATATTATCATATGCAACATTTGTGTAAAGTTTGTTTAAAAATCCATCAATAAATGTAGGTTCTAGAGTGATGACAATGTTTCTCTAAAAATAGCCATAGTGACCTTGACTTGAGGCCATGATCGCGAAAGTAGATCTTGCTCAAGATATTATCATAAGCATCTTTTGTGTGAAGTTATGTTAAAATCTGTTAATAAATGTAGGCGGTAGAGCGATGACAAAGTCTTTCTAAAAACAGCCACAGTGACCTTGACCTGGAGGTCATGACCTTGAAAGTCAAAGCAACTCGAGATATTTATAATAAGAAACATTTGTGTGAAGTTCTATTAAAATCCATCAATAAATGTAGGCGCTAGAGCGATGACAAAGTTTATTTTCTAAAAATAGCCACAGTGACCTTGACATTGAAAGTCGAAATAGCTCGAGATATGGTCATAAGGAACATTTGTGTGAAGTTATTTTGAAATTGGTGAAAAAAATGTAAGCGCTGGAGCAATGACAAAGTTTTTCTAAAAATAGCCACAGTCACCTTGACCTTGAAAGTCAAACTCGCTCGAGGTATTGTCATAAGGAACATTTGTCTGAAGTTATATTGAAATCTGTGAAGATATGTAGTCGCTGGAGAGATGACAAAGTTTTTCTAAAAATAGGCACAGTGACCTTGACCTTGAAAGTCAAAATCGCTCGAGATATTGTCATAAGGAACATTTGTGTGAAGTTATATTGAAATCGGTGAAGAAATGTAAGCGCTAGAGCCATGACAAAGATTTTGTAAAAATAGCCACAGTGACCTTGACCTTGAAAGTGGAACTCACTAGAAATATTGTCATACGGAACATTTGTGTGAAGTAATATTGAAATTGGTGAAAAAATGTAAGCGCTAGAGCAATGACAAAGTTTTTCTAAAAATAGCCACAGCGACCTTGGCCTTGAAGGTCGAAATGGCTCGAGATATTGTCATAAGGAACATTTGTGTGAAGTTCTATTAAAATTACTGAAAAAATGTAGGCGATTGAGCGATGACAAAGTTTTTCTAAAAATAGCCATAGTGACCTTGACCTTGAAAGTCGAAATGGCTCTAGATATTGTCATAAGGAACATTTGTGTGAAGTTATATTGAAATCGGTGAAGAAATGTAGGACCTAGACCGATGACATAGTTTTTCTAAAAATAGCCACAGTGACCTTGACCTTGAAAGTGGAACTCATTAGAGATATTGTGATAAGGAACATTTGTGTGAAGTTATATTGAAATCAGCGAAGAAATGTAGGAGCTAGAGCAATGACAAAGTTTTTCTGCAAATAGCTACATTGACCTTGACCTTGAGGTCATGACCCTGAAAGTCCAACTCGCTCGAGATATTGTCATAAGGAACATTTGTTTGAAGTTTATTGAAATCACTGAAGAAATGTAGGCGCTACAGTGATGACAAAGTTTTTCTAAGGATAGCCACAGTGACCTTGACCTTGAGGCGATGACCTTGAAAGTCGAACTCGCTGGAGATATTTTTATAAGGAACATTTGTGTGAAGTTATATTGAAATTGGTGAATAAATGTAGCCGCCAGAGCGATGACAAAGTTTTTCTAAAAATAGCCACAGTGACCTTGGACTTGAGGTCGTGACCTTGAAAGTAGAACTTGCCCGAGATATGGTCATAAGGAACATTTGTGTGAAGTTATATTGAAATCAGTGAAGAAATAAGGCTTTAGAGCGATGACAAAGTTTTTCTAAAAATAGCCACAGTGACCTTGACCTTGAGGCCATGACCTTGAGGCCATGACCTTGAAAGTCGAACTCGCTCGAGATATTTTTATAAGGAACATTTGTGTGAAGTTAAATTGAAATTGGTGAAGAAATGTAGGCCTAGAGAGATGACAAAGTTTTTCTAAAAATAGCCACAGTGACCTTGACCTTGAGGTCATGACCCTGAAAGTCGAACTCGCTAGAGATATTGTCATAAGGAACATTTGTGTGAAGTTATATTGAAATCAGTGAAGAAATGTAGGCGCTAGAGTGATGACAAAGTTTTTCTAAAAAATAGCCACAGTGACCTTGACCTTGAGGCCATGACCTTGAAAGTTGAACTCGCTCGAGATATTTTTATAAGGAACATTTGTGTGAAGTTATATTGAAATTGGTGAAGAAATGTTGGTGCTAGAGCGATGACAAAGTTTTTCTAAAAATAGCCACAGTGACCTTGACCTTGAGGTCATGACCTTGAAAGTCAAACTCGCGCGAGATATTTTTATTAGGAACATTTGTGAGAAGTTAAATTGAAATTGGTGAAGAAATGTAGGCGCTAGAGCTATGACAAAGTTTTTCTAAAAATAGCCACAGTGACCTTGACCTTGAGGTCATGACCTTGAAAGTTGAACTCGCTCGAGATATTTTCACAAGGAACATTTGTGTGAAGTTATATTAAAATTGGTCAAGAAATGAAGGCGCTAGAGCATTGACAAAAGTACGTATGTACGTACGTAAGTACGTACGTATACATACGTACGTACTTACGTACCTACGTACGTACATACAGGACAAATGCTATATCCCCCCTCACAACTATGTTGTGCGAGGGGCTAATAAGGCTTGACATTATGTGAATCACATATAATGTCAAGCCGTATTTCCCCTGAAAAAAAAGTAAAAAAAATTCCATTTGTTATAAACATTTACCTGGTGCTATAAGGGTTAATTAACCTTTTTTGTACCGGAAACCCCAAAACGGGTATCCAAGTAAACAGTGCAGGCCCAGATCAGACAACACAGAATGAGGCGTCTGATCAGGGGCTACAGTATTTGCTACACTATTTGCTAAAAGAAATTTTGAAGAAAACACAACCCGACATCCCTAAACTATGAAATGAACTCCTGCTATATATAAGGAGGAAGGTTCTATTTGGTACAAAAAGGGTTAATACTTTTGGAATGAAAACATAGGTAATATTCCCCCTCTTTATCTTGTCTAAATCACCAGACACCAGCTAGCTGAGCCCCAAGTTGTCAAGATCAAGATATCAAAGAAGGGCTGGTACACCAGATCACATCACAATGTTACATCCTGTAGAGGTGAGTTTAACTCCACCACCGCCTTCTGGAAGAAGACACAAGAGTTCTCTCCCCACAGTCTAGACAATCATACCATGGAACTTGGTTTGAACGACGAGGTTATTTTTTACTGAACAACACTGGTAACTATCACATATGCTGTTACGTTGGTGTCATAATATACAACACTGAAAAATAAAAATATAGAGGAGCTTACACGAGTGGTCATTTCATATGATATTTATGAAACGAGCCTTTGGCGAGTTTCATAAATATCATATGAAATGACCACGAGTGTAAGATCCTCTTTATCACATGACTTCTTTAAATTGTATTTTATTGCCTTGTAATTTGACAACTTTTCTACGAAAAATGCATTGTTGACATGGATGCCATCATGACGTTACTTAATCCCGCCAAAGTGTTATTACACGTGTGGTCATACGATTTTTATTACACGACTTTATTCACTGCTTATCAACGACGTCATGTGATAAAAGAAATTCTAACACAGTGTGCCTATATAGGCAATGGAATTGAACTGTGTTTTATTATGCAACAAATCACCAGTCGAAAGAGCATGACGTGTGATGTCATTAAAGCCACCATTTGATGACGTCACTAGCAGATTCTTTGACATTAGACAGTGAAACGTTATTTCCTCACATCAAAAACATCACACAAGCACATAAATGTGTGTGACACAGTCAATATTTTTTGCGGGATTTCTAAGAACGGTAAAAGGTTGTGAGAATTTGAAGGAAACAACAACATTACTGCCAATTTTCAGCATGTTAGAAGCGAAATAGATCAGCTCTAGTCTGTGATTTGTTGAGTAATAAATCACAGTTTGTCAGTCAGCTGTAAGTAGCCAAATCACGCATGCGCAGTGCACCTGATTTGATCTGCTTTACAACTGACTTCCAAACTGTGATTTATTACTCAACAAATCACAGTCAGAGTTAATCTATTTATTAATCAAAGCACTGACAGCACTCTTGAGTTGACTGTCTCTGTGTGCAGGCTGGGGGAAATGGTTCCGAATGGCAACTTAGTCTGGTTTAACACTTAAATTCCTGCATTTTAAGCAAACAGTGTAGGCCCTGATCAGATGTTGTGTTCTGCATCTGGGTCTAGACTATTTGCCGATGTCCCAGCATATAAGCCTAGCCCAGGCCCCAAGGTTATAAAACTCACTTGAGCATGAAATTTATCCGGCTCATAAATTTTAAAATGCCAATAAAAGTTGGCATTTTAAAATTTATGACCAGGATAAATGACATTCTGTGCTGATCTGAGCAAGGAAGGTGCATCTATCATTTGTATTTGAATTTTTATGAGCATTATAAATTTCATGCTCAGCTGAGTTGAGCATGAAAAAAGCTTTATAACCTCCGGGCCAGGTTTTATAGACAACCCACTTTACACAGCATGCCACGGCAACAAGAATAGTGTGATTAAAAATAATACCTGGATTTCGTACAAATGCAAAGTGCATTATTGATCAAATGGACAATCACAGGGAAGCCTATTGATATATCTTAACCCTTTTTGTACCAAATGGAATCTTCCTCCTTATACACAGAAGGAGTCCATTTCAAAATTTAGGGGTGACAGGTTGTGTTTTCTTCAAAATTTATTTGGAAAATGACTGAACTTTTAGCAAACTTTTAGTGTTTTCTTCAAAATGCACAGCTGACTGAGCTACTGAGTCCTTCCTTCATGATGGAAGCTTTGTTGAGTACATTTCATGACTAGCGTTTAAGGTCAGCCTGCACATCAAAACAGTCTGATCAGTGTTTGCTGTGCATCTTATACAATGAAACGTTGATAAGTCAAACAAGGTTGGCTCATATTCAAACTCATTCTAAAGACCCTAGAGAATTCTTTCCGTAAGTCCAGATATCCATGATTTTATGATAACTTCGAGCTTTTTTTCTGATTTTACCTTGAAAGAATATGTTGTGTGCACTCATTAGAATTGCCTCAATGAGGGGATTCTAATGAGTACACACAACATTCCTTTATTTTAAACATTTAAGTCAACCCAATTATCGGCCCCCACCCATCTGGGCTTGAAGAAATAGATGGGCTGCATGATGCTTTCACGCAGAGCTGAAACCGACCGCACACGAGTACTGGTAAACCACTTAGAGGATCTAAGCCTGCCCAGACAAAGTGGTGCGAGTCGGACCGTCCATGCTTATAAACCTTTTTGGTTTCATTGGGCGGCAGGTCTTGAGATGTCCTTTCATCTCAATGCTGGATACAAGTCCCACAAAATTGGAAGCAACGTTTCCAAAATGACCTATAGAGTGTTGACGGGGACATTAAACCTCAAATCAAACAAAGAAATCAACCTAATTATGCCTCCTGACCTAGCACTATGATTAACCCTCAGTAGTTGGAACTACAGTGGAATCTGTCTAAGTGGCCACCTCTATTAAGCAAGCAACCTGTCTTAAGCAAGCAAGCATTAATTTTGGTCCCCAAAATGGCAAATGTTTTAAATGTTCACCTGTATTAAGCAAGCACCTATCTTAAGCAAGCACATTTTGTTTATCCCTTAGGTGCTTGCTTAATAGAGGTTGGACTGTACACCTATCTCCAACAATATTTCAAGGTCCCAAAGGTATTTGAGTTATTCCAATTCTCAATCACTACATTCATTTCGAGCGATTTGATTCAATAAATTCAGTTAACAAGAATCTCTGAACTATATCACACAGCGACAAGTAGTAATATAATGCGACGTGAAAGAGCACATTTTGAACTCGCATGTTAGGTCATTGTATATGAAGTTTAAAAGATGGGAAACTATTGATAACGTAAATGTTAGAAGAGAAATAAATTGAATCTAAAGACTTGACGTTTTTTCGCTTGTGTTTCTTTCAAAGATGACAGGGTCTAACTGAATAATCATTCAACTGTGGCCGTTGGTAAGTTTATTCTTACCCTTTTGAAATAATTCCTAAAAATTTACCATTTTGGTGGCATTTTTAACATTTCGATGACAAAGTTGGAATTGTAAGGAACTAGACAATCAAGTGAGCATATGCTCACTAATACCCCCGGCTACAGCCATCAGTAAAACATGAGCCAAAGAAACATCTCAAACGGTTTTAAATTTACGGAGCGGACACAAGTGTATGGTAAAAATGGCCATTTTCAATATTCAAAGGGCAATAAGTCTGAAAGTAGAAAAACAAGAGTTATGGTTCATGTGTTCTGTATGTTGTCGCATGGTGTTTAAAAGTTGTGTGAAGTTTCATGAAAATATGTCAAACCTTTTAAAAGTCATGGAGTGGACACGAAGAGGTTAACACACATAATTTACTATGTTCAAAGGGAAATAATTTACAATGTATGCAAACAAGAGTTATGGTTCTTGTTTTCTGCCTATCCTGCTATCTTGCTTTACATTTGTTTGAAGTTCCATGAAATTATCTCAAACAGTTTTAAAGTTACAGAGCGGACACAAGTGTATGGTAAAAATGGCCATTTTCAATATTCAAAGGGCAATAACTCTGAAAGTAGGAAAGCAAGAGTTATGGTTCATTTAGTCTGCACGATGTCTCATGGTGTTTAACATTTATGTGAAGTTTCATGAAAATATGTCAAGCAGTTTAAAAGTTATGAAGCGGACACGAAGATGTTAACAGACACATAATTTACTGTGTTCAAAGGGAAATAATTTATAATTTATGCAAACAAGAGTTATGGTTCTTGTGTTCTGCCTATCCTATTATCTTGCTTTACATTTGTTTGAAGTTTCATGAAATTATCTCAAACAGTTTTAAAGTTACAGAGTGGACACAAGTGTATGGTAAAAATTGCCATTTTCAATATTCAAAGGCCAATAACTCTGAAATTAGGAAAGCAAGAGTTACGGTCCATGTGTTCTGCACGACGTCTCATGGTGTTTAACATTTATGTGAAGTTTCATGAAAATATGTCAAGCAGTTTAAAAGTTATGGAGCGGACACGAAAATGTTAACAGACACACACACACACACATATGCACATACACACACACATGCACACACACACACAGAGAAAAGACGAAAACTATATACCCCCATGGCATAGTATGCCGGGGGTATAATGAATTATCAGTTTTGTGGATTTTATTGATGTGTAAACTCCAGCAAATCACTCACAAACTTTGCATGAAGCCCTTTATGCAGTTTGTGAGTGATTCCCCAGAGTTTACACATAAATGAAATTCATTCCTGTAATAAGTCAACTGACTCGCGTAATCTTCATGTAGATATGTAAGGCTGTATTTTTGTTCAAGTGTGTACTCAGGCTGATCTGAGTCTTTGCTGAGTGCACATTTGAAGTACAATCTTTGTCTGTTGCAGCTCAAAAAATGATTCCAATATGACCAAATCTGTTCACTGGGATGTCAAATATTGTCCTGCTGAATAAATTAATTTAGTCACACCCATTTCTGTCTTGCAACCAAGCAGATTATTTGATGTTTGTTTTTTTTCCCCATAAAGTCAGTAATAAACTCTTTTCTTGTACACCAGACAAGGAAATCCGTGATTTTACCCTGGGACAGAAAATTATGTTCTGACCCTGGTGTTCCGACCCAAAATCGAATATAATCGCTTGTTTGATAAATGCACTGGTTGATTACAACCTCGTATGTGTCCTCGTTAAGGTTGACATCATGCATGTTACGTGACGTCAAACTAAACGTTCCTGTAGTGTCATCACAATATGGCGGACGATGGTAACCCAAGTGACTGCAGCATTAAAAATCCACGCTAAAAATGGAAGGTATGCAAGAAAAAGAATTTTATATGGGTGTGAGGGGTGGATAGAAAAATTTTTCCATCCACCCCTCACACCCATATAAGATTCTTATAGTCCTGCGGAAAATTTAGCTGCATCCATTGCTGAATTTCAACCAATCATTTTACGTGATGTAACCATTCCTACAAATTCGAGTTAAGAATGTTAAACAGTGCAGATACTGATCCGATGGTTTCTTGCAAAAGTTAAGTATATTCTTGACCCACAGGACAGGAGTTAAACAAAACAAGAGGGCCCACAGGGCCCTGGTTCGCTCACCTGTCTGTCACTGTCTCGAGTACATTCTATTTTTAGCTATGGTGGCCATCTTGTTCATCAGCAGAGTGATTTTAGCTTATTTGGTAGGGAGTAACCTAGGTAACATTCCTGTGAAGTTTGAATCAAATTGGCCTTAGGGTTTAGGAGGGGTTCACGTTTGAATCAGATTTACAATATTTTTCTATTTTTAGCTCCGGTGGCCATTTTTTTTTCATCTGAGCGGGATTGTTTTAGCCTGTTTGGTACAGGGTCATCTAAGCAACATAACTTCAAAGTCTGAATGAAATTGACCCAAGAGTACAGAAGGAATTGTCATTTGAAGATTTTTTTTTTTTATTTTTAGCTCTGGCAGCCATTGTTCATTGGAGTGGAATAAGGTTTAACTATTTTGGTACGGAGTCACCTAGGCAACATTCCTGTGAAGTTTTAAATCCAATTGGCCCAAAGGTTTAGTAGGAGTTCGCATTTGAAGCAAATTCACAATGTTTTTTCTATTTTTAGCTCTTGTGACCATTTGTTAATGGTTATGCTATTTTCCTAGAGGGTCATCTACACAACATTCCAATGAAGTTTAGAAGCCTTCATGGTGAAGTGGTCATGCTACTTGCCTTGTAAACCAGGGGTAGCAGTATCGATCCCAGTCTTCTCCAGACTTTCAGATTGGTCTTTAAACAGAGGTCCCATCACTGTATGACCTTAGCTTTTGGTGAGACTTCAACTCAAACACTCACTCCTATGAAGGAACCTTTATGCCAAATATGAAGGCTGTATCTTAAATGATCCAAAAGTTATGACAAAGTAGGTCAAAGGTCAAGGTCATGGCTCAAAAGTTTTGAATGGTTGGGAAAACTTTGTCACAGGGAACATACATGCCAAATATGAAGGCTCTATCTCATATGGTTCAAAAGTTATGATAAAGTAGGTCCAAGATCAAATCTTTATATGAGTGGGAAGCCCTTGTCACAAGGAACCTACATGCCAAATATGAAGGCTCTATCTCAAACAGTTCAAAGTTATGACAAAATAACCTTCTGATCTACTTTTTGATTTGACATGACCCATGTTCGAACTTAAATGAGATATTGTCCAGATGATCATTCTGAGCAAGTTTTATGATGATTTGACTAAAACTGTGGCCTCTAAGAGTGTTCAAAACGTTTTTCTATGATTTGACCTGCTGACCTACTTTTTGACCCGACATGACCCATATTCAAATTTGACCAAGATATTGTCAAGATGATCATTCTGAGCAAGTTTGATGATGATCGGACCAAAACTGGGGTCTCTAGTGTGTACACAAGGTTTTTCAGCAATCTGACCTACTGACCTACTTACTGGCTAGATATGACCAACATTCAAAATTAACTGAGATATTGTCAAATGATCATTTTTAGCAAGTTTGATGATGATCAGACCAAAACTGTGGCCTCTAGTGTGTTCAGAGGGTTTTCTATGATATTATATACTGACCTACTTTTTGGACTGACATGACCAATATTTGAACATGACTCAGATATTGTCAAGATGATCATTCTGGGCATGTTTGATGATGATCGGACCTAATCTGTGGCCTCTAGTGTGTTCACAAGGTTTTTCTATGATTTGACCTACTGACCTACTTCTTGACCTGAAATCACCCATATTCGAACTTGACCGAGATATTGTCAAGACTATCATTCCGAGCAAGTTTGATGATGATTGGACCAAAAATGTGGCCTCTAGTGTGTTCACAAGGTTTTTCTCTTATTTGACCTACTGACCTACTTTTTGACCCGACAACACCCTATTTGAACTTGACTGAGATATTGTCAAGATGATCATTCTGGGCTAGTTTGATGATGATCGGACCAAAACTGTGGCCTCTAGTGTCTTCACAAGGTTTTTTTTCTGATTTGACCTACTGACCTACTTTTTTACCCAACATGACCTATATTTGATCTTGACCGAGATATTTTGTGGTGGTACAAAATGTGTGCAAGTTTAGTTAAAATCAAATCATAAATGAAACAGCTATCATGCAGACAAGACCAAAATAGACAATTTTTGCCCGTTCAGGGGCCGTAACTCCGTAACACATGATGGGATATTGCTGGTTCAAGAAAGGAACCCAGATCCCATGGTGGTACAAGTTGTATGCAAGTCTGGTTAAAATCAAATCATAAATGAAGATGCTATCGCGCGGACAAGACCAAAATAGGCAATTTTTGCCCTTTCAGGGGCCGTAATTCCGTAGCACATGATGGGATATGGCTGATTCAAGAAAGGAACCCAGATCTCATGGTGGTACAAGTTGTGTGCAACACTGGTTAAAATCAAATCATAAATGAAGATGCTATTGTGCGGACAAGACCAAAATAGGCAATTTTTGCCCTTTCAGGGGCCGTAACTCAGTAACACATGATGGGATATGGCTGGTTCAAGAAAGGAACCTAGATCTCATGGTGGTACAATTTGTGTGCAAGTCTGGTTAAATTCAAATCATAAATGAAGATGCTATCATGCGGACAAGACCAAAATAGGCAATTTTTGCCCTTTCAGGGGCCGTAACTCCGTAGCACATAATGGGATATGGCTGGTTCAAGAAAGGAACCCAGATCTTATGGTGGTACAAGATGTGTGCAAGTCTGGTTTAAATCAAATCATAAATGAAGATGCTATCGTGCGGACAAGACCAAAATAGGCAATTTTTGCCCTTTCAGGGGCCGTAACTCAGTAACATATGATGGGATATGGCTGGTTCAAGAAAGGAACCTAGATCTCATGGTGGTACAAGTTGTGTGCAAGTCTGGTTAAAATCAAATCATAAATGAAGACGCTATCGTGCGGACAAGAAATTGTTTACGCACGCACGCACGCATGCACGGACGGACGGACGCACGGACAACGGACAAAATGTGATCACAAAAGCTCACCTTGTCACTACGTGACAGGTGAGCTAAAAAAAAACACATAAAACAACAAAGCAATAGTTTGTCATTTTTTTTCTCTCTCTCTCTCTTTCTTTATTTTTTTTTTCATTTTGGTTTTATGGCCCTTTCAAAATCATTTCACTTATATCAAGGCGATAGTTCATCAGAAGTGATTGAAATCCGAGTACTCGCAGAAAAACCACCTGACTTTCCATTGCAGAACTTATCAGCTTTTGTGTGACCTAAGAAAGACACAAACCCATAGTGGTGAGAGACCTCATGTTGAAGTATCAGCACTCTTACACATTAGGTCAAAGAGGCCTGTCAAAGCCACAGAACACAAAACCATAGTGGTTAAAGACCTAATGTTTAAGTATCAGCACTCTTACACATTAGGTCAAAGAGGCCTGTCAAAGCCACAGAACACAAAACCATAGTGGTGAGAGACCTAATGTTTAAGTATCAGCACTCTTACACATTAGGTCAAAGAGGCCTGTCAAAGCCACAGCTGAAGACAATTCTGATCTGTTGCCAGATATTTCAAGTAAACCACAACTTCATTATAACACTGTTCTTTATAACTCAGTTTTGGATATAACACGGTTTCAAGATGGATCCCAAAAATGTATACCGTATTGCCCTAATTACCGCACTGTGCACTTAGTTTTTTCAAAATCTTGTCAAAAAATCACGGTGAAAAATCTAACTAAGTAGCACACACTCGATGTAAAAGCAATAGCTTCCGAGATGATGCATATTGATATTTAATGGAAAAGGATACTAAAGCATTGCCTTCACTGTTGAAAATATAACGTTAAGTTTTTTATAGATTTACTGTGAGAGCTTCCAGGAGGAGGTTACTGTAAAGTGTGGGCTTATGCATTTCCTTTTCAAAAATAGCTTTGGTGTGCGCTTATAGGAGCATGTGTGGTAATTAGGGCGAATACAGTAGATTATATAGAACAATGACCAAAAATGGTCAATTTTCTATATGATCTATACATTTTTGTTTGGGTATAACATGGTTGTTTAAGGAGAATGGGAACACCTGGCAGGTTTTTCCGCCATTTTTCAAAGGGAGACAACTTTCGAGACTTCCTATTCACTTTTCTATAAGTCCTGTCCCACAGAAAAGGGGATCTACTCTTAAAGGAAAGAATTTGCTCCTCCGGAGCAAATTCTTTCCTTTAAGAGTTGACCCCTATTGACACGGGAGACAAAAATACTTTTGCAAGAGTTGCCTCCCCGAAGGTGTTCCCATTCCCCTCAACTAACTTAATTTCTGCTTTGGATCCCATTAATAGTGTTATAAAGAGATTGTGGTGTTATATATCAGGGGTAACAACCTATGTCATAGCAGAGATGTCGTACCCATTTCAGAAGCGGCCATATTGGTGTAAATAGGGTAAATAAAATGCTTCAAACTAGATTTGTACATTACGAGTCTTCAGAAATCATACTTCAGCTGGTAACGAACAATATTTGCATCCCACCAGTAAACTAATTCCACCTAGAAACATTAAAAATGCTTCGATAGCTTCGTCACAAGATTTGATTCGGCGCTGTAAACAATGATAGTTCCGACATCATTGCCAAATCAGCTTATGTCAAATAGTTTAAACAAAAGGCCACATTTCTGGGACAGATTTCAGTATGTTTGATTCTTTTATGACCTAATGCACCGACTGCACCTACTTGTTGTGACAAATGCCTTTTGTGTAGTAAACGCCGGCAAACCTAAGAATAGTTATGACGTCACTGCTCTGACGTAGGTTGTTCCCCCTGTATATACTAACATCAGATTTCTTTTCCTCCCTTTCTCCTTGACTTCTCTCCCTTTGTCTTCTATGCAGAGAGTCACCTCCCCTACCACCAGCAGCCTGTGCTGGTCCTCTCTGTTGCTGCTGCTGCTGTTGTCTCTGGGCTTCTGCCTCCGCCGCTCTTCTCTCTTCTTCTTGTAACTGTTTCGCAAGCTCAAGGCTAGAAAATACAGAGGCACATCAATGAGGTACAGAGGACCCTCGTTATAACAACAGTATTTGTTCCCTATTATTGAGCTATTATAAAGGATTTGCCATTATAAAGAATCCCAGTTAGGAGTATGATAGGTAATACAAGGCCTTTTCACCATCATTACTCCAAGAAAAAAAAGTTATAGACGTTTGTTAGAATCGTCTAAGTGAGGCGATTCTAACAAATATCTATAACATTTATTTCTTGGAGTATTAGATTACAAGAATCTTTTATGACTATGGACTTGATCTGTGATTTTTCAACCTGAGAAAAAAGCCCACACCACTCGAAACCTAGGCTAAGCCTTGAGCAAAGTTGTCATTCCGTTGAAATTGCCCTTATAATGAGTGTTGCCGATATAACTAATGTCCGTATAAAGGTATAAAGAGGGTTGACTGTATCTACCATTTTATGGTTTTCAGTTAAACACCTTTGTCAACACTTTTAAGATCATATTGAGTCAGTTTACCCAACCACACTTTGGTTTGGTTTTCTGATTTTACAGTCCTTTCAAGATTATTTCACACATTTCGAACCCATCATTAATCAGAGGTAGGCGAAAACCGGAGTACCTTTTCATGGTCCCAAAGGTATTCCAGTTATTGAAGTAGGACTGTATAAGCCCAATGACTCAGAAAACTGAGCTTCCATCGCAGGACTTGGCGTCTCACATGTGGCAGAATGAGGTGCGAACCACAGTGGTGAAAGACCAAATGATTAAGAGTCAGCGCTCGTACCCACTAGGCCATAGAGGCCCATTATGGACCACACTATTCCTGGGTATTCTTATATACAAGTGGTCAACCAATACAGAGTACATGTATATTCTTTTGCTAGAATTTGATAACTGCCCTTCTTGAATCACCAGAAGTGGGAGAAAGGACGTAGAAAATATTTTATAATCAATCTGCACTAAAGAATGCTGCTGGCAGTCGGAGTATGAACCTGCTTCCTCCTGATCACCGGTCGAACGTTTTTCAGAATGAGGCATCTAGGCCAGCTGTGATCGGCTCTTAAAGGAAAGAATTTGCTCCTGAGGAGTTCTTTACGAGCAGGTATCCTTTAACCCTTATACCGCTGAACACGACAATCCCTACCTTTGCAAACAGTGTAGATCCAGAACAGATGGCTTCTGAAGAACCCTTATCCTGATGTTCATGACAACCCCTACCTTTGCAAACAGTGTAGATCCTGATCAGATTGCTTCTGAAGAACCCTTATCCTGCTGTTCACGACAACCCCTACCTTTGCAAACAGTGTAGATCCTGATCAGATGGCTTCTGAAGAACCCTCATCCTGCTGAACACAACAAACCCTACCTTTGCAAACAGTGGAGATCCTGATCAGATGGCTTCTGAAGAACCCTCATCCCGCTGAACATGACAACCCATACCTTTGAAAACAGTGTAGATCCAGACTATCTGATCAGGATCTACACTGTATGTCATGCAATTTGTGAATTGAAGGAATACATTACATCAAGAAATTTGTTAGGCCGATAGCCAGCAATTGGTGTGGCTAAATTAACGTATTCAGCAGGATAAGGGTTAAAGAGGGAGGAATGAAGTTTTTTGAAGAATTGTCTTTCCTGAGGGTTTTTTCATTCAAGCTTTACCTGCCCCAAAACACTTATTCCCTAAATGAAACTTCAGGTTCTGCTTAAAAATCTGGGGCCAGTTCTTCAAGGCTTTATTAGCTTAACAAGCTCGTTAATGGTCATATTGTTAACTGTTCTATCAAGTTCAATATCTAAAACTTAGGTATTTTTGCTGAAAAAAATTTAGCAGCCATGACATTTGCTAAAGCTGCTCACATTTTTTTTTCAGCAAAAATATTAGCATATTTGCCATAATAAATGATCAAAGTTTTAACGATACATTAACTAATGATGTCGTTAGTTTTGAACAACTAGCCCCAGGGAATAGCTAAAAAATAATGAGGCCATTAGCTAACATATCGTTAAAACTTTGATCACTCAGTATGGTGAAAATAATATTTTTGCTGAAAAAATGTGAGCAGCTTTTGCAAATGCAGCAAAAAAAAAAAAAAAATAAAATTTTAGATATTGTACTTGCTAGAACGGTTAAAGACAAATGCTACCAATTCACTATTTTTGTATGATCATCAAAAATGAAAGTTATGCCAGAGCCCACATTTTACCGTTCTTGGGTAAGAAAATGGTTGAAATTTGTGGAACAGATATTGTTTTGGGTTCATTTCATTATTAAACATGTTCAGCTTGGCTATAAACTCCACAAAAACAGTAATATTGCGACTTTTGAAAATTTTAATTTTTCGGCATTTACTCAAGATCAGATCAACCTAAATGGTTACATAGAGAAAACTGAAGTTTACGGGGTATACAGTATTTTTGATATTTCTGCTTCAAGACATAGGTTGTGGGTACTCGTTAGAAACACCTCAGTGAGGTGGTTCCATCGAGCACCCACAACCTATGTTGCAGTATAAATAAGGAAAATATCAAAGATTTTCATCAGAAAAGTAGTCATTTTGGAGACGTAATATTGCACTATGTCGCACACGTGTGTGAGTGAGTGTTTGATTTTTACGTCTCAGCAATAGCTAAGGTCATACAGAGACAGGACCTCAGTTTAAAGACTCATCCGAAAGTCTGGAGAAGCCCGGGATTGATCCTGTGATCCCTGGTTTACAAGGTGAGTAGCATAACCATTACACCACGGAGGCTTCTACGCAGAGGTGTGTAAATATCACAATGAAAGGAGCCAACCATGTCTTAGCCATGGATGTTTCAGCATACTTACTCTGACAGTTGAGGAGCCTGTTGAGGGTCTATCTGTCCCCACGCCATCTGTTCTTGAGACAGTTGCTGTTCATGTTCAAGAGAAAGGGCTACAAGGTAACTGGAACAAAACAGTACACAATGTCTTCAGTTTTATTTTTCAACAACAGCACCGCATGCGGTTGCCAACGCTCGGCTGCAAAAATTTTTAAGTCAAAAAAGGGGCATAACTATACCAAAAATATTTTGAAGGTTACCTCAACTATTGGTATGAGTTCCCCTTTTCATAATTCACAGCTAGTCCGAGTTTCAAGTAAATATGTTCAGCAATGACAGAGATACTACAAAATGTCCAAGTTTTTGCACGACGACGCAGACGACTCCAGAGCTATGACAATACCTCGTCGTTTTCTTCGAAAACAGCCGAGCTAAAAACAGAACTATTCTAGTCATTGTTCTTTTTTATGATCTAAGACGCCAAGAAAAAAAAAACTGCAACTGAAAATGTTGTCTGTTTATGTCGTCTGCTGATCTTCTTGCAAGCTTCTCAAACATTTTTTTGCATACAGGCAACAGGGATGACCACTCTTATTTGATTAGGCTAATCCACAACCGCTTTGTGAGCCAGTGATAAGAAAAGCAATACTTGATGTATGTTTACATAGCAGTATCTCTTACTAAAGTGTAAGCCACCTGCATCTGATAATTATAATCTCTAAAGCATGTACAGTCACAACTGCTTCAAAAGGTGTGAAACATTTATTTCAGATGATTTTAGTAGTGGATACCAATCCATCAAAGGAAAGAAATCTATCTGCTTTTCAGGTTCCAAGGTGCACTCTAGTTCTGTTCCAGATGCATAAGAAACTTGATACACTTGGTATCCTTTTATCACAATTTGAATTGAAACAAGAAAGCAGTCTGAGGGACAGCCAAATCCCCGCCGCACTTTGTATCAAGGCTCAACCTTGTGACCTTCACCTGTGACCTTGACCTTGATTTGGCATGGTTTATTTATGGTTCTGCACATCAGCTCACTGTGGGGTATATTTCACAAAAGTTCAATGAAAATCCTTCCAGGGTAAAGGAGCTATGGAACGGACACAAAATTCAAAGTTTCAAACTTATGACCTTCAACCGTGACCTTGAGTTGGCCTGGTTTATTTATGTGTTATGCACATCAGCTCACTGATGGGGACATTTGACCAGCGTTTAATGAAAATCGTTTGAAGGGTAAAGGAGATATGGAATGGACACAAAATTCAAAGTTTCAAACTCGTGACCTTCAAATGTGACCTTGACCTTGAGTCGCCATGGTTCATTTATGGGTTCTGCACATCAGCTCACTGAGGGGGATATTTGATCAAAGTTTAATGAAAATCCTTTGAAGGGTAAAGGAGATATGGAACAGACACAAAAATCAAACTTTTAAATCCTTGACCTTCAAATGTGACCTTGACCTTGAGTCGGCATGGTTCATTTCTGCACATCAGCTCACTGAGAAGAATATTTGACCAAAGTTTAATGAAAATCCTTCCAAGGGTAAAGGAGATATGGAACGGACACGAAATTACAAGTTTCAAACTTGTGACCTTCAACTGTGACCTTGACCTTGAGTCGGCATGGTTCATTTATGGGTTCTGCACACCAGCTCACTGAGATGAATAAATAACTAAAGTTTAAAGAAAATCTATCAAAGGGTTCAGGAGATATGGAGCAGACAAGACAGACAAACGGACGGACGGATGGCCAGACAAAGGCCATTCCTATAATCCTACGAGTATAATCCCCGCTCCGCTTGGCGGGGGCAGAAGAGCAGCAGAGCAATTCCCCTGAAGGGCAAGAACAAATCGTTTTGTCAATAGTCTTTCATGGATTTAGCATCACTAGTGCATAGTTCCATTGTACATTTCAAGATGGCGGAGATTTACGAGAAAGTGCAGTATTCGGATACTTCAGTTAATTTTCTGGGAACTGTAGCCTCTGACAAATGCCCACCCCACTTCCTATGAAAGGTAAGGATTCTGATAAACGCTCAAAGAGTTTAATAGAATTTTTAAAGTAAATACAAGAATTCCTGATCTTAAAGTTCAGGCACTATGAGGGTCGTTAAGAAAATATTCTCTTTTGCTTCATAACTTTGGAGACAATATTACTCTATGTAGTCTTAATCAAGAAACAAGAAAGCATTTAAGTAAAAACTGAAATAGAATCATTATTTATTACTTACTATCATCATAAAATATCCATGTTATTTAGTGAATAATGTAATGTCATAAAAATCATAGGACCACATGTTTTGTTAGTTTGAACTGGGGTTTAATGCCCCCCCCCCCCCTCAACACTTTTTAGGTCATTTTGTGGGACTTTTACCCGACATTGAGGTGAAATGACATCTCAAGCCCTGCCGCCCAACGAAACCAGAAGGCTTATGTGCATTGGACGATCTGACTCACAACGCTTTGCCTGGGCAGGCTTAGTCCTTCTGAGCGATTTACCAGTACTCATGTGTGGTCAGATTCAGCTCTGCGGGGAAGCACCATGCAGCCCAGTCTATTTCTCCAAGCCCTGATGGGCAGGGGTGAAAGGACCATGTGTAATAACACATGGTTACTGGCACGTTATGTCATTGCACCATCCGTGATAGCTCTATATTTTCTTTTTAACTTCTTTAGCGATAAAATTCCATTAAGAGTGATTATATGATAAACAGTATCTTACAGATGTGGTCATTTCATATTAAATTTTTGAAACTCGCCAAAGGCTCGTATGCAATAACTACCAGAGTAAGCTCCTCTTTTTTATTCTTAATGCATACCATGATGATGATTCTAAGTACTGGGACAGACAGGCCTAAGCAAACAGTGCAGACCCAGATCAGACTGCTCCTTCAGGAGCAGTCTGATCAGGGACTACACTGTTTGCAATTCCATTCACATTTTTTGACTTCTTGCTGGACTGTGCAGTGAGCGAGTGAGTGATTGTTTGAATTTTACGTTTCACCAACAGCTAAGGTCATACGTCGGTTTAAAGGTGCATTATTGAGCTATCGGTAAAAAATGATTCCAAAAATAAAATACATATAGCCGGTATTTTTCTTTAAAACAATACAAATGAATGCATTTCATGCAAAAATGCGAACAATTATGATGACAGGTAAATGAGTTTGAGAGGGATTCCCTAACTAGGTTTCGAACACTAGTTAGATCTATTTTTAGTTCATGACAAAAATAGAATTCCCATATATGACGTTATGCGACGTTCATTTTTGGCCTTATTTGCTTAGGCCATGCCTGAATCGGAAAAAATATGACGCTAAATACCATGCCATAAGTAACGACACTCAGAGACGATAATGTCGCCAAAGTCACTCGCCATGTATGTGTAAGGTGAAAGATTTAGTTTTAGAACAGAAATTCCTAACACATGTTCAGAGCGAAGGGTAAACACGAATGAAAACGACCATTTTCACAAAGTTCTGAAGCTGTATTTGGCTCCAAAAGTGTACACATGACAAAGGAGTATGAATTGAAGATAAAAACCAGAAAAAAAAATTGAGACGCGGTCGCTCAATAATGCACCTTTAAAGACTCATCCGAAAGTCTGGAGAAGCCCGGTGTCAGATAATATTTTGACCCGTGTAATATTTTGACCCGCGGGTCAATATATTACAGTAATATTTTGACCCCCCCTATAATATTTTGACCCGCCACTAAAACTTCAGCAAAATAAATCAGAAGTGGACTTTTATCGATAAATAGGTATTGACAAGATAAGAAATGGGTATTGCAAGGAGTCTATTGCAGATCTGACAACATGGGTAGGGGGTCAAAATATTATAGCTATAATAAAATGACACCCCCCCCCCCCCCCCCCAATACATATCTTTTTTCAACTAAGGAAATGGATTCAAAATAATAGTACTGGACAATAATATCAACAGATTATTTCACATTTGACAATCAATAACAGATAATTAGGGTGGGTCATTTTATTATAGCTATAATAATTTGACCCCCCCACCCTCCCTCAATTTCAAGTCATTAAGTAACAACCCCTCCCAACTACTGAACCTTACTGAATCTAGTCTATTTCTAGCCATATAAAGCAATTTAAGTTTTAATTTAACGGTGTGAACTCAAATACCAGTACACTAATTACAAATAGTAAGGGTGGGTCATATTATTATAGCTATAATAATTTGAACCCCCCCCCCCCCCCCCCATTTAAAGACATTAAGTTATAATCCCTCCAACATACTGAACCAGTGAACCTTACTGAATCTAGTGTATTACAATCCATCTAAATCAATGAAAAGTTTAATAAATTGAATGAGCTCAAATACCAATATATCAATAACAGATAATAAGGGTGGGTCATTATATTATAGCTATAATAATTTGACCCCCCCCCCCCAATTTCAGGTCATTATGTTACAACCCCTCCCACATACTGAACCTTACTGAATCTAGTGTATTACAATCCATCTAATTCAATGAAAAGTTTAATTAATTGAATGAACTCAAATACCAATATATCAATAACAGATAATAAGGGTGGGTCATTATATTATAGCTATAATAATTTGACCCCCCCCCCATTTCAGGTCATTAAGTTACAACTCCTCCCACATACTGAACCTTATTGAATCTAGTGTATTACAATCCATCTAATTCAATGAAAAGTTTAATTAATTGAATGAACTAAAATACCAATATATCAATAACAGATAATAAGGGTGGGTCATTATATTATAGCTATAATAATTTGACCCCCCCCCCCATTTCAGGTCATTAAGTTACAACCCCTCCCACATACTGAACCTTACTGAATCTAGTGTATTACAATCCATCTAATTCAATGAAAAGTTTAATTAACTGAATGAACTCAAATACCAATATATCAATAACAGATAATAAGGGTGGGTCATTATATTATAGCTATAATAATTTGACCCCCCCCCCAATTTCAGGTCATTATGTTACAACCCCTCCCACATACTGAACCTTACTGAATCTAGTGTATTACAATCCATCTAATTCAATGAAAAGTTTAATTAATTGAATGAACTCAAATACCAATATATCAATAACAGATAATAAGGGTGGGTCATTATATTATAGCTATAATAATTTGACCCCCCCCCCCCCATTTCAGGTCATTAAGTTACAACTCCTCCCACATACTGAACCTTATTGAATCTAGTGTATTACAATCCATCTAATTCAATGAAAAGTTTAATTAATTGAATGAACTAAAATACCAATATATCAATAACAGATAATAAGGGTGGGTCATTATATTATAGCTATAATAATTTGACCCCCCCCCCCCCCATTTCAGGTCATTAAGTTACAACCCCTCCCACATACTGAACCTTACTGAATCTAGTGTATTACAATCCATCTAATTCAATGAAAAGTTTAATTAACTGAATGAACTCAAATACCAATATATCAATAACAGATAATAAGGGTGGGTCATTATATTATAGCTATAATAATTTGACCCCCCCCCCCATTTCAGGTCATTAAGTTACAACCCCTCCCACACACTGAACCTTACTTAATCTAGTGTATTACAATCCATCTAATTCAATGAAAAGTTTAATTAATTGAATGAACTCAAATACCAATATATCAATAACAGATAATAAGGGCGGGTCATTATATTATAGCTATAATAATTTGACCCCCCCCCCCGCATTTCAGGTCATTAAGTTACAACCCCTCCCACATACTGAACCTTACTGAATCTAGTGTATTACAAGCCATCTAATTCAATTAAAAGTTTAATCTATTGAGTGAACTCAAATGCCAGTATATCAATAACAGATAATAAGGGTGGGTCATTTTATTATAGCTATAATAATTTGACCCTTCCCCCAATTTCAAGTCATTAAGTAACAACCCCTCCCACATCCTGAACCTTACTGAATATAGTCTATTTCTAGCCATATAAAGCAATTTAAGTTTTAATTTAACTGTGTGAACTCAAATACCAGTACACTAATTACAAATAGTAAGGGTGGGTCATTTTATTATAGCTATAATAATTTGACCCCCCCCCCTTATTTCAAGTCATTAAGTTACAAAATACAAAGTTACAACTCCTCCCACATACTGAACCTTACTGAATCTAGTGTATTACAAGCCATCTAATTCAATGAAAAGATTAATTAATTGAATGAACTCAAATACCAGTATATCAATAACAGATAAAAAGGGTGGGTCATTTTATTATAGCTATAATAATTTGACCCCCCCCCCCCCCCACGTGCATAGGCTGGTTCTCTCAATACCATTTTAGTCATGTGTTTTTTTTCTGTTATTTTTTATCTTTTTTGCTGCTTTTAGCCATTTCCCTTTAAACATGATTGCCCTTTCTTATATATTATGGTCATTATTCTTGCTGTAGATTTTCAGATCTAGAACTATCCCACCCCACCCCTCAGACACTGCCCAAGTGTAAAAATCAGCAGGAAAAACCACCACAATTGTCATAGTTTTACTGCTTAAGAGTTACCTCACCATATTTGGTCATTTAAATGTAACTTTTGTGAAGTTAGGGAGGGGGGTCAAAATATTATAGGGGGGGGGTCAAAATATTATAATAATATATTGACCCGCGGGTCATAATATTATGACCCGCGGGTCACTTTTTAGGCGGGTCAAAATATTATATGACACCGGGATCAATCCTGAGACCCCTGGTTTACAAGGGGAGTAGCATAACCACTACACCACAGAGGCTTCTGCTGGACTGTACAACAAATTTTCTAAAATTTTAGGACAATTACAGCAGATCCTCATGGTGGAGAATTTTTAGGGTATACTCTTGGTTATAGCAAGAATATCACGGCCCCTGCTCCATCTGGGCTTGAAGAAATAGATGGGCTGCATGGTGCTTCCACACAGAGCTGAAACCGACCACACACAAGTACTGGTAAACTGCTTAGAGGATCTAAGCCTGCTCAGGCAAAGTAGTGCGAGCCGGACCGTCCATGCTTATAAATGCTATTGGTTTCATTGGGCGACAGGGCTTGAGAACATTGCTTCCAATTTTGTGGGACTTTTACCCGAC
Organism: Lucinisca nassula; assembly: GCA_963580285.1. Lineage (NCBI taxonomy): Eukaryota > Metazoa > Mollusca > Bivalvia > Lucinida > Lucinidae > Lucinisca > Lucinisca nassula. The sequence goes on from OY757021.1 coordinate 21,309,896, forward strand.
ATTGAGATGAAATGACATCTCAATCCCTGACGCCCAATGAAACCAATAGGGTTTATAAGCATGGACGGTCCACCTCGCACCGACCTGATGGCAGTGCCCTTAAAAGTACATGTACTCACTCATGGTCTATCTGTTCCTCTGTATTGACAGGTATACTGGTATCTACTGGTATACTAGGAGGTTCAGGTTTGGTGTACGTATGGAACTCCGAGTCAACAAAATGACAATCGCCCTCAACGTTACCTAATGTCTCCCATACTACATTACTTTCTGTTAAAAACCCTTGATCTGTGACTAGTTGAAACAATTCATGCTGAAAAAAAAGACAAAACTCTGACAACACTGGTGGGTCAATTGTCTCCGAGCAATGGCTGGGAAAATGGTTCTGAACCCAGACTGAATTACCTTGTTTCATTTAACCCTTAAATTCTAGTATTGAGAAAACAGTGTAGACCCTGCTCAGATGCCACTTTCTGTGGCATCTGAGCTGGGTCTAGACTGTTTGCCAAACCCAACGAATGACTCCAGTCCAGATTCCATTGATATTCCTCTTATGCAACACTATGATATCACAGCGATAAGAAAAGTGTGGCAATTTTCTATAAATAACCATTACCTTGTTTTCATACAAATCAAGTCAGATGGACATCAGCACTGAAGAGCTTCTGTGCTTAGTAACTTTGGGTTGACTTATAAATAATCAGCCCCAAAATGACTAAGTCATTAAATAGGATTTAACCATTATACTGCTGAATAAATTAATTTAGCCACGCCCATCTCTGACAATCAACAAATCAAATTACTTGATAATATCTACTCATTCAATGGACAAACCGCATGACAGTGTAGATCCTGATCAGATGGCTTCTTCAGAAGCCATCTGATCTGGATCTACACTGTTTGCAAAGGTAGGGTTTGTTGTGAACAGCTGGATAAAGATTTTTCAGAAGCCATCTGATCTGGATATACACTGTTTGTAAAGGTAGGGGTTGTCATAAACAGCAGGATAAGGCTTCTTCAGAAGCCATCTGATCTGGATATACAGTGTTTGTAAAGGTAGGGGCTGTCGTGAACAGCAGGATAAGACTTCTTCAGAAGCCATCTGATCTTGATCTCCACTGTTTGCAAAGGTAGGGGTTGTCGTGAACAGCAGGATAAGATTTCTTCAGAAGCCATCTGATATGGATATACACTGTTTGCAAAGGTAGGGGTTGTCATAAACAGCAGGATAAGGCTTCTTCAGAAGCCATCTGATCTGGATCTACACTACTTGCAAAGGTAGGGATTTTTGTGAACAGCAGGATAAGTTATCTACATAAGCCATCTAATCTGGATCTACACTGTTTGCAATGGTAGGGATTTTTGTGAACAGCAGGATAAGTTATCTACAGAAGCCATCTAATCTGGATCTACACTGTTTGCAATGGTAGGGATTTTTGTTAACAGCAGGATAAGTTATCTACAGAAGCCATCTAATCTGGATCTACACTGTTTGCAAAGGTAGGGATTTTTGTGAACAGCAGGATAAGTTATCTACAGAAGCCATCTAATCTGGATCTACACTGTTTGCAAAGGTAGGGGTTGTCTTGAACAGCAGGATAAGTTATCTACAGAGGCCATCTGATCTGGATCTACACTGTTTGTAACGGTAGGGGTTGTTGTGAACAGCAGGATAAGGCTTCTTCAGAAGCCATCTGATCTGGATCTACACAGTTTGCAAAGGTAGGGGTTGTCGTGAACAGCAGGATAAGCCTTCTACAGAAGCCATCTGATCTGGCTCTACACTGTTTGCAATGGTAGGGGTTGTCGGGTTTAGCAGGTTAAGGGACAAGTTGCAACAGATAATCACCTTTCAAAGGCTCGAACACCTTTTGGACCATGTTCACCACAACCTCTTTATAACACTTTAAATGGGGTCCAAAGCAGAAACCGTGTTAGTTAAACAACCGTGTTATATCCAAGCAAAAGTGTATAGATTATATAGAAAAATGACCATTTATGGTCATTTTTCTATATAACCTATTACATTTTAGGTAACCGTCTTGAAACCGTGTTATATCCAAAACAGTGTCATAACGAACCCTGTTATAATAAGTTGTGGTGTAATAAGTTTGAGACAAAGGTAGTATGAGCCACTGAGGGTAAAACATATAGTATCAGGTGATCAGGAGTCATAACTGGGATATCTTTTGATTTTCTTTGAAATAAAGATTATGTTGTTTGTACTCGTTAGAATCTCCTCATCACATGATTACTGGTAAACCGCCTAAAGGTCTAAGCCTGTCGAGGCAAAATGATGCGAGTCAGACAGTCCCTGCATATAAACACTATTGGTTTGTTTGGGAGGCAGGGTAGAGCTTGAGATGTCTTTTCGTCTCAATGTCGGGTAAAAGTCCCACAAAATTTGAAGCAACATCTCCAAAATGACCTAAAAAGTGTTGACAGGGACATAAAACCTAAATTCAAACAAATGATCTGTGCTCTGGCATTTGTTGTAATATCAGAAAGCAGTCATGTGAAATGCAGGACCAGGTGTGTAAAATGACGATGTGACTTACATGCAGAGTATAACGCCAAATCTTCCCCCCTAATCTACGTTTATAAAATAACTTTATTGGAAACAAAACATTATCTCTATAGTAACTTGATCTGCCGCACACTATCACATTTCCAGTTTCATGTTTACGCATCACTCTTTGCGTCACGTGGACACTTTGATCTGAAAACATCCACTTGACATACGGCCCCGCCCTTTTGGGGCCTGAAGAAATAGATGGGCTGCATGATGCTTCCACACAGAGCTGAAACTGAACCGCACATGAGTACATCTACTAATAAACCCCTTAGAGGACCTAAGCTTGCCCAGGCAAAGCGGTGCACAAGTTGGACCATCCATGCTTATAAACCCTATTGCTTCCATTGGGTGGCAGGGATTGAGATGTCATTTCATTTCGATGTCGGGTAAAAGTTCCACAAAATTGTAAGCAACGTCTCCAAAATGACCTTTACAGTGTTGATGGGGATGTTAAACCTCAAATCAAACAAACAAACCACTTGACCTGATGATTGTTGTAATAATAAGTATGTATTGTAACATCCCTAGAAATTTGTATTGTGTGTGTTTGAATTTTACATTTCACCAACAAACTAAGGTCATAATGGAGACAGGACCTCAGTTTAAAGACCCATCCTAAAGTCTGGAGAAGCCCTGAATCTATCCCACAACCCCTCGTTGCAAGACAAGTAGCTTATCCTCAACGGAGGCTTTTAAAGAAAGCTTGCAGGTAAATGTAAATGACACATTTTGTATGTTGTGACCAAGACACACACCCTAACCCATAAAATGCTAATCACACCAACTGTCGTCTGCTTTGCCGTCTGCCTGTTACCTTAAAAGTAATTTTTGGAAACATTGTGGACCCAGATCAGACTGCTCCTGTAGGAGCAGTCTGATCTGGGCCTACACTGTTTGCCTGTGTGCAAAAATATTTTTGAAAAGTTTGCAAAAAAAAAAAAAAATTCAGCAGGCGACATTGTTTTGTTTGATTTGAGGTTTAACGTCCCCGTCACACTGTAAAGGTCATTTTAGAGACGTTGCTTCCAATTTTGTGGGACTTTTACCCGACATTGAGATGAAATGACATCTCAAGCCCTGTTGCCAAATGAAACCAATAGGGTTTATTAGCATGGACGTTCCGCCTCGCACCGCGGTTCCTGGACAGGCTTAGATCCTCTAAGCGGTTTACCAGTACTAGTGTGCGGGCCGGATTCAGCTCTGCGTGGAAGCATCATGCAGCCCATATATTTCTTCAAGACCCTATGGGCGGGGGCTGACAGCAGGCGACATAAGCAGATGACATTTTCAGATGTAGTTTTTCTCAGTGTCTTAACCCTTGACCTGCTGAATACAGTACAGTCCCACCTGTATTAAGCAAGCACCTATGGGATAGTCAAAAAGTGCTTGCTTAAGACAGGTGCTTGCTTAACACAGATGAATTTTAATACATTTTCCTTTTCTCTGGAACTGAAAGCCTGCTTGCTTAAGACAGGCTGCTTGCTTTATAGAAGCGGCCACCAAGAAAGATTTTACTGTATTTAAATATGCCACACCCACTACTGAATATCAATCAATCAGATCAATTGATGCAAATTATTACAACAAATTCATGAGCTGAATGACAAACAATGAAGATCCAGATCAGATGGCTTCTTCAGAAGCCATCTGATCTGGATCTACATTGTTTGAAAGATAAGGCATATCCGGGCTCAGCAGGACAAGGGTTAAGGGCAAACATATCATTTTGTCGTCAGCTGTCACCTGCTGCTCTCGCTACAAGTGAAGAAACCTTAGCACACAATGAGGCTGACCACTTGAAACATTTCCTGACTATTTAAATCATTGTAACAGTCGCAATTAGGACATACTTTAAGTACTTTTAATGTACATAATTCTCAGTGGAATTCATATAAATAAGTCTTATAATAATTCTTTATTGGCTAAATTTTACTGTTTAACCCTTACCTTGCTGTTCACGACAACCCCTATCTTTTGCAAACAGTGTAGATCCAGATCAGATGGCTTCTGAAGAAGCCATCTGATCAGGATCTACACTGTTTGGCATTCAGTTTATGAATGTGTAGCAATAAATTACATCAAGTAAATTGATTGGTTGATAGACAGAAATGGGTGTGGCTTAAATGAATATTCAGCAAGAGAAGGTTAACTAAAAAATCACCAAACACAAATACAGCGGATGACATTTTCCATTTAATAGTATTATTATTATATTGTACCCAGAAAATAAGGTTTGACATTTAATGTGAATTGTCTGCCAAGCAGACAATTCACATGAAATCTCATACCCTATTTTCTTTAAAGAGTGAAAAAAATATTTGAAACTATCATTTTCTTCGAAAAATAAAAATATAACACAGGCCTGTAAGCAGGCTTTGAAAACGGGGGTGCCAATTTCAGGTTTTTGTAGAGGGGCTAGGGGTGCAAATCTTAAGAAAATCTTGATTTGGGGCTGAAAGTTAGGGTTGTAAACTTGATCTGCATCTCTTGCACCCCCCTGCGTATGGACCTGTAACATTTGAGGCTATAATCTGCTTCATTTGCTTGGTACTTTAAGGGTGCAAAACATTAATTTTATTGCATGTTGTAAACAAAGTGCAAGATTCAATGGCGGATGTTATTATATAAGTATCTTATTCTGGACTAGAGGATGTTTACAAACACTTGAAAGATCAAGAAAATGAAAATCTGGACAAATTATTACATACTATTTATTTTTTACTTGCTATGTAAAGGTAAGTATCAAAGAATTATGGAATTTCAAAAAACGATCACCATTTAACCGAAACACCAGCAAACGAAGAACAAAGGGTCTGATCAACATTACCTTAACACATCCATGCGCTTCTAGAAGTAGAATTTTTCAGAAAAAAATGTTTGATATTTTTCTCATTTTTAGTCCAAATATAGGTTGTTTATGCTCTTGAGAACCACCTCAATGAGGTGGTTCCAACGAGTACCAACAATCTATATACAGTGGTATTTCAGAAGCTCAAACACCTTTGGGACCTAGAAATTCTGTTCGAGACAGGAGTAGTTCGAGTCACTGACAGTTACTATCAGGAGGCATGAGATATTTTGGACATCTTTTCAGCATTCTATGATGAAAAATGTATGCCTTGTGTACTCATTAGAATCCCCTCATCAAGGCGATTCTTATGAGAAGACAGAGCATACATTTGCAAGATAAAATACTAAAATCTGCGTTAATACCCCCTACCATTCCTTATGTAGAGGATTTCCCAAGATACTCAACAAGAGGGCCCAGAGGGCCCTGGTTCGCTCACCTGTGTGCCACTGTCCTGAGTACATTCTATTTTTAGCTCTTGTGGCCATCTTGTTCATCAGCAGTGTGATTTTAGCTTATTTGGTAGGGAGAAACCTAGGCAACATTCCTGGGAACTTTGAATCAAATTGGCCTTAGGGTTTAGGGGGAGTTTCGGTTTGAATCAAATTTACAATATTTTTCTATATTTACCTTGGTGGCCATTTTGTTCATCTGAGTGGGATTGTTTTAGCCTTTTTGGTAGAGGATAATCTAAGCAACATTGTTGCAAGGAACCTACATGCTAAATATGAAGGCTGTATCTCAAATGCTTTAAAATTTATGACAAAGTAGGTCAAAGGTCAAGGTCATGGCTCAAAAGTTTTGAATGGCTGAGAAAACCATGTCACAAGGAACACACATGCCAAATATGAAGGCTCTATCTCATATGGTTCAAAAGGTATGATAAAGTAGGTCACAGGTCAAGGTCACAGGTCAAATCTTTATGAGTGGGAAGCCCTTGTCAGAAGGAACCTACATGCCAAATATGAAGGCTCCATCTTAAACGGTTCAAAAGTTATGACAAAATAACCTACTGATCTACTTTTTGATTTGACATGACCCATATTTGAACTAAACTGAGATATTGTCCAGATGATCATTCTGAGCAAGTTTTATGATGATTTGACTGAAAATGTGGCCTCTTAGAGTGTTCAAAATGTTTTTCTATGATTTGACCTGCTGACCTACTTTTTGACCCGACATGACCCATATTCAAACTTGACACAGATATTGTTAAGATGATCATTCTGAGCAAGTTTGATGATGATCGGACCAAAACTTGGGCCTCTAGTGTGTTCACAAGGTTTTTCAACAATCTGACCTACTGACCTACATGTACATATTGACCAGACATGACCCATATTTGAAATTAACCAAGATATTGTCAAATGATCATTTTGAGCAAGTTTGATGATGATCGGACCAAAACTATAGCCGTCAGTGTGTTCAGAGGGTATTTCTATGATTTGACCTACTGACCTACTTTTTGACCCGACATGCCCCGTATTCAACCACGACCCGGATATTGTCAAGACTATCATTCTGAGCAAGTTTGATGATGATCGGACCAAAACTGTGGCCTGTAGTGTGTTCACACGGGTTTTCTCTGATTTGACCTACTGACCTCCTTTTTGACCCTACATGACCCATATTCGAACTTGCCCGAGATATTGTCAAGATAATCATTTTGAGCAAGTTTCATGATGATCAGACAAAAACTGTGGCCTCTAGTGTATTCACAAGGTTTTTCTATGATTTGACCTACTGACCTACTTTGTGACCCGACATAACCCATTTTCGAACTTGACCGAGATATTGTCAAAATAATCATTCTGGGCAAGTCTGATGACGATCGGACCAAAACTGTGGCCTCTAGTGTGTTCACCAGGTTTTTCTATGATTTGACCTACTGACCTACTTTTTGACCCGACATGACCCGTATTCAAACTTGACAGAGATAGTTTCAAGATGATCATTCTGGGCAGGTTTGATAATGATTGGACCAAAACTACGGCCTCTAGTGTATTCACAAGGTTTTTCTATGATTTGACCTACTGACCTACTTTTTTTACCCAGCATGGCTCATATTTGAATGTGACCAAGATATTATCAAGATGATCATTCTGAGCAAGTTTGATGGTGATTGGACATAAATTGTGGCCTCTAGTGTGTTCAGAAGGTTTTTCTATGATTTGACCTACTGACCTACTTTTTGACCCGACAACACCCATATTAGAACTTGACTGAGATATTGTCAAGATGATCATTCTGAGCAAGTTTGATGGTGATTGGACATAAATTGTGGCCTCTAGTGTGTTCAGAAGGTTTTTCTATGATTTGACCTACTGACCTACTTTTTGACCCGACAACACCCATATTAGAACTTGACTGAGATATTGTCAAGATGATCATTCTGGGCAAGTTTGATGATGATCGGACCAAAACTGTGGCCTCTCGTGTCTTCACAAAGTTTTTTTTTCTGATTTGACCTACTGACCTACTTTTTGACCCCAGTTGACCCATATTAATACTTGACCAAGATTTTGTGGTGGTACAAATTGTGTGCAAGTTTAGTTAAAATCAAATTATAAATGAAACATCTATCATGCAGACAAGACCAAAATAGGCAATTTTTGCCCTTTCAGGGGCCCTAACTCCGTAACACATGATGGGATATGGCTGGTTCAAGAAAGGAACCCAGATCTCATGGTGGTACAAGTTGTGTGCAAGTCTGGTTAAAATCAAATCATAAATGAAGATGCTATCGTGCAGACAAGACCAAAATAGGCAATTTTTGCCCTTTCAGGGGCCGTTACTCCGTAACACATGAGGGGATATGGCTGGTTCAAGAAAGGAACCAAGATCTCATGGTGGTACAAGTTGTGTGCAAGTCTGGTTAAAATCAAATCATAAACTAGAAATGGTGTTTGTAAAACACAATGCCCCCAACCTTTGCTTGTCCTTAGATGGCAAAATATTCAACAAATATTGTTAAAGACTCAAAAACATACAACATGAATTCCCCCGAAGGCTATGTCGTGCCTGTGGGGGCGCAAAGTCACCAAACCATAAAATCTAGGTCAAGGTCAAACATGGATACCTGCATAAAAATTTCACTCCTAGTTGCAAGCATGTACCAAGTATCATCAATGAAACTCTTAAAAACAGACTCTTACATCAGGGTGAAAGTTAGGGTTGTCACACTATTTTACAAAGTCAGTGAACCATAAAATGTAGGTCAAGGTCAGAAATGGATACTTGCATTGAAGTTTCAATTCCTAAATGCAAGCTTGTACCAAATACAATTAATGAAGCTCTAATAGATCTTGAGAAATGGACTCTTACATTAGATAGAAAGTAAGGGTGGTCGCAATAATTCACAAAGTCAGTGAACCATGAAATATGGATAAAAGTCAAATATGGATGCTTGCGTTGCAGTTGCAATTCCTAGATGCAAGTTTGTACCAATTATAATTTAAAAAGCTTCAATAGTTTTCGAGAAATGGTGAAAGTCAGGGTGGTCGCAATAATTCACTAAGTCAGTGAACCATGAAATATAGATCAAGGTCAGATATGAATGCTTGCGTTGAAGTTGCAATGCCTGGATGCAAGTTTGTACCAAGAATGATTAATGAAGCTCTAATAGTTCTCAAGATATGGACTTGCTGACAAGATTTTATTAAAAAAAAACAAGGCATCGCATGCGATACAAATCCCCTAGCACAAGACAACTTCGTGTGTGGAAAACACTGAAATGGCAAAAGTCCAACTTGCTTGAGATATTATCATATGCAACATTTGTGTAAAGTTTGTTTAAAAATCCATCCATAAATGTAGGTTCTAGAGTGATGACAATATTTCTCTAAAAATAGTCATAGGGACCTTGACTTGAGGCCATGGCCGCGAAGTAGATCTTGCTCAAGATATTATAATAAGCATCTTTTGTGTGAAGTTAGATTAAAATCATAAATGTAGGCGGTAGAGCAATGACAAAGTTTTTCTAAAAAAAGCCATAGTGACCTTGACCTTGAGGTCATGACCTTGAAAGTCAAAGCAACTCAAGATATTACCATAAGAAACATTTGTGTGAAGTTCTATTAACATCCATCAATAAATGTAGGCACTAGAGTGATGACAAAGATTTTCTAAAAATAGCCACAGTGACCTTGACCTTGAAAGTCGAAATAGTTCGAGATATTGTCATAAGGAACATTTGTGTGAAGTTATACTGAAAACGGTGAAGAAATGTAAGCGCTAGAGCCATGTCAAAGTTTTTCTAAAAATAGCCACAGTGACCTCGACCTTGAAAGTCAAACTCACTCGAGGTATTGTCATAAGGAACATTTGTGTGAAGTTATATTGAAATCAGTGAAGAAATGTAGTCGCTAGGGCGATGACAAAGTTTTTCTAAAAATAGCCACAGTGACCTTGACCTTGAAAGTCAAAATCGCTCGAGATATTGTCTAAAGGAACATTTGTGTGAAGTTATATTGAAATTGGTGAAGAAATGTAAGCGCTAGAGCATTGACAAAGTTTTTCTAAAAATAGCCACAGTGACCTTGACCTTGAAAGTGGAACTTGCTACAGATATTGTCATAAGGAACATTTGTGTGAATCAATTTTGAAATTGGTGAAAAAATGTAAGCGCTAGAGCAGTGAAAAAGTTTTTCTAAAAATAGCCACAGTGACCTTGACCTTGAAAGTCAAACTCTTTCGAGGTATTGTCATAAGGATCATTTGTGTGAAGTTATATTAAAATCGGTGAAGAAATGTAGGCGCTGGAGCGATGACAAAGTTTTTCTAAAAATAGCCATTGTGACCTTGACCTTGAAAGTTGAAATGGCTTGAGATATTGTCATAAGGAACATTTGTGTGAAGTTATATTGAAATCGGTGAAGAAATGTAAGCGCTAGAGCATTGACAAAGATTTTCTAAAAATAGCCACAGTGACCTTGACCTTGAAAGTGGAACTCACTAGAGATATTGTCATAAGGAACATTTGTGTGAAGTTATATTGAAATCGGTGAAGTAATGTAGGCGCTAGAGCGATGACAAAATTTTTCTAAAAATAGCTACAGTGACCTTGACCTTGAGGTCATGACCCTGAAAGTCGAAAACACTCGAGATATTGTCATAAGGAACATTTGTGTGAAGTTATATTGAAATCAGTGAAGAAATGTAGGCGCTAGAACAATGACAAAGTTTTTCTAAAAATAGCCACAGTGACCTTGACCTTGATGTCATGACCTTGAAAGTCGACCTCGCTCAAGATATTGTCATAAGGCACATTTGTGTGAAGTGATATTAAAATCAGTTAATAAATGTAGGCGCTAAAGTGATGACAAATTTTTTCTTAAAATAGCCACAGTGACCTTGACCTTGAGGTCATGACCTTGAAAGTCGAACTCGCTGAGATATTGTCATAAGAAACATTTGTGTGAAGTTATATTGAAATTGGTGAAGAAATGTAGGCGCTAGAGCGATGACAAAGTTTTTCTAAAAATAGCCACAGTGACCTTGACCTTGAGGTCATGACCTTGAAGTCGAACTCACTCGAGATTTTTTTAATAAGGAACATTTGTGTGAAGTTATATTGAAATTGGTGATGAAATGTAGGCTCTAGAGCGATGACAAAGTTTTTCTAAAAATAGCCACAGTGACCTTGACCTTGAGGTCATGACCTTGAAAGTCGAACTCGCTCGAGATTTTTTATAAGGAACATTTGTGTGAAGTTATATTGAAATTCGTGAAGAAATGTAGGCGCTAGAGCGATGACAAAGTTTTTATAAAAATAGCCACAGTGACCTTGACCTTGAGGTCACGACCTTGAAAGTCAAACTTGCTCGAGATTTTTTTATAAGGAACATTTGTGTGAAGTTATATTGAAATTGGTGAAGAAATGTAGGCGCTAGAACGATGACAAAGTTTTTCACAAATTACCAAAATGACGAAGGGCCATAACTCACAAAGTATTTTTCCGAATTTTGTCATAAGTTAATCAGTTCATCTACTCATCACCACCAATCTATTCACCAACTTTCAAGGCTCTAGCTCCAATAGTTTTTGAGATATCTTGCTGACAAGATTTTATTAAAAAAAAATTCAAAGGGCAATAACTCTTAAAAGGGGAATAATCCGGACGAGAAAAAAATACGCGTCAGCTAATTTTCCATGAGGAATCCATATATGAAATTTCAAAACCCTAGCATACACGGTTCTAAAGATATGCTATGCATCACTTTTAGCATACATTTCAATGGGCACAAATTACCAAAATGACAAAGGGCCATAACTCACAAAGTATTTTTCGGAATTTTGTCAAAAGTTAATCAGTTCATCTACTCATCACCACCAATCTATTCACCAACTTTCAAGGCTCTAGCTCCAATAGTTTTTGAGATATCTTGCTGACAAGATTTTATTAAAAAAAAATTCAAAGGGCAATAACTCTTAAAAGGGGCATAATCCGGACGAGAAAAAAAATACGCGTCAGCTAATTTTCCATGAGGAATCCATATATGAAATTTCAAAACCCTAGCATACACGGTTCTAAAGATATGCTATGCATCACTTTTAGCATACATTACAATGGGCACAAATTACCAAAATGACAAAGGGCCATAACTCACAAAGTATTTTTCGGAATTTTGTCAAAAGTTAATCAGTTCATCTACTCATCACCACCAATATATTCACCAACTTTCAAGGCTCTAGCTCCAATAGTTTTTGAGATATCTTGCTGACAAAATTTTATTAAAAAAATTTCAAAGGGCAATAACTCTTAAAAGGGGCATAATCCGGACAAGAAAAAAAATACGCGTCAGCTAATTTTCCATGAGGAATCCATATATGAAATTTCAAAACCCTAGAATACACGGTTGTAAAGTTGTGCTATGCATCACTTTTAGCATACATTACAATGGGCACAAATTACCAAAATGACAAAGGGCCATAACTCACAAAGTATTTTTCGGAATTTTGTCAAAAGTTAATCAGTTCATCTACTCATCACCACCAATATAATCACCAACTTTCAAGGCTCTAGCACCAATAGTTTTTTAGATATCTTGCTGACAAGATTTTATTAAAAAAATTTCAAAGGGCAATAACTTTTGAAGGGGGCATAATCCGGACGAGAAAAAAAATACGCGTCAGCTAATTTTTCATGAGGAATCCATATATGAAATTTCAAAACCCTAGCATACACGGTTCTTTAGTTATGCTATGCATCAAAAGCGTAACGGACGGACGAACGGACGAACGGACAAACAGACGAACGGACGAACGGACGAACGAACCAGAAGCAATATGCCCCTCCAACTTTTTCAAAGTTGGGGGCATAATGAAGATGCTAGCGTGCAGACAAGACCAAAATAGGCAATTTTTGCCCTTTCAGGGGCCGTAACTCCGTAACACATGATGGGATATGGCTGGTTCAAGAAAAGAACCTAGATCTCATAGTGGTACAAGTTGTGTGCAAGTCTGGTTAAAATCAAATCATAAATGAAGATGCTATCATGCGGACAAGAAATTGTTTACGCACGCACGGACGGACGCACGCACGGACGGACGGACGCACGGACGACGTACGACGGACAAAAAGTGATCACAAAAGCTCACCTTGTCACTACGTGACAGGTGAGCTAAAAACTGGTTCAACTCAGCCATGGTAAACAAGCCATCGGTGTTCAAGCCATCAAAGTTCTACTGTATTTGAGTAAAAAATAAAGAAAGTAATAAATATCCCTGTAAACCCCTACATTCCTGTATACAATGTGGGGTTTAGAGGGGTGTTCATTACATGGACTTGTTATCCTGATGAAGGCCTTTATGGTTTGCAAAAAGGCATTTTCTTAAGATATTTCTAAACATACCTCAACCTAGCACCCCTAAATGTTGATATGGACTCCTGCTATATAATCGTTTTTGTTTGTTTGTATTGTCATTTAACAGCCCAGTCAACACTACTTTAGGTCATTTTTGAGCCAGTCAGTTCACCTATCTACACTTTTCCTGGGCAAGCTTATATGTAAGCGGTTAACCAGGACAATGCACATTCTTTTGCCAGAAACTGACAACTGCCCTTCTTGAATCAACGGAAGGGAGAGAGTGACCGTAGAAAAGATTTCATGATCAATCTCCACGAAAGAATGTTGCCGAGTCCGGCAGGTATCGACCCACATCCTCCTGATGACCAGTCAGATGTGCATCTGACTGAGCAACGAGGCCGCTCCTATATAATTGAATCAGACATGAATGAGTTAATTTTTACCACTCCAGCCTACTTCAGCAGATTACAAATTGATAATGTTTTTCTTACTTTTCCCAGAAAACAGGAGACAACATCATGAAAACAAGCCTATATGTTTTTGACGCCCTCGAACCACACTTTTATATAGAAAACTGGGGTATACCTCGGTAATCAGTATGTTTCTTGTTTCTGCTCTAAAATATAGATTATGAATACTCATTGGAATCGCTTCATCGAGGCAGTTCGAACAAGTACCCACAATCTATATTTTGAGCAAAAATAAGAAAATTTTCACAACTTTTCATCTAAAAATCTTTTTTTCGGCGGTAAAATTTACACTGTATTTGTATAGGCATGTTTTCGTAATGATTTGCATGAAATGTCAAAATTAAAGCTGTTTTCTGAAAAAAAAAAAAAAATCAAAATGTCATCTGCTCAAAAAAATCCCAGCATGCAGAGCATTAAATATAATATGTATGTGTATGTCTGAGTTTTACATCCCACCAACAGCTAAGGTCATACAGAGACGGGACCTCAGCTTACAGACTCATCTAAAAGTTTGGAGGAGAAGCCTGGGATCCAACCAACGACCCCTGCTTTATGAGGCGAGTAGCATAACAACTGTGCCATGGAAGCTTCTAAGCCAGTCGGTATGTGTGCAAACAGTGATGTATGTATGGCTGGAGTTTTACATCCCACCAACAGCTAAGGCCATATGTAGACAGGACCTTAGTTTAAAGACTCATCCGAAAGTCTGGAGGCCCGGGATCAAACTGACAAACCCTGGTTTATGAGGGGAGTATCATAACCACTACACTACAGAGACTTCTTTAAGACTGCATGTATTTACAGTCTCTGAGCACTTCCACGCAGAGCTGAATCCGACCCACACACGAGTACTGGTAAACCGCTTAGAGGATCTAAGCCTGCCCATGCAAAGCGGTGTGAGTGTCGGACCATCCATGCTTATAAACCCTATTGGTTTCATTGGGCGACAGGGCTTGAGATGTCATTTCATCTCAATGTCGGGTAAAAGTCCCACAAAATTGGAAGCAACGTCTCCAGAATGACCTTTACAGTGTTGACGGGGACGTTAAACCTCAAATCAAACAAACAAAAACATGCCTTTTCCCACGTTCCTAACAGGCACCAATGCTACATTTTCAGGCACAAAAAAGTTTTTTTTGTTTTTTTTTCACTCCCAAGGGCAACGTTTGTCCCCCTCCCCAACCCCATCTACTGACTCTCCCCATATTTAACCAAAAAATATAGCACATATTATAAAAATTATGTTATGTAAATGGTGGAAATAGGTGGCCAAATATGGACTATTTTAACCCTTCTCTTGCTGAATATTCAGCTTAGCCACACCCATTTCTGACTTTGAACCAATCAGATTGCTTGATA
The DNA here is from genome assembly GCA_963580285.1 of Lucinisca nassula. Taxonomy (NCBI): domain Eukaryota; kingdom Metazoa; phylum Mollusca; class Bivalvia; order Lucinida; family Lucinidae; genus Lucinisca; species Lucinisca nassula. The sequence goes on from OY757021.1 coordinate 21,324,956, forward strand.
TAATTTATTCCTACAAATTCATAAACTGAATGTCAAACAGTGTAGATCCTGATCAGATGGCTTCTTCAGAAGCCATCTGATCTGGATCTACACTGTTTCCAAAGATAGAGGTTGTCGTGAACAGCAGGATAAGAGTTAAGCGATGTGATTCAATTATTGTTTCTTATACATGTAGGTGTGGTATCAGAGATAGAGGGTGGACAATGTTATAGCCAAGCACAAGTCAGCTGTCATGACCAGTGGACGAAACTCATTGTAGCTCAGACAGAGAACAGAAATGGCAACATATGCAGGTTGAGTTTCATTATTTTAACCCATTGTATACTAGTGGACTCTTCCATTGCTATATGTTGGACAAATCCATTTGTCATATAAGGGGTGACAGGCATATTTTTTCTTTTTATTCAATTTTTGACGGAAAATTCTGTTAGCAAATAGTGCAGGCCCTGATCAGACGCCGCGCTCTGTCTAGGTCATATTGAGACAGTCAATTTACTTAACAACACTTTTCCTAGGTAGGCTTATACTTAAGCGGTTAATTAGTGAAGTGCACATTCTTTTGCCAGAAAATGACAACTGCCCTTCTTGAATCAGCAGAAGGAAGAGAATTACCATAGAAAAGTTGGATCATCAGATAAAATTCAAACATTTTTGACAAAACAACATGCCAAGTATGGGTGGTAAAAAGTGCATTCATCCATCAGTAACTGACAGCTGCCCCTCTGGACTTCGCAGAAGGGAGAGACTGACCTTAGAATATATTTCAAAATCAGTTTCTGTGAAAGAGTTTTGACATGCCTGCCAAGGATCAAACCCTAGAGATCCAGGGTCTTGTTGTTCAAAGCCTTGTTAGCTTAACGAGCTCGTTAGTGGCCATATTGTTAACTGTTCTAGCAAGAACAATATCTAATAAAGTGTTGTTTTTGCTGAAAACATGAGAGTAGCTTTTCCAAATGCAAAAGTTGCTCACATTTTTTCAGCAAAAATATTAGCATGATTGCCATATTTAATAATCAAAGTTTTAACGATACATTGACTAACAATGTCATTAGTTTTGAACAACTGGCCAAAAGTCACTAGTCAGATGTGTGTCTAATTGCACCACTGAGACTCAAGATAAGCCCAGTTGCTCAAAGTATCGTTAGCTTAACAAGCTCGTTAGTGAGTGAGTGTTTTGAGTTTTACGTCCCACTAACAGCTAAGGTCATACGGAGACAGGACCTCAGTTTTAAAGACTCATCCGAAGTCTGGAGAAGCCCGGGATCGATCCTGCGACCCCTGGTTTACAAGGCGAGTAGCGTAACCACTACACCACGGAGGCTTCTAGCTCGTTAGTGGTCAAACTGTTAACTGTTCTAGCTGTTTGCTTGAAATACGAGAATTTAAGTGTTATATAAATGAGACAGCCTAAGTTCCAGTTTCCAGTTTAACCCTTATCTTGCTGTTCACGACAACCCCTATCTTTGCAAACTGTGTAGATCCAGATCAGATGGCTTCTGAAGAAGTCTTGTCTTGCTGTTCACGACAACCCCTATCTTTCCAGTGTAGATCCAGATCAGATGGCTTCTGAAGAAGTCTTATCATGCTGTTCACGACAACCCCTATCTTTCCAAACAGAGTAGATCCAGATCAGATGGCTTCTGAAGAAGTCTTATCTTGCTGTTCACGACAACGCCTATCTTTGCAAACAGTGTAGATCCAGATCAGATGGCTTCTGAAGAAGTCTTATCATGCTGTTCACGACAACCCCTATCTTTCCAAACAGTGTAGATCCAGATCAGATGGCTTCTGAAGAAGTCTTATCTTGCTGTGTGTGGCAACCCCTATCTTTCCAAACAGTGTAGATCCGGTTCAGATGGCTTCTGAAGAAGTCTTATCTTGCTGTTCACGACAACCCCTATCTTTCCAAACAGTGTAGATCCAGATCAGATGGCTTCTGAAGAAGTCTTATCTTGCTGTTCACGACAACCCCTATCTTTCCAAACAGTGTAGATCCAGGTCAGATGGCTTTTGAAGAAGTCTTATCATGCTGTTCACGACAACCCCTATCTTTCCAAACAGTGTAGATCCAGATCAGATGGCTTCTGAAGAAGTCTTATCATGTTGTTCACGACAACCCCTATCTTTCCAGTGTAGATCCAGATCAGATGGCTTTTGGAGAAGTCTTATCTTGCTGTTCACGACAACCCCTATCTTTCCAAACAGTGTAGATCCAGATCAGATAGCTTCTGAAGAAGTCTTATCTTGCTGTTCATGACAACCCCTATCTTTCCAAACAGTGTAGATCCAGATCAGATGGCTTCTGAAGAAGTCTTATCTTGCTGTTCACGACAACCCCTATCTTTCCAAACAGTGTAGATCCAGATCAGATAGCTTCTGAAGAAGTCTTATCTTGCTGTTCACGACAACCCCTATCTTTCCAAACAGTGTAGATCCAGATCAGATGGCTTCTGAAGAAGTCTTATCTTGCTGTTCACGACAACCCCAATCTTTCCAAACAGTGTAGATCCAGATCAGATGGCTTCTGAAGAATTCTTATCTTGCTGTTCACGACAACCCCTATCTTGCCAAACAGTGTAGTTCCAGATAGGATGGCCTTTGAAGAAGTCTTATCATGCTGTTCACGACAACCCCTATCTTTCCAAACAGTGTAGATACAGATCAGATGGCTTCTGAAGAAGTCTTATCTTGCTGTTCACGACAACCCCTATCTTTCCAAACAGTGTAGATCCAGATCAGATGGCTTTTGAAGAAGTCTTATCATGCTGTTCACGACAACCCCTATCATTCCAAACAGTGTAGATCCAGATCAGATGGCTTCTGAAGAAGTCTTATCATGCTGTTCACGACAACCCCTATCTTTCCAAACAGTGTAGATCCAGATCAGATGGCTTTTGAAGAAGTCTTATCATGCTGTTCACGACAACCCCTATCTTTCCAAACAGTGTAGATCCAGATCAGATGGCTTCTGAAGAAGTCTTATCTTGCTGTTCACCACAACCCCTATCTTTGTAAACAGTGTAGATCCAGATCAGATGGCTTCTGAAGAAGCCTTATCATGCTGTTCACGACAACCCCTATCTTTCCAAACATTGTAGATCCAGATCAGATGGCTTTTGAAAAGCCTTATCTTGCTGTTCACGACAACCCCTATCTTTCCAAACAGTGTAGATCCAGATCAGATGGCTTTTGAAGAAGTCTTATCACGCTGTTCACGACAACCCCTATCTTTCCAAACAGTGTAGATCCAGATCAGATGGCTTCTGAAGAAGTCTTATCTTGCTGTTCACGACAACCCCTATCTTTCCAAACAGTGTAGATCCAGATCAGATGGCTTCTGAAGAAGTCTTATCTTGCTGTTCACGACAACCCCTATCTTTCCAAACAGTGTAGATCCAGATCAGATGGCTTTTGAAGAAGTCTTATTATGCTGTTCACGACAACCCCTATCTTTCCAAACAGTGTAGATCCAGATCAGATGGCTTCTGAAGAAGTCTTATCTTGCTGTTCACGACAACCCCTATCTTTCCAAACAGTGTATATCCAGATCAGATGGCTTCTGAAGAAGTCTTATCTTGCTGTTCACGACAACCCCTATATTTGCAAACAGTGTAGATCCAGATCAGATGGCTTCTGAAGAAGCCTTATCTTGCTGTTCACGACAACCCCTATCTTTGCAAACAGTGTAGATCCAGATCAGATGGCTTATGAAGAAGCCTTATCTTGCTGTTCACGACAACCCCTATCTTTCCAAACAGTGTAGATCCAGATCAGGTGGCTTCTGAAGAAGCCTTTTCTTGCTGTTCACGACAACCCTATCTTTGCAAACAGTGTACCCGATCAGATGGCTTCTGAAGAAGCCTTATCTTGCTGTTCACTACAACCCCTATCTTTGCAAACAGTGTAGATCCAGATCAGATGGCTTCTGAAGAAGCCATCTGATCAGGATCTACACTGTTTGGCATTCAGTTTATGAATTTGTAGCAATAAATTACATCATGTAATTTGATTGGTTGATAGACAGAAATGGGTGTGGCTTAAATGAATATTCAGCAAGATAAGGGTTAAAGGTGCATTATTGAGCTATCCGGAAAAAATGCTTCCAAAAATAAAATACATATAGCCGGTATTTTTCTTTAAAACAATACAAATGAATGCATTTTATGCAAAAATGCAAACAATTATGATGACAGGTAAATGAATTTGAGAGGGATTCCCTAACTAAGTTTCGAACACTAGTTAGATCTATTTTTAGTTTGTGACAAAAATAGAATCCCCATATATGACGTTATGCGACGTTCATTTTTGGCCTTGTTTGCTTAGGCCATGCCTGAATCGGAAAAAAATATGACGCTGAATATCATGCCATAAGTATTGACACTCAGAGACGATACTGTCGCCATGTATGTGTAAAGTGACAGATTTATTTTTAGAACAGAAATTCCGAACACATGTTCAGAGCGTAGGGTAAACACGAATGAAAACGACCATTTTCACAAAGTTCTGAAGCTGTATTTGGCTCCAAAAGTGTACACATGACAAAGGAGTAGGCATTGAAGATAAAAACCAGAAAAAAAAATTTGAGACCCGGTAGCTCAATAATGCACCTTTAAGACTATATTCCCAGCCTATACTCAGAGACAATTCTAATGCATGTTTGATTGGATAACTTCAAAGATTTGTGACAGCATATCCTGTGATATACTTTCGGAAACCCGACGTCATCATGTAACGTCGCTTTTCATTGGGTAGCCTTTGGTTTTACGCAGCTCACAACACTTGCCACTTGGAGCAAAATAGTAAAATTTTTAACAAAACAACTGAACAGGTGCATAAAAATGGGGATACATGTATTGGAAATTGTCATTTGGGGAGGTAAATAGTTGGGTTTACGGACGCAAATCCCATGCATCGCAGTAAAACAAAATTTCAGACTGTATAGCCCCCATTAACCTCCCCAAATGACAGTTTTGAATACAGTTATCCCCTTGCTGACCCACCAGTAGGGCTGGCTAATCGGAGCTGAAAAGATAATCGATTATCATTCCTGTCATTGTGATCGATAATCGATTAGTATTCACTGAAGATTTGGTCATAATTTCACCTGTCTGGCTTTCTGTCTGAGCACAACTCCTACCATATGCTGTACTTTGCCATGTGTATTTGAACAGACAGGCCTGAACAGTGTACACCCAGATGAGAAGCTGCATCTCATCTGGGTCTGCACCTTTTGCCACTCATACAGCTATTTTAGGCACAACTTTGGGTTGTAAATTGTACTTATCAAATAATCGATTGCAAACAAATCAGTAATGATAATCATTTTTGTGGAATTTATCGATTGAATAATCAATTATCCAATTAATAGTTCCAGCCTTGCCCACCATTGGTATCAGCTCTTTGATTTTTACCGTTATTTGCATTTTACATACAGGCACTTCACAGATGTACACTCCTGCACCCTGAAGTTCACTTCCAGATGTAAATTCCAGAAACATGAACAGGAGCTATACCAGAGAGATATAGTCAGGGTCTATACCAACAAACCATACAGCTGTGCTCTTATTGGTGGGAGTATGTTTTCTTTGTTTGATTTGAGGTTTAACGTCCCTGTCAACGCTGTAAAGGTCATTTTGGAGACGTTGCTTCCAATTTTGTGTGACTTTTACCCAACATTGAGATGAAATGACATCTCAAGCCTTGCCCCCCAACTAAACCGACAGGGTTTATAAGGATGGATGGGCCGACTCGCAGAGCTTTGCCTGGGCAGGCTTAGATCCTTTAAGTGGTTTACCAGTACTCGTGTGCGGGTCGGTTTCAGCTCTGCCTGGAAGCATCATACAGCCCATCTATTTCTTCAAGCCCCTGGTGGGAAGACGTCTTGAGCACAATGATCCTAAGTATTGGGACAGACAGGCCTAAGCAAACAGTGCAGAACCAGATCAGACTGCTCCCTCTGATCAGGGTCTACACTGTTTGCCATTACATCTGTACCTTTTGAACTCTTCACTGGATCACAAAACAAATTTGTTAAAATTTCAGGAGAAAATACGACATGTCCTTAAGGTGTCCAAATTTTTAGGATTTTTCTGGTATATAAAAGTCTAAATGTTGCTGACTTTATTCAGAAGTTAATCAGGTCATCTTCTCATCACTACCAATCTACCGGTATTCACCATTAAGAAAACAGGCCTATACAAATACATTGTAAACTTTACCGCCGAAAAAGCGGAAATTTTAAGATGAAAAATTGCGATATTTTTCTTATTTCTGCTCAAAATATAGATTGTGGGTACTCGATAAAACCACCTCATAGAGGCTGTTCTAACAAGTACCCACAATCTGTATTTTAGAGCAGAAATAAGAAAATTAAGGTTTACCCCTGTAAACCCCAGTTTTATAATATAAAAGTGGGGTTCAAGGGGGTCAAAATTAAGTAGGTGTGTTTTCATGATGTACATTTCAAGGCTCTAGGTTCAATAGCACAAACAAGGTAAAAAGGCCCAAATCTAGACAGGGCTTTTACTCAGAATTAACTCATCACTACCAATCTATTCCCTGATTTTTAAGGCTCTAGCTTCAATAACTGTTGTGATATTTTGCTGACAAGGTAAAAGTGCCAAAATTTACAAAGGGTCATAACTCATAAAGTGTTGTTTTTTTTTTTCAAAATTTATTCAAAAGCTGATTGGGAATCTACTCATCATTACCAATCTAGTCACACACATTGTAGTTTCAGTAGTTTTTCTGAAATTTGGTTGACATGGTAAAAATGCCAAAATTAACGAAGGGCCCATAACTCATGAACCATTATTCAGAGTTCATTCAAAAGTTAATCAGGTCATCTACGCATTACTACCAATCTATACTGCAAGTTTCAAGGCTCTAGCTTCTTTAGTTTTTGAGACATTTTGCTGACAAGATTTCATCCATATTTCTTCACAGGGCTATAATTCAGGAAAGGGACACAGTCCTGATGAGAAACAAAAACAAGAGGCTCAATGAGCCTAAACCGCTCACCTGAGGAACTTAAGTTTTAACAATTCACAGACTTGACTACTAAATCTGCTAATAGAATCCAGCCCATTGACCCTTACAGGATATAAGTCATCATTATTGCATTGCATTCCAAGTTTGAGACTTCTAGCTTCTATAGTTCCTGAGAAATCTTTGACGAAAATTTAACATTGGTCAAAATGGAGAGAAAGAAGAATGAAAGAACAGATGAACAAATAAGCTGAGAAAGCCCAATGTCTCTTACACAAAATAAGTCATCATTATTCTATTGAATACCAAATTTGATGCTTCTAGCTTTTATAGTTCCTGAGAAATCTTTGATTAAAAATTATACATTGGTCTATTATCTCTATATGGAGAGAAAGAAGAATGAAGGAACAAATGAACCAGACTAGCTCCAAAACCTAATGCAGCCTTTCCCCTTGCCCAATGGTGCTACACATAAAATTTAAACAAGATTGGTCGACTGCCTTCTGAGATATGCTTCATTGAAAGTGTGGACGACGGATGGACGGACGACAGACGACGGACTCTGGAGCCTTGGTATACTATCAGCTCACTGGAGCCTTTGGCTCAGGTGAGCTAAAAATTCAAGTCGCTATTTCTGTCACAACATTTTCCCTACGTTAAGTCTATGGGCAAATTTTTTTGTCTCTCAAGGTCACGTAACTCCGAGGTCAATATTCCGATTCGGCCCAAAATCGAACTTAACCGAGATTTTATGCCTGTCCTCGTTACCTGCAAGTTTGAAGCTGATATGAATAAAAATAAAGTTGCTATCGTGGTCACAACGTATTTTTTTATGCTCAAGGGCAGGTAACTCCAAGGCAAATATTCCGATTCGGCCCAAAATCGAACTTAACCGAGATTTTATATCTGTCCTCGTTACCTGCAAGTTTGAAGCTGATCTGAAAAAAATTCAAGTCGCTATCGTAGTCACAACATTTTCCCTATGTTAAGTCTATGGGCAAATTTTTTGTCGCTCAAGGTCACGTAACTCCGAGGTCAATATTTCGATTCTGCCCAAAATCGAACTTAACCGAGATTTTATGCCTGTCCTTATTATCTGCAAGAATGAAGTCGATCAGAAAAAAATTGACGGAGCTAGAGTGATGACAAGCTTTTTCCTATGTTAAGTCTATGGGAGCTATATGTTGCCATGGTAACCAGAGTTCCACTCAGATCTGCATGAAAACCTTATGCAGTCTTTCCACTTGCCCAATAATGTTACACATGAAATTTGATCAAAGTCGGCCAAGTAGTCTTCAAGATATACATTTTTGAAATTCACATTAACCCTTATGCAAAAATGCACAAGGGCAGGTAACTCCTAAGTGTATGATCCGATTCTGCCAATTATCGAACTTGACCGAGAGTTCATGGCTGTGCTGGTTATCTGTAAGAATGAAGCCAATCCGAACAAAATTGAAGCAGCTACAATGATGACAACATTTTCCCCATGTTAAGTCGACAGGCAATTTTTCGGGCGCTCAAGGGGACGTAACTCTTGAATGAATTATCTGATTCGGCCAAAAATCGAACTTGACCGAGATTTTATGCCTGTACTGGTTATCTGCAAGAATGAAGTCGATCAGAAAAAAATTGACGGAGCTAGAGTGATGACAAGCTTTTTCCTATGTGAAGTCTATGGGAGCTAGATGTTGCCATGGCAACCAGAGTTCCACTCAGATCTGCCTGAAAACCTAATGAAGCCTTTCCACTTGCCCAATAATGCGACACATGAAATTTGATCAAAGTTGGCCAAGTAGTCTTTAAGATATACATTTTTGAAATTCCCATTAACCCTAATGCAAAAACACACAAGGGCAGGTAACTCCTAAGTGAATGATCCGATTCTGCCAGTTATCGAACTTGACCGAGATTTCATGGCTGTGCTGGTTATCTGCAAGAATAAAGCCAATCTGAAATTAATTGAAGCAGCTACGGTGATGACAACATTCTCCCCATGTTAAGTCAATAGGCAATTTTTTCAACGCTCAAGGGCACGTAACTCCTGAGTGAATAATCCGATTCAGCCCAAAATCGAACTTGATCGAGATTTCATGCCTGTCCTCGTTATCTGCAAGAATAAAGTCGATCAGAAAAAAATTGACGGAGCTAGAGTGATGACAAGCTTATTCCTATGTTAAGCCTATGGGAGCTCTTTGTTGCTGTGGCAACCAGAGTTCTCATCCGATCTGCACGAAAACCTAATACAGCCTTTCCCCCTACCTGATGATGGTTCATATGAAATCTGATCAAGGCCGGCCCACTGGTTCCAGAGATATACTTCGTTGAAAGTGTGGATGACGGACGACGGACGCCGGCTCGTGGTATACTAATACCTCACATGAGCCTTCGGCTCAGGTGAGCTAAAGATGTGTTTCTGAAACACGAACATGTCCCCAGGCCAAGGTCAATTTTTTTTTTTAAAGTCGGTCACAGGTCAGAATATTTGTATGAGTGCGAAGTCTTTGTCACAAGGAACCCACATGCCAATTATTAAAGTTCTATCTCAAACAGTATAAAAGTTATGACCAATGTTAAGTTGTCCAACTAACAAACAAGCCAACAAACAGACAGGGCAAAAACAATATGTCCCCACTTTCGCTACCGGGGACATAAAAATATATGTGTCAGCTGCTTTTGCATGAGGAACCTATACATAAACTTTCAAAATTCTAGCACAAAACAGTTCAAAAGTTATGCTATGCATCAAAAAGCATGCAGTCAGCCTCTATAGTGCAGTGGTTAACACGTTTGACTTATGATCAAGAGGTTGTGTGTTCGAATCCGGCCACATGTATCGACGTGTGTCCTTGGGCAAGACACGTAATGACACTGCCCCACTCCACCCAGGTGTAAATGGGTAGCAGTAGCGTAAAAGCCATTGCCTCTCTCTCATGAGTGTGAAAACACCTGGAATGAGTGTACAAGAGCGATTCAATAAGCTTGAAGCTTTCATCACAATCAAACTAAAATAAATTAGTATAAACTAAAAAGCATGCAATGTAAAAACGACCAAAATTACAAAGGGCCATAATTCATGAAGTATTTATCAGAATTTATTCAAAAGTTAATGTGGTCATCTGCCAATATATTCACCAGGGCCCAGTTGTTCAAAGGATTGTTAGCTTATCAAGCTTATTAGCGGTCAGTTTGTAAACTGTTCTAGCAAGTACACAATCTAAAATTTTGTTATTTTTGCTGAAAAAAATGTGAGCAGCTTTTGCAAATGCAAAAGCTGCTCACATTTTTTCTGCAAACATATTACCGTAATCGACCTTTTTACCGCACCATGCACTTAGTTTTTTCAAAATTGTATGAAAATATTGTGTTGAAAAATCTACCTAATAAGCGCACACTCAATACAAAAAAATACAAAAAAAAGCTTCAGATATGATTATTTTATAGAGTTGAATTTCAGCATAGGGGTTCACCACATATACATATGATTGTCCGGGTAAAAGCTGCAGCAAAACTCAATATGAATTTGATGGGAGGTTACGGTAAAGTGTGCGCTTGTGTATTTTTTCCAGTCAAAGCTTTGGTATGCGCTTATAGGAGCATGTGGGGTAAATAGGTCGAATACGGTAGTATATTTGCCAAATTTAATGATCAAAGTTTTAACGATACGTTACCTTACAACATCGTAAGTTTTGAACAACTTGCCCCAGGTTGCAATACTTTTAAGATATTTTACTGATTAATAAGATTTCATCCATATTTTTTCAAAGGGCCATAATTCAGGAAAGAAAAAAATATGTGTCAGCTATTTTTTTCATTCGGAATCCTTATATGAAAATTCCAAATCCGAGCATGTATGCATCAAAAAGCGTAATGGGTGGACAGAAGGCTGCCCGAAAGACCCAGAAGCTCCTCCAACTTCTTTGAAGTTGGGAGCATAATGCATGGTGTTGCCGTAATGATCCTAAGTATTGGGACAGACAGGCCTAAGCAAACAGTGCAGGGCCTGATCAGACTGACCAGGGTCAACACTGATGTAGCCCAATCTATTTCTCCAAGCCCCAATGGGCAGGGGCGACCTGGCCTGGAAGAACAGTTTATCTTGTCCTCTGCAGTATCTTGTCTCAGGGGACAAGCTACCACAGTATCTTGTCACAAGCACAAAATAATCCAGATGCAGCCACCATGGTAGTGGTGGGGGTGGGGGGACACTGGGAATTCTATAACCAGCAGCACAGACATCTGAGTGAGTGAGTTGGCTTTTACTTACTTTTTTTTTTGACTATAAGGCTTGATATTTCATGATGATTAATGTGAAATGCTAAGCCTTATTGTCCTAAATTTGAAAATGAGTTCTGCACAAGTTGTGTTTGATGCCTTAAGGATAGATAGCATGATGACTGGCAGCCCCAGCCCATCAGGGCTTGAAGAAATATATGGGCTGCACGATGCTTCCACCCAGAGCTGAATCAGACACACACACGAGTACTGGTTAACCACTTAGAGATCTAAGCCTGCCCAGGCAATGCGGTGTGAGTGTCGGACTGTCCATACTTAAAAACTCTATTGGTTTCATTGGGCTGCAGGGCTTGAGATGTCATTTCATCTCAATGTGGGGTAAAAGTTCCACAAAATTGGAAGCAACGTCTCCAAAATGACCTTTACAGTGTTGAAGGGGATGTTAAACCTCCAATCAAACAAACATCATAGTGTAGTTTGTATCTTCTTGTCCTTTGGGATCATTGATTCTATTGTTGAATTTTGAAAATATCTGAGGGTCACTGATGAGGCCTAATTGGCCGAAACTAGCTAGTCTGGCCAAGAAAACATGTACACTCCATACTTTCCAGTTCTGTGGTGTATTCCTTGCTTCCAAAGGATAACCCTTTCTAGAACATAATTGATATTTTATGATAATTAATGTGAAATGCTAAGCCTTATTGTCTTAAATTTGAAAATGAGTTCTGCTCAAGTTGTGTTTGATGCCTTAAGGATAAAAAGCAAGATGACCGAACCTGTAAAATCTTTGTTCATTATTTTTTTCTGTTTTCCAGACCTGCAAATTAAAGACAAGAGCCAATCAAGTGCGACCAGCCGTTTGACTACCAGTGTTATATGGATACTTCTTCCACAACTATTTAATTATTTAAGCTGAGTGGACATAACTTGTTGAATAAATTAACTAAGCCACTCCCGTTTCTGACTATCAGCCAATCAAATTGCTTGTTACAATGTTTCATTCTTCCACACCTATTTAATTATTTAAGCTGAGTGGACACAACTTTCTGAATAAATTAACTGAGCCACTCCCATTTCTGACTATAAGCCAATCAAATTGCTTGATATAATGTTTCATTCAAATTCACAAAAAAAGATTACAAACAGTGTAGATCCTGATCAAATGGCTTCTTCAGAAGCCATCTGGTCTGGATCTACACTGTTTGCAAAGGTAGTGGTGTGGGATGGGGGGAGGGGGTTGTCGTGCTCAGCAGGATAAGGGTTAAACTGAATGGATGAGAGGATTTAAATTTGGGAGATTTTATACGAGGGGCAACCTTTACAATTTCCTGTTTTGGTTCCCTGTAATACATGGAGCAAATTCTTTCTTTTTTTTGATAAAACCCCTTGATCGGGACAAAAATTCTGAAAAGTGTTGTCTCCCTTAAAACTCCTACTGAGGATTTCAGTGAGGAAATTTAACCCATGTCCTGCTGATTAAACTAGACAAAATTTTACCATACCTGATTCTGATTATCAAACAATCAAGTTAATATACTTGATATAATGTATGTGTTCAAATTTGCAAGCTGAAACACAAATACCATAGATCCTGATCAGAGGGCTTCTTCAGAACCCATCTGATCTGGATATACACTTTTTGCATGTAACACAAAGATTAACTCCTATCCCACTGAACATGACAACCCCTACCTTTGCAAATTGTGCAGATCCAGATCAGATGGCTTCTTCAATCAGAATATGCACTGTTTGAGATCTGTCACATTTGACCATTACCGCAGGTGTACAATACATACACTCCAGGTTGGCAGGATTGAAAGCCTACACAGTCATCATGTAATTACGGTAGTGGTCTTTAACCTGCACAGAAGATGACTCTTCCTGCACAGGGGGCCTCCAGATAAGGTCCCGATCCAAAGGACGGTGCACTTTTTGGCATTCATCCCTGCAAATGATACCAATGGAGCATGTTCGGATACCGAAATAATCACTGCCTCCGGGGATCAAACCAGGGCCCTCTAGCATCAGAGGCAAGTGCACTAACCATTTAGCTATCACGCTTAATCTTTTCAACAGGAAAAAGGTCAAACGGAATGACAGAGACTGATTTAACTTTCAATTCATTGCTCCCTGCTATCACAGCACCAGATATTTCATAGCTCTAGATAATGTGCTTTTTTCATCCAAAAAGTGCTGTCAGAAAATTTTCTTATTTCTGCACAAAAACATACGTTGTTAGAAGCACCTCAACATTTGTCATCTGACTTATCTGCTTTGTTGTTGCCTGATTATTTTAACTCTTATCATGCTGTTCACGACAACCCATATCTTTGAAAACAGTGTAGATCCAGATCAGATGGCTTCTGAAGAAGCCATCTGATCAGGATCTACACTGTTTGACATTCAGTTTATGAATTTGTAGGAATAAATTACATAAAGAAATCTGATTGGTTCAAAGTCAGAAATGGGTGTGGCTTAACTGAATATTCAGCAAGAGAAGGGCTAAAGTTACTGTTGTAAACTGTGTGGACCAAGATCAGACTGCTCTGAGAATCTGAGTCCACACTGTTTCATTTTAACAAAAGATTCCTCAAAATATATAGTAGTGTGTGTGTGTTTGAGTTCTTTGTTTGTTTAAATTGTGATTTACCGTCTCCATCAACATTATTTAGGTCATTTTGGAGACATTGCTTCCTATTTTGTGGGACTTATACCCGACACTGAGTTTAAATGACATCTCAAGCCCTGCCACACAATGAGACCAAAAGGCTTATATGCATTGGATGGTTTGACTCACATCACTTTGCCTGACCAGGCTTAGTCTTTTTAAGCGGTTTTCCAGTACTCATGTGTGGTCAGTTTCAGTTCTGCGTGAAAGCACCATGCAGACAAATCTATTTCTCCAAGCCTAGATGGTTGGGGGCGAATTTGAGGTCTATGTCTCACCAACAAGTTAGGTCATATGGAGATGGGACCTTGGTTTAAAGACTCATCCGAATGTCTGGAGAAGCCCAGGATCGAACCCACAACCCCCGGTTTATAAGGCGAGTAGCTTACCAGTACACCATAGAGGCTTCTATATATAGCAGTAGTTAATTTCAAAACTGAGGGCTGTCAGGTTCAGCTATTCTTAGAAATTAACCCTTTTTGTACCAAATGGAATCTTCCTCCATATATAGCAGGAGTCCATTTCAAAATTTAGGGATGTCAGGTTGAGTTTTCTTCAAAATTTGTTTGGAAAATGGCTGAACTTTTAGCAAACAGTGGAGGCCCTGATCAGACGCTGCGTTCTGCAGCGTCTGATCTGGGCCTGCAATGTTTGCCAGGGTACCCATTTTGGGGTTTCTAGTACCAAATGGGTTGATTTAGAACATTGCTGCTCTTTTGCAAACTAAGAAGGCCCTGCTCAGACTGTAAGAATTTTACATGAGTGTGAGGGGTGGATGGAAAAATCCGTCCCGCGGGTCACTGTCCGGTATCACGAGGCTTGCCAGGTGATGCCGGACAGTAATCCCGAGTGACGGATTTTTCTATCCACCCTCACACCCATGTAGGATTCTTTTTCTTGCATACCTTCCATTTTTGAGTGGGGATTTTTAATACTGCAGTCACTTTGGTTGCCGACATCCACCATATAGTGATGACACTACAGTGAAGTTTGGTGACGTCACATAACGTGCTGTGATGTCAACCTTAATGGCAGTGGATATGAGGCCATATTCAACCAATGTATTTATCAAACACGTGAGAATATTCAATTTTTACCTAGTACCTGGGTAAGAAAGGGTAAGAACAGAATTTCTATCCCAAGCTAAAACTATGGATTTCCTTATCTGTTGTGCAGGAAACCACATTCTGCAGCCATTGGACTGTCATCGTTTGCCAATGACCTATTTTCGGGTTTCCTATTTAAATTAGGTCAACCTACCTTATTTCTATATAGTGTTGTAAAATGGTTATTTCTGAAGAAGACCGCTAATTCATCCTCTTTCACTTGAGTATTCAGCTCACACAGGCCATGGTAGGTTAGCTGGGAGGCTGTACGCTCTAAAAACTGTTCTGCTATTAATGCTGCAAAATACAAGCTCAATGACAATGTACACTGACAACAGTAATAAAATGCCAATCACTACAATTGCTGTCTGCTTTGTTGTCTGCCAAGTACTTTAAAATTAGTTCTTGCAAACAGTGTAGACCCAGATCAGACTGCTCCTTTAGGAGCAGTCTGATCTGGGTCCACACTGTTTGCCTATATGAAAAATATTTCTAACAAGATGTGTTTGTGAAACACGAACATGTCCCCGGGCATGGTCATTTTTTTTCAAAGTTGGTCACAGTTCAAAGGCAAGGTCACAGGTCAAGATTTTTTATTTTAAGTGGAAAGCCCTTAGCACAAGGAACTTACATGCCAAATATGAAGGCTCTATCTTAAACGGTTAGAAAGTTATGAACAATAATAATTTTTTCTTTAAAGTAGGTCATAGGTAGAGGTCACAGGTAAAAAAAATTTGCATAAATGTAAAGCCCTTGTCACAAGGAACCTACATGTCAAATATGAAGCCTCTTATCTTAAACAACTCAAAAGTTATGAACAATTTTATTTGTTCTTTTAAGTAGGTCAAAGGTCAAGGTCATGGTCAAAAAAAATTTGCATGAATGTAAAGCTTTTATCACATGGAACCTACATGCCAAATATGAAGGCTCTATCCCAAAACGGTTCGAAAGTTATGACCAAAAGGTTATTTTTTTCTTTTAAGTAGGTCAAAGGTTAAGGTCATCTCAAAATTTTTTGCATGAATGTAAAGCTCTTGTCACAAGGAACCTACATGCAAAATATGAGGGCTGTATCTCAAATGGTTCAAAAGTTATGACCAAAATATATCATACATGCTTTGCTAAGCGCATCCCAATATTTATCTTGTAAGTAAAGCAAAGTCTTGTTAACATAAAAATCCTAAAATTTCCAGCATCTAGAAGACTTGCTGTAATTCTCCTGAAATTTTATCAAATTTATTTCACAACCCAACTCATGTTCTTTTTTTTTCTTTGGCTTTACAGCCCTTTTTTAAAATTATTTCACTTAGTTCGAACCAATTCACACTGGTCAATACATACGTACAGGCTGCGTAGCGGTCGCATAGGCTTCGTATTTTGGACGCATAGGCTTCGATGAAAAATGGCGGATGACAGTTCGTCAATGCAGGTAAGAAACTGTTTTTACGTTAATCTAAATGTTTTATAGCGTTGCCCGATACTGACATCTGCCTTACGGACCACTTTATTAATGTGCAGCTTCGTCTGTTGCAAGAAAAGGTTTGAAAAACGGAATATAGAAAAATAGACCCCAAAAGAAATTTGGCATTCCAGACAGATTTACCTGTAGTTTCACTTTGGCCCGGTCGCCCTATGTAACTACACGTTTTTGGCTGGTGTTCTGGCCGATAAATTGTGAATAATGATAATGAAATCGAAAAGCTAATATGCAACTTTCGTCACATCTCTTGCGAAAAAGAAAAATCTTGATATTTCGATACAACGAACGTAGCTTCGTTCCCTATTACAACGCAGAGGCTGCAAACTAAATTTGAAATCCCTGAATTATGTAGAATAATAACGAATGATATTAAATTAATGTCGAGAAATCAGCCAACCAGCGTTAGTTGGTGATGCTAAAGGCATTCTGTATCATTTATACCAAACACATTTTCATTCTCAGCTATGCAAATACAACATTATGATTCGAATGCCAAAATATGTCAAGTTACTATTATTTACACTACCGTTCGTAAACTTGGTAAGTTTTTTTGTCAAATCTGTTAAGTATTAAGCCAAATAATATTTGCACTGTATGAATTTCTGTCGTGTTTTTATTACAACGCACGTGGCTTCGGAATTTACGACGGGCAGGTTACAGAGATGGGAAGACGCATTACGAAAATACGCCTATTAAAATACCACTAAAAAGATAAAAACATTCAGATAAAACATCCTGATAGTTTTGATATTTCTGCTTGCCCGGGCCGGGCGGTTCTAACACGTATCCACAATCTATGTTTCTGAGAAGAAATAAGGAAATATAAGTAATGCAGAACATCTGTCAATGTACACTACCGTTCATAAACTTGGTAAGTCTGTCTTCATCAAATCTGTTAAAGTAGACAGGAAAGCGATAATCTGTTACAATAAATAGGTAAACATAAATAACCCCTTTCTTCTACTGAATACTGTAGGTTACTAAGTGGTCTGATAAGAATTTTATCACTGTGTAATCTCCAGCCATTTATTCTGCTACTGACCTGTCCTTGAAAATTCCAATTAACCACAGATATGCCCTGACGTCATCCATGAGGAATCTAGAAGCTTGCTGTGTACTGAATAGGCATATGTAGCAATGTTGAAGTTTAAAACAGAAGCTTAAAATGGAGCAAAATAAGCAAGAACTGGCCACTCTTTGAGGGGACTTCAATTTAGATATTCAGCCTAATATATTTGAGTCCACTGAAACTTGTGATCAGGAATTTAGTGAGGGAAGCAGCAGCTCTGAAGATAGCTATCTTACATGTCAATCACAAAAATTGTCGTCTGCTTAGTCATCTGCTGCTTTCTTTAAATGTCACCTGTAGCAATCTAAGACTGCTCCTGATCCAGTCTGATCTTGGTCCACACTGTTTGCCTGTAAGCGAAAATATTATTAAAAAAAAGAAAGAAAAAAAACTTTAAGAAGTTGCAGCTGACAGTATAAACAGGGGCCTTTTTACAATTCAGGTTTTCTTACGGTTGATTCGTCCGGTTTTCCACGCATGCGCACTCATGAGCACTCTTAAAATGGAGGTGGCAGTCTTCATTTTTGATTGGGTGTTCATGGATTTGCCTAACTTTGACCCTTGCCGTAGGCGTGATATAGGAAAATGAAACAGCAACCAAAGTAGCCAAAGCTAGCCATTGGCTCCAGATGAATTCGGCCTAGGTTAGTATCCCTAACCAACGGTTGTATGTCAATTCATTATTGGTAGAGAATCCTCTCATGCCACAGCGCATGACTAAGTGGAAGCTTTTTGTTTGTGTTGAGCTTAATGTCACCGACAACATCATTCAGGTCATTTTTGAGACATTGTTTCCGAATTTATGGGACTTTTACTCGACACTGAGACGAAATTACATCTCAAACCCTCACATATAAAGCATACTTGCAATTGCTAAATATGAATGACCCGTTGACTTTTTGAAAAGGCAAATGCTAGTTTTTGGGTCGATTATTTATCAATCGACACAAAGTAAAAAAGTGCAAGTAGCTCTACAGTGCTTAAGTCCACGAGACGAGATTATCACTGATTTGTCGGAAATTCAGGTAACTTGTATATAGAAACAGCAGCGTTTATTTTTATCGAAAAGAGGTCAGCGTGCTGCGTAATACGGCAATCCATAGGTCAGGGATTGGGCTTTTCAAACAGTGTATGTCCAGATCTAATGCCGCAAAATGCAGCGTCTAATCAGGGTATACACTGTTTGCTCACATTACATGAACTGAAGGGCCAAACGTGGTGTCTAATCAGGGTCTACACTGTTTGCTCAAATTACATGAATTGAAGGGCCAAACGCAGCATCTTATCAGGGTCTTTACTTTTTGCTTTAAATTATAATTTAAGGGTTAAAGGAAGCAGTTTAAATCCATAAATAAGCATCCAGCCGACATACTTTCTTAAAGAAGTAAATCTTTAGGCCGAAGACGTCACAGAGTTATGAAAGGGCAGCAAAGCAAAAACATTTTTTTTCTACCTTATCTTAATATATCGAAGAATGATTTCATGAAATGGGGTACTGAAATCATTGCAAGCAAGTATTTTTCTGAATTTATATTCTAAGTCACTATGAAATTCAGATTCTGATAGGCTATGTTGCAGAAGACAGTCTGGTTAGCAAAAAATTATGATGCAAGGACAGAGACTGAAAATAGATCTGAGATTAAGAAAATTTAAAAGTCTTGCATTTTTATTTCTTCTTTGATCCTACAAAGGCTAGAATTAGCTTATATGTTTACTGTTTAATGAGCAAATGCTTCTCTTATCGGAAACGAAGACTCGGATCAGACAGTGCATGCGCGATTAATGGACCTTTGCTGAAGTTTTGTAGGAGCTGCATGTATTCGATTCAAGTATTTAAATAGAAGTCGGAGAATCACGAAAACATGCCTATATAATTCTGACCCCCTTAAATCCAACTTTTATATAGTAAAACTGAGCTTTAAAGGGATATACGCTGTTTTCCTTATTTCTTCTCAGAAACACAGATTGTGGATACGCGTTAAAACCCCCTGGTCCGGGCGGTTGTAACAAGTTCCCACACACTATGTCTTGAGCAGAAATATTAAAACTATCAGAATGTTTTATCTGAAAGCTTTTTATCTTTTAAGTGGTATTTTAATAGGCGTGCTTTCGTAATGCGACTTCCCATCTCTGTAACCTGCGAAGCCACGTGCTTTGTAAAAGAAAAACACGACAGAAATTTACAGTGCAAATATTATTTGGTTTAATACTTAACAGATTTGACGTGGACTTGCCGAGTTTATGAAAGGCGGTGTAAATAATTGTAGATTGACAGATTTTGTGCATTCGAATCAAAATGTTGTACATGTATTTGCATAGCTGGAACTAAAAAGGTTTTCGGTATAAATGATACAGAATGTCTTTAGCATCACCAACTAACGCTGGTTGACTGATTCGACATTAATTTAATATCATTCGCTATTATTCTACATAAAACAGGGCTTTCAAATTTTGTTCGCAGCCTCTGCGTTGTAAAAGGTAACGAAGCTATGCGCGTTGTATCGAACTATCAAGATTTTTATTTTTCGCAAAAGATATTACGAAAGTTGCATATTAGTTTTTCGATTTCATTATCATTATTCACAATTTATCGGCCAGAACACCAGCCAAAAACATGTAGTTACATAGGACGACCGGACCAAAGTGAAAATACAGGTGAATCTGTGTTGACTGACAAATTTCTTTTGGGGTCTATTTTTCTATATTCCGTTTTTCAAACTTTTTCTTGCAACAGGCAAAGTCGCACATTAATATAGTGGTCCGTAAGGCAGATGTCAGTATCGGGCAATGCAACACAACATTTAGATTAACGTAAAAACAGTTTCTTACCTGCATTGACGAACTGTCATCCGCCATTTTTCATCGAAGCCAATGCGTCCAAAATACGAAGCCTATGCGACCGCTACGCAGCCTGTACGTATGTATTGACCAGTGTGCAATTGGTGGGCAAAACTGGAGTGCCCGAATAAAAAACACCTGACAATATGTTGCAGAACATGGCGTCTAGCATTTTATTTCACGGTTTTGGATATAATGTATAGAACAGGAAGTTTGTTGGTGAAATGAAACAACTATATAGAAAATTAACCATAAATTGTGTAGTGAAAAAAATGTCTTCTGGATATGATACATAGAGGATCTTACATTAGTGTTCATGTATTAATAAATTTATTAAACGAGTTGAGGAAAAGGGATAAAATGCTTGGCAATGTATTATTGAATTTATTAAACTCATTGGGGAAAAGGGATAAAATGCGAGGCTTTGCTGAGCATTTTATCCCTTTTCCACAACTCGTTTAATAAATTCCATAATACATGAGCACGAATGCAGGATTCGATTTTATCCTATGACATTTAAAACGTATTTAATTCACGATTTTTGTACAAAAATGTCAAAATTCCGCCATTAGTAAATGCGACATCATTAAGGATGTTGTATGTGTAATGTTACCGAGCTTAACTACCGGTAACTAATTTGCATATACAGGCTTACAGGTATTAAGCAAGCGCCTAAGAGATAACCAAAATGTGCTTGCTTAAGACAGGTACTTGCTTAATACAGGTGAAACTTAACACATTTGCCTTTTGGGGAAATAAAAGCCTGCTTGCTTAAGACAGGTTACTTGCTTAATAGACGTGGCTGCTAAGACAGATTTTACTGTATATTGCATGATGTTATTACATTCCCAAACGCAACGTCATATGATAAAATAGAATAATCAATGACGGTTTGTATAACATTTCCTTTAACCTTTAACTTTCTGTACTTTACGCAAACAATGTTGATCCTGATCAGATGCCACATTCTGTGGCATCTGATCTGGGTCTACACTGTTTGCAAATGTCCTAGTACAGGAGCCAAGTCCAGATTTTACTTTTTAAACAGCCCTCTGACATCACAAGAAGAATAGCACTGCTATAAATAACTGGTACCTGGATTTTGTCAGCTTGTTTGATTTGATGTTTACCATCCCCGTCAACACAATATAGGTCATTTTGAAGACGTTGCTTCCAATTTTGTGGGACTTTTACCCAACATTGAGATGAAATGACTTCTTAGGCCCTGTCTTCCAATGAAACCAATAGGGTTTATAAGCATGGATGGTCCGACTCGCACCGCTTTGTCTTGGCAGGCTTAGATCCTCTAAGCGGTTTACCAGTACTTGTGTGTGGTCGGAATCAGCTCTGCGTGGAAGCACTTGGCAAGCCCATTTATTTCTTCAAACCCCAATGGGTGGGGGCGGAGGATTTTGTCAGTGATAGTCAAATGGACGTTATCAGGTGGGAAGCTCTTAGGTCGGACCTGAAAAGAGCTTGTTGTTGGTACTGAGAGAAATTTTACTCAGTCATCACGTAAATGCCCCTTTATACTTTTGACCCCCTTAAACCCCACTTTTATATAGTAAAACTAGGGTTTACAGGGGTATACATTATTTTGTTCTTATTTCTGCTCAAAAACATAGATTGTGGGTACTCGTTAGGACCGCCTCGGCAAGCCGGTTCGAACCAAGACCCACAATCTATGTTTTGAGCAGAAATATTAAAGATATCATGATTTTTATAGGAAAATTTTAGGCTTTGGTGGTAAAATTTTACCAATATATTCGAATAGCCGTGTCTTCGTAATGCATTTAATTAAAACTTGATTAATTATGTGCCTGTAAGCCTTGTTTGTTTGATTTCAGGTTTAACATCCTCGTCAAGACTGTATAGGTCATTTTGGAGACGTTGCTTCCAATTTTGTGGGACTTTTACCTAACACCGAGATGAAATGACATTTCAAGCCCTGTCATCCAATGAAACCAAAAGGGTTTATAAGCATGGACAGTCTGACTCACTCTGCTTTGCCTGGGCAGGCTTAGACCCTCTAAGCGTTTTACCAGTACTTGTGTGTAGGTCGGTTTCAGCTCTGCGTGGAAGCATCATGCAACCCATCTATTTTTTCAAGCCCCAATGTAACCCTTGACCATGTAATCATCAAATAAACCAATCTATCAGCAAACCACTACTGGAATACCTTGACTAACTTCCTCCGGTTTATCGGATGTTTTGTTACTAATTATTTTCTCCACCAGTTGATTATAGCTACACTTTCCTACAGATGCCACTTCCTCAGGATTCTGCGGGTCCACCAACCAGCCATGATACAGAGAAATACGTAATAGATCAAATATTATGCACTCTGTCGTATACTCAAAATCTCTTACTCTGCAATGTAGGAAATTAATGTGATGATATTGATATACACAAATTTCTCCCATTCATCAAGTAAACAAGTGACGTGTTGTCTAATTAACCCTTTTTGTACTAAATGGAATCTTCCTCCTTATATTTATATACCAGAAATTGACCTCAAAATTAAGGGGTGTCAGATTGTGTTTTCTTCAACATTTATTTGGAAAATGGCTTAACTTTTTGCAAACAGTGCAGTGCAAACAGTGTCTGATCTGGGCCTGCACTGTTTGCAAATTACCTGTTTTAGGGGTTTCTGGTACAAAATGGATTAAGACCCCAGTCCTGTAAATCCCACTTTACACAGAGAATACTGTCAACAAGTCAATATATGGGTCATTTGGACACAATGCTTCTGATTTCTTGAGACTTTTACTCGACACTGAGATGAAATAACATCTCGAGTGCTATGGATTTTTACACAACATTGACATCTCAGTGCTGCTGCTCAAAGAAACAGCTAAGGAACACTGTCCATCTCACACTGCTGTTCCTGGGCAGACAAGCAGACCATCTAACTGGTTTACAAGTACTCAAGTTTTGTCGGTTTCAGCTCCATGCTGAAATACCAAGCAGCCCAATCTATTTCTCCAAGTTACCCTAGAAGGTGACCAAGGTGCTTCTCCCCTCCCCTAAAATGCACTAAACATATTGATAGAATGGAATACAGTACAGACTCTGATCACTGTTCACACTTCTCTTCTAGAAGCAGTCTGAAACTACACGCTGCTTGTAACTATTAGAACCATAGCCTCCACCCATAAGGGGCTTGAAGAAATAGATGAGCTGCATGATGCTTCCATGCAGAGCTAAAACCGACCGCACACGAGTACTGGTAAACCGCTTAGAGGATCTAAACCTGCTGGGGCAAAGCGGTGCGAGTTGGTCCGCCCATGCTTATAAACCCTATTGGTTTCATTGAGCAACAGGGCTTGAGATGTCATTTTATCTCAGTGCCGGGTAAAAGTCCCACAAAATTGGAAGCAACGTCTCAAAAATGACCTATACAGTGTTGATGGGGATGTTAAACCACAAATCAAACAAACAAACTGGTTTACAAGTACAATGTACTCAAGTTTTGTTGGTTTGAACCATTTCAGCTCCACGCAGAAGTACTAAGCAGCCCAATCTATTTCTCCAAGTTACCCTATGTGACCAAGGTGCTTCTCCTAACCCCTAAAATGCACTAAAAATGTTTGTGGAATGGCATACAGCACAGACTCTGATTACTGTTCTCTCCAAGAAGCAGTCTGAAACTACACACGGCCCCCGCCCATCGGGGCTTGAAAAAATAGATGGGCTGCTTGATGCTTCCACGCAGAGCTGAAACCGACCGCACACGAGTACTGGTAACCACTCAGAGGATCTAAGCTACTCAGGCTGCGGCGTCTCATCTGGGCCTACACTGTTTATGCTACACTGTTTGTGAAAAGTTAAGCTATTTTCCAAATAAAGCGGTGTAAGTCTGAGCGTCCATGCTTATAAACCGTATTGGTTTCATTGGGCAACAGGGCTTGAGATGTCATTTCATCTCAATGTCGGGTAAAAGTCCCACAAAATTGGAAGCAAAATTACCTATACAGTGTTGATGGGGACGTTAAACCTCAGATCAAACAAACTACACTACTTGCTTGGTTACACCAGTGAAAAGAGTTACTTCAGATATGGAGGAGTAATGAGGATAATTAACCCTCCCCATGCTAAATATTTCAATTTACTACACTCCTCCCCAATATCCAGTCATTTGTCTTCCATGATTTAAATTTTTTCCATGGATTCAGAAGTAGAATTGAAAACAGTAAAGATTCTGATCAGCTGGCTGATCTGCATCACGTGAAATGAATACCCCCTAAACCCCACTTCATATAGAGAAAACTGGGGTTTACGGGGGCATACAATATTTTTCTTATTTTCGCTCCAAGACATAGGTTGTGGGTACTCGTTAGAACCGCCTCTAAGGAGCACCCCCAATTTATGTTTGCAGTATTTATAAGAAAATCATCACGGATTTTCATGAGAAAAATGGCCATTTTGGAGATGTGAAAAAATGGACTTTGTCGCACGGGTGTGTTATTGTAATGGGATCTGTGCTAAAAAAAAAGATAGGGTCAGCATGTTGAGGGTTAGCATGTTGAGGGTTAACCCTTAAGACGCCCAGAAAAACTACATCTGAAAATGTCACCTTCTTATGTCGTCTGCTGAATCTTTTTCCAAACTTTTTAAAAATATTTTTTGCATCCAGGCAAACAGTGTGGACGCAGATCAGAGGAGCAGTCTGATCTGGGGCCGCACTGTTTGCAAAAAAAAAAAAAAAACTAATTCTAAAGCACTTGGCAGACGACAAAGCAGACGACAATTGTCGTGATTGGCATTTTATCAGTTAAGGGATAATTTTCTTTATGTCTTGTTCAAATCGTATTTTGTGGGTACTTGTTCAATTCTAACAAGTACCCACAGCATGTTTCAATGGAGAAATAAGAAAAAAAAATCCTCAATTTATCCTCAGAACTCCTCTTTGCTATCGTAGTTGCAGATAAGATGACTAGGCGGAGCTATTCAGGTGTTGTCAATAAATGTCAAATTTGCTGAGTATACCAGAAGATTCGGTAGAGTGCCTTTCGCATGCTTTCTGCAAGCGGACCAAATGGCCAAATACGCCACAGCTTTGTTTGTGTTACAGTTGAATTCACACAATCGGGTGACTTGCTTTACCTTAATGTTAATACCTAGATCATACCAAAGGCAGCTCTGCCTATTCAATTTTATCTGTGACTTCTATAGTTATTCCAAGAGCTGGCTGAACACCTACCCTGTAAATCTGACGTTGACATCTAGACCCGTCTGAAGTTTGTGCATTACAGCCATTGCATCCTGCATATTCTGTTCAAAATTTAACCTGGACAAGGCGGTTGATGCCTGTGAAAAATAAAGAGACAAATGTAGTTTCTATAATGACCTGTATTCATTGGAGAAATAACTTTCATTTTTCTAATGTTTTAATATCGAAGTATTGACAACGTTAATTGCCCCCGCCCATCGGGGCTAGAAGAAATAGATTGGGCTGCACAATGCTTCCAGGCAGAGCTGAAACCCACCGCGCACATAGTATTGGTAAACCGCTTAGAGGATCTAAGCCTGCCCAGGCAAAATGGTGCAAGTCGGACCGTCCATGCATATAAACCTTTTTTGGTTTCATTGGGCAACAGGGCTTGAGATGTCATTTCATCTCAATGTCGGGTAAAAGTCCCACAAAATTGGAAGCAATGTCTCCAAAATGACCTTTACAGTGTTGACGGGGACGTTAAACCTCAAATCAAACAAACAAACCAAATGGAATCTTCCTCCTTATATATAACATGAGTCCATTTCAAACTTTAGGGGTGTCAGGTTGTATTTTCTTCAGAAACTATTCGGAAAATAGCTGAACTTTTTGCAAACAGTATAGGCCCTGATCAGACGCCGCATTGTGCGGCGTCTGATCTGGGCCTGCACTGTTTCCCAAGGTACCCCTTTAATGGACTACATTAATTTTGGTCCATGGAAAAGCTTTAACAAAAGAGCTCAGTTTACCATAGCCCTAGATTTTGGATTTGGCCCCTGGGTTTTTCAAGAAAATAAGTATTCTCTTAACTTATTGTATACTAGTGGACTCTTCCATTGCTATTTGTTAGACAAGTCCATTTGTCTTATAAGGGGTGTCAAGCCTATTTTTCATTTTTATTCCATATTCGACAGAAAATTCTGTTAGCAACTAGTACAGGCCCTGATCAGACGCCGCATTCTGCGGCGTCTGATCTGGGCCTGCAGTTTGCCAAGGTACCCCTTTAGGGGTTTCCTACATACTACGACACTAAGGAGGCTTCTCCCAAAAGTTTTGTCCCTTGTAAGAGAACAAGAATGTTGCCAAAGATTACGCGCACATATGGGAGGCCAAGTCAGTGGGGCAAGGTCAAATATGGATGCTTGCATTAAGTTGCCAATAACGAAGCTCTTATAAATAGTTCTTGAGAAATGGAATTGAACATTAGGGTGAATGCTAAAGATAATGTAATAGTTCACAAAGTCAGTGAACCATGAAATGTAGGTCAAGGTCTAATATGGATGCTTGCATTAAAGTTGCAATCCCCAGATGCAAGTTTTGTATCAAGCAGGCAAGTACCATTAATGAATTGACGGGCCTCCGTGGCCTAGTGGTAAAGAGCGCTGACTCTTAATCATTAGGTCTCTCACCGCTGTGGTTCGAGCCTCACTCGGGTCACATGTGAGACGCCAAGTTCCGCAACGGAAGGTCAGGTGGTTTTTCTCCGGGTACTCCGGTTTTCGCCCACCTCTGATTAACGATCGGCTTGATATGAGTGAAATAATCTTGAAAGGGCCGTAAAACAAAAAAAAAAAAAAACATTAATGAAACTCTTATAATTCTTGAGAACTGAACTTGACTATTAGGGTGAAAGCTAGGGTTGTCCGAAATGTTGATGCATTGACAAATGTATAAACCCATGGATGAACGGACAAATGGAAAACTTGTATACATGTATCACGCCATGCTTAATGCAGGCACGACAAAAAGGGTGGAAAACATGTCATGTGTACCCACTCTCCTAAACCCTTTTTGTACCAAATGGAATCTTCCACCTTATATATAGCATGAGTCCATTTCAAAATTTAAGGGTGTCAGGTTGTGTTTTCTTCAAAAACTATTCGGGAAATAGCTGAACTTTTTGCAAACAGTGTAGGCCCTGATCAGACGCCGCGTTCTCCGGCGTCTGATCTGGGCCTGCACTGTTTGCCAGGGTACCTGTTTTTGGGTTTCCGGTACAAAATGGGTTAAGACACAATTATACACTAAATCACCTTTCTGCTGATCTGGGCCTGCACTGTTTGCCAGGGTATCTGTCTTGGGGTTTCCGGTGCAAAATGTGTTAAAAGACACAATTATATATATACTTAATCAACTTTCCGCTGAAAGTGCAATGTCAGCAGGCCTATTAGCAACTTGGCATTTCCTAAGTTACTTGCAATGCAGTTTGAAAATGTCACACTGTGTACTTGACTGTCACAAGTATATTAAAATATTTCAGAAATCTGTAAAACAACATTTTGTAAGGGTCAGAATGCCTACACTGGCACTTGAGCCACAAGTCTTTAAAACAGTTTAACACCGTCAGCATGCTAGTATTAGTTTTGTTTGCATTGGAGTTTAACAGCCCAGTCAACACTTTTCGGTCAGTTTACCTATCCACACTTTTCCTGTGCAGGCTTATACGTAAGCTGTTAACTAGTACAGTGCACATTCTTTCACCAGAAACTGACAACTGCCTTCTTGAATCAGCGGAAGGGAGAGAATGACCATAGAAAAGATTTCATGATCAATCTCCACGAAAGAATGTTGCCGACCCCGGCAGGTATTGAACCCACGTCCACCTGATCACCAGTCAGATGCGCATCCGACTGAGCTACCGAGGCCGGCGCTCAGCATGCTAGTATATATGAAAAACATGTTTATTTTGTTTTGGAGTTAAATGGCCCAGTCAACACTATTTAGGATATATCCAGCTAGTCAGTTTACCTGAGTACCACTCTAATGCAGAAGCCACATTCTTTTACCAGACAACTGCCCTTCTTGAATCAGTAGAAGGGAGAGAATGACTGCAGAAAAGATTTCATGATCAATCCAATAAGCAGAAGGGACAGAATGACCGTAGAAAAGATTTCATGATCAATCTCCACAAAAGAATGTTGCTGACCCGGTCCGGTATCGAACCTATGACCTGATCACCAGCAAGACACACATCCGACTGAGCTACAGGGACCCGCAAAGAAAATCTTGTAAAATATTATATTCCATAATGGTGCCCCTCTTTCTTCTTGTATGCAAGTGGACTCTTCCATTGCTATATGTAGGACAAGTCCATTTGTCTTATAAGGGATGGTAGGCCTATTTTTTCGTTTTGATTCTATTTTTGATAGAAGATTCTGTTAGCAAAAAGTGCAGGCCCTGATCAGACGCCGCATTTTGCGGCGTCTGATCTGGGCTTGCACTGTTTGTCAAGGTACCCTTTAGGGGTTTCCCGCATACATGGGTTAATGTACAAACTGTGTCATCATAATTATGACAAACTGCACATGACAAACTAGGGTCATCACTGTAGCTTGTCCCCACTCCCCAGTGTTTTTATATATTTTAACCCTTATCCTGCTGAATAAATTCATTTAGCCACACCCATTGCTGACTATCAACCAATCAAACTGTGTGATACATTGTATCGATTCAATTCACAAACTACATGACAAACAGAGTAGATCCAGATCAGATGGCTTCTTCTTTAGAAGCCCTCTGATCTGGATCTACAGTTTTGGAAAGGTAGGGGTTGTCGTGAACAACAGGATAAGGGTTAACACTTGCTGATTTTGTGTGTTATTCAAGATTTGAGGCTAATTTGCAAATTGTGCTTTTTATAACAAAACCTTGGCATTGTGGTATTAAAGACAGCATACTACCTTGTCTGTGTAATGGAAACCCTTTTATATACAGAAAAGTGGAGTTTATGAGGGTATTCATTATTTTTCTTATTTCTGCCAAAAAACAGACTGTTGGTATGTGCTCTTTAGAACCGTGTCAATGAGGTGATTCTAACAAGCACCCGCAATCAATTTTTGGACTTAAAGCAAGAAAAAATATAACAAATTTTACATGGAGATATGAACTTGCTAGAACAGTTACAAATCTGACCACTAACAAGCTCGTTAAGCTAACAATGCTTTGAACAACTGGCCCCTGGAAACTGCAAGTTCTGGAGATATGAAATACATCCCAACCTCTTTATAACACTATTGTTGGGGTCCAAAGCAGAAACCGTTTTAGTTAAACAAACGTGTTATATCCAAACAAAAAAGTTTAGATTATATATAAAAATGACCATTTATGGTCATTTTTCTATATAATCTATACATTTTTGGGATCCATCTTTAAACCGTGTTGTGTGTGTGTGTGAATTTGGGTTTAACGTCGCTTTCAACAATTTTTCAGTCATATCACGACGGTGTCTGGTTGCAATAGGGAGCTCAATGCTCACTTTTATAGTGCTGCCTCACTGAAGTATCATGTCCCAGACACATTACATGATACCACACCCAGTCACATTATCCTGACACTCGGTCGACCAGTCCTAGCTCTACCCCCTAAATCTGAGTGCCAAGCGAGGAGCAGCTAGTACCATTCTTAACGACTTTGGTATGTCGCGGCTCCGATCGAACCCATGACCTACCGTTCCCCGGAGCGGACACTCTACCAACTGAGCTATCGGGGCCGGTGCAAGTTCTGGAGCTGTGAAATACACATGTACATCATTGTAGCACATATGACACCAATGTAAACTTTTCAGATAGGTCAGATAATTCCTAAAGTACAGTAAAACTTTGATGGCTCAAACACTGATGGCTCTTTTACAATGGCTGATTCGAACCAGTTCTACAGACCTTAGGGAATTTCCCTACCTAAGAAATAGTGAGGGAAAGGTTAGGATATTTCGTCTTTTATTTTGCAAATGTATGCTGTGTGTACTTATTAGAATCGCCTTTCTGAGGCGATTCTAATGAGTACACACAACATACATTTATGTTAAAGAACACTGAAAAGATATCTTAAACTTATTTCCATTATGCCACTTGGCAGTAGCGCTCAGTGGCTTGATCTACCCTTGTCTCAAACAAATGTTCATGGTCCCAAAGGGAATCGAAGTTCGACTGTAGTTCTTGCTCTTCAACACAATATTTTTAATTGTCATATGATAAATAGAATCTTGCATTCGTGCTCATGAATTATTGAATTTATAAAACTTGTTCAGGAAAAAGAATAAAATGCTCGGCAAAGCCTCACATTTTATCCCTTTACCTGAACACATTTAATAAATTCAATAATACCCCGGTACATGAACACTCATGTAAGATCCTCTATATTCAATATACTCACCTCCTCACCAGGAACATTTTCAAGAACACAGTTACCCAAGTGTGCCATAACCTGGTTCGCAGTTATAAACTCTACACTTTGTGTTAATGCCACTTTCTTTTTTAACAACAAGACATTCATTATCGCCAACAGGGGACATGGTCCATTCTCATTCTGTGTTATTATCGGCACTTTTTGATTTTTGAAGTTCACCCATTTTATATGATAAACACTCTCTTCTGCCTTTTCTTTGGCTTTTGCACCATTTTCCGATTCAACATTGTTCTGTTCATTTGAAGTAGAAGGTGTTGCATCATTCAGCGGAGGTAAATCAACTTTCAATGCTTCTGTTGCCTCTTTAGTTTCATCAGTTACATCCGAGCTTGGTAATTCCACTTTCAATTTCTTGTCAGAAGGAGGTAATTCTACTCTCAGCTCTTCGGAAGAATCTGTTTGATTATTCTGAACAGAACTATCAGAGTCTACAACTGTTTGAGAGTTTTCACTCATTTGTGGTTCACAAGTTCCCTCATGTACATCGTTCTCTGTCACTTCAGTTTCAGCATTGACTCCTAAATGGAAAATAAATCGTATTCAGCCAAAACATATAAGCTTAATTACGAGAAAACCTCTCTTTGAGATTTGCAACCAGATAGGCACAAACTGCCAAAAGCGGGAATATTCAAATATTACTTTTCTGATTTCTGCACAAAAAAGTACATTGTGGGTACGCATTAGAAGCACCTTGTTCAGTTCACAAAATGCATGCCAAACAGTGTAGATCCTGATCAGATGGCTTCTGCAACCATCACTACATCTGCCACACTCACTAGCGATTATCAACCAATCAGATTACTTGATGCAAATAATTGCAACAAACACACAATCTGAATGCCAAACAATCTACCGGTAGGTTCTGATCAGATGGCTGGATCTACATTGTTTGAAGGATAAGACATATCCGGGCTCAGCAGGACAAGGGTTAAGGACCACTCATTACAACATTTTTGTTGTTTTTTTTTTGTTTTTTTTTTGGGAAATCCTCCTAAACCACCCACAATACTTAACTCTTACTTTTATCCAGAACTGAGACTCTGGTTAGTTTGTTTGATTTGAGGTTTAACATCCCCGTCAACACTGTATAGGTCATTTTGGGGATGTTGCTTCCAATTTTGTGGGACTTTTACCCGACATTGAGATGAAATGACATCTCAAGCCCTGTCGCCCAATGGAACCAATAGGGTTCATAAGCACGGACGGTCCGACTCACACACTTACATGGGCAGGCTTAGATCCTCTAAGCGGTTTACCAGTACTTGTGTGCAGTCGGATTTCAGCTCTGCATGGAAGAACCATGCAGCCCATCTATTTCTCAATGACATCTCAAGCCCTGTCGCCCAATGAAACCAATAGGGTTTATAAGCATGGACTCCCACCACTTTACCTGGGCAGGCTTAGATCGGCTAAGCGGTTTACCAGTACTCGTGTGCGGTCGGATTTCAGCTCTGCATGGAAGAATCATGCAGCCCATCTATTTCTGCAAGCCCCGATGGGCGGCAGCCGGAGATTCTGGTTATATTTGTAAGATGGAGGCTATACTATGTGCAGCTACTTGTGTATTGACTGGTAATACTAATTTCATAATGCACCCACAACAATAATCAGAACATGAAAAACATCAATAGACACATATTACCCCTAAAACTGCCAATCACAGCTGTCACGTACAGATATAGTTTTGATTGATTTATTTTTTTCTTATTTTTCAGATAAAATCAGACTTGACATTTCATGTGAATCATCTGCCAGCAGATGATTCACATGAAATGTCAAGCCTGATTTCACCTGAAAATAATTAAAAAAATGAATGTCATCTGCTATGAAATTCCCCTTGATACTTTCAGGATTAAAATGACCAAATGGTAATATGATGAATTAGATTTCCGTCTTCATCGTAAATTACAATGTTTTGAATGATTAATATTTGATTCCCGAATGCACAAAATGAAAAATTCTAAATTTTGGTCGGTCTGGAAATTTTACAGCCTAGTCAACACTATTTAGGTAATACTGAGCTGGTTCCTCGGCAGGCTTATACAAAGGCAGTGCACATTCATTCATCAGAAACCGATAACTGCCCTTTTGGAAGGTTGATAATGTCCATAGAAAAAAATTTCACGATCAATTTTTACTGATAATTGTCAAACCTGGCGGGGATGGAAGATGTGCACTTATCATGTGCATCTGACCTTGCCGGCAGGACTAGCACTAGATCATAATCAGATAGTAATGAATCTTATGTTTTATGCTCTGTGTCTGCAAACAATTTTGTCCTGCCCAAACCCAGTGCCCAAGTTGTATAAGAACAACATGGTATTCCCTGGGTCTGTAGTTTGGAATTGTTTGACAAA
This sequence comes from Lucinisca nassula, assembly GCA_963580285.1. Classification (NCBI taxonomy): domain Eukaryota; kingdom Metazoa; phylum Mollusca; class Bivalvia; order Lucinida; family Lucinidae; genus Lucinisca; species Lucinisca nassula. The sequence continues at coordinate 21,358,096 of OY757021.1, forward strand.
AGAACTCAGAATGGTCTTTCTGTTGAATCTTTTCTGTTGATGGTTGGTTGATTTGAGGTTTAACGTCCCTGTCAACACTGTAAAGGTCATTTTGGAGACGTTGAATCTTTTCATACAAGATACAGTAAACTTCCTATATTAAGACCACCTTTCGGACTGTTCAAAAGTGTTTTGAACAGTCCCAAAGGTGGTCCCTGACCAGAGGACATTGTGTGCAGAAAACAGGAAGAAAGAATAACTGCACCTTTCTAAATAAGCTTTTTAAAGCAAACTTAAGTCTTAATTTTAGGTGGTCTTAATAGTGGAATTTAAATGTATGTGTCAAATGGATGAAAGCCTAGCACGGTATTTCCTTCAGTGTATGTTTGAGTGTTTGTATGTCTATGCATGTGTTCATTTTCAATATTAACCCATTTTATATCAGAAATCCCAAAATGGGTACTCTGGAAAACAGTGCGACCCATGTCAGACGATGCAGAATGTGCCATCTGATCAGGGCCTACACTATTTTCAAAATATCAGCTATTATCCAAATAAATTTTAGAGATAACACAGCCTGTCATCCCTAAATTTCAAAATGGAATCCTGCCATATATAAGGAGGAAGATTTCATTTCGTACAAAAAGGGTTAAACTGTAACATGAAAATATTTCTGTAAATCTGAACTAATTGTGTTACCCTCTTGAAATAAAGTCTATTATATTTTATTACTACAAATCGGGACTGATAAAAAGAGTAACAAGGCATCATTCCTATTATTATGAGAAGCCTCCGTGGTTGAGTGGTTACGCTACTCGCCTTGTAAACCTGGGGTCGCAGGTTCGATCCCGGGCTTCTCCAGACTTTCGGATGAGTCTTTAAACCGAGGTCCCCTTAGCTATTGGTGGAACGTAAAACTGAAACACTCACTAACTCCTATTATTATGACTGTTTCAACCCTTATCCTGTTGAATAAATTAATTAAGCCACACCCATGTCTCACTAGCAACCAATCATATTAGTTGATATTGAATTTGTTAAACTCATTTGTTAAACTCACAAACTCCATGACAAACTGTGTTGATTCTGATCAGAGAAGCCATCTGATCTGATCTACACTGCTTGCAAGGGTAGGGGTTGTCCATTTTCAGCAGGAAAAGGGTTAATTACTGGAGAAATAACAGAAATATCCATTAATCATCCTTGAGTACCCATCCTGATTACCGGATATATACTATTTTTTAGTTACTTTCTGGAACCATCAGTGGTCTATTTTGAATACAAATAGTGTCACCAGTTGAGAATAACAAAATTACTGTGAGAACAGGGTTTTACTAAGATTAAAATGTCTGTTAAGACCATCTACTGGTTTGACAGTTTTTCAAATGACCCCAGATTACTAAGTACAGAGGCTTTTTGTTGCTGATGTCAACAAGGGCTTGGCAAACTGTGAAGACACAATACCAAAAAAATGCTAAAACGAGAAATGCGTCCATAGGACATGGATGCCCCCCGCCTGAAAATATATCTATGTTCATATTAATCCATGGAAAGTTATTGACGGTGTTAAAGTTTTGGAACCTTTTTTTCACATTTGACCTTCAAGTATGACCTTGACCTTGGAGGTAAGGACCTTGGTTTTGTGTGAGGCAGATTGTCTCATGATGGCCAACATTTCTGCCAAGTAATTTCAAAATACATCCAGAAATAAGAAAGTTATTGACTGCATTTAAATTTCAGACCCTTTTTTTGACCTTTGACCTCTAAGTATGACCTTTACCTTGGAGGTACAGCCTGGTTTTTGCATGTGACACATCGTCTCAGAATGGTTAACATTTCTACAAAGTAATTTCAAAATCCATACAGAAATAAGAAAGTTATTGAAAGTTGATACTTGTATCAAGTTTATATGTCATTGCATTTCTTCTTCCGGTACTGGACCGCGTTACTACACTTCCGCTGTTCGTTCGCTGCATAAAATAGTCCAAAATTAAGCACTTGCCTCTTAACATTTGCGCTGAATGCGGACTTGATTCCACAGGTGTTCCTGCCCTTTCACCCCTCGGTTTCCGAACTGGACATTAGCCCATATATAACTAGCGTCACTTTTTATGGCATGTAAGTATTGTAGGCCCAGATCAGACGCAGCACAACTTAGCGTCTGATCTGAGTCTGCATTGATTACTAAAAAACTTGCAAAACCTACCTTTAAGAAAACAAATCTGACAATCCTGTTCCGAACTTATTTGTTGGAAGATTCCATTGTCATATATTGGTTAAAGCAAAATCAGAAGCCACTGATCAGACACCTCATTCTTTGACCTCGAATCAGACCCTTCAGTGTTATAAAAGGAAGCTTTGCATTTTTGGGTGCATATGCACTCGTTTTATAGACACTTGGGAAGACGAATCTAAGTCGAAGCATCTCCACTGTTTAAAATGTAGAAATTAAAGGGCTCTGCTGTAACGTCTCCGAAAGCAATGTACACTTCTTTTTTGGAGCCCCATGACTCGCCGAAAGAAAGCAATAGGTTTTAAAGTTCACTCCCGTCCAGTGCTCCAGATAAACAGCGTATTTGCGTAAATACTCAATTAATCAAAGTGCTGAGAGAGCTGGTGGATTGATCGTCTCTGAATGTAAGTTTGGAGAATAGTCATGAACTGAGAATCAGACTGTTCGTTTAAGCAGGTACATTAGATCTGACCGGACACCGCATTATGTGGCGTCTGATTATGAAGGTTCTGTTTGCCAATGGCCAAAATGCACGAGCACAGTCCTACTGCCCCCGCCCATCAGGACTTGAAGAAATAGACGGACTGCAAGATACTTCCACGCCGAGCTGAAATCGACCGCACATGAGTACTGGTAAACCGCTTAGAGGATCTAAGCCTGCCCAGGCAAAGGGGTGCGAATCGGACCGTCCATGCCACAAGCCTATTTGGTTTCATTGCGCGACAGGCTTGATAATTATGTCATTTCATTTAAGTGTTGGGTAAAAGTCTCACAAAATTTGAAGCAACGTCTCTAAATGACATAGTCAGTGTTGACGGGAATGTTAAACCTCAAAACAAGCAAACAAACATACAAACAAACAAACAAGCACAGTCCAGAATTTTCTTCTGACGTTCCGCTCTGACATCTTAGGGGTGCTATCAATAACCAATACCTGGATTTTGTTCAGGGTCGGCGCCAGTCAGATGGCCAGTGATTGTCACGAGGACAATAACAGGCAACAGGAATTTTTTTCTTAGTCGAACCTGGTTAAACTCCTTTTTCAACCTTGTCAAAAAGATACTTAGAGAACTGTTTAATCTACCACTACCATTTTATCATGGTGAATATACCTCATAAATCAACTTTCCTCAGTACTTTAAGTACTTTGATTATATTGACTGTGTTTAAGATTTGGACCCTTTTTTTTACCTTTGACCTCTAAGTATGACCTTGACCTTAGAGGTACGGACCTGGGTTTTGCACGTAACATATTGTCTTATGATGGTTAACATTTCTACAAAGTAATTTAAAAATCCATCTAGAAATGAGAAAGTTATTGACTGCATTTAAGTTTCGGAACCTTTTTTTTTACTTTGACCTCTAAGTATGACCTTGACCTTGGAGTTAGGGACCTGGTTTTTGCATGTGACACATCATCTCATGATGTTTAACATTTCTACAAAGTAATTTCATAATCCATCCAGAAATAAGAAAGTTATTGACTGCGTTTAAGTTTCGGACGTACGAACGCACAAACTAACGAACGAATAGACGGACGGACGAACAGGGGCAATGCTATATATGCCCTTCCACCATTCTTCGAATGGCGGGGGCATAAAAATCTGACACCTTGGGGACTTGCTGTAATTCTCTCCAAATTTTAACAAATTTGTTTCATGATCCAGCAAGAGACCAAAAGGTGCAGAAAGAAGGAGCAGTCTGATCTGTGTCTGCACTGTTTGCATAGGCCTAGCTGTCCCAAAACTTAGGAGCATTACAGTAATCAATGGCCCACAGCATCTCTGATTAGCAGTCAAATCCATAAATAATAAATGAACAGTCACCATTATATGAAATATCAACAAAACAGTACAATATGATACATCTGAGACATCTGATCAATTTAGCCCTTAAAAGTGCCAAGCAAATGCAGATGACATTTTCAATATAAATTGTCTTTCTTTTTTTTTCAGATAAAAAAATATTTAGGTCTGCAATTCATATCATATGAACGAAATGTTATTAACCCTTGTCCTGCTGAGCCCTGATATACCTTATAATGTCAAACAATGTAGATCCAGATCAGATGGCTTCTGAAGAAGCCATCTGATCAGGATCTTCATTGTTTGTCATTCAGTTTACCAATTTGTTGCAATAATCTTTAATAAGTAAATTGATTGGTTGATAATCAGCAGTGGGTGTGGCAAATTAAAATATTCAGCAGGACAAGGGTTAAGTATCTTCAGGTGTTCTTTAAAAAGGCTATCCCATGGAGGCAAAGAATATACCAAAGAACTGAAAAGTATGAAATGTACAAGTATTTCTGGGCCAGACTGGCTAGTTTCGGTCAATTAGGTCTCATCAGTGACCCATGCCCTTTGTTCTGGTGCCATGCCCTTTTTCGGACAGAGTAAATTTTGTCCTACATTTTGGTACAAAAATCACTGGAATTGACCAAAAAATGACAAAAATAATTACTATTTTAGGGATTTTTAGCAATAAATTGTAGCCTATTTGAGTCCCCATTTATGTTTATTGTAACTGAATTATAGTCTTTCAAAACACAGTGAGACATGAATGCACTTTTAATTTTGGACAAGTCCGCGTTTTAGGTAAATCGCCTTCAGTTGGGATTTTATATTGGGCGATATAGTTTTACTGAGGATCATATTGCATCATATTAACCACTTGGCCACGAATTCTACATATTGGCATTATCAAAAAACTTATTTATAATTTTAAAATCCTGTGAAAAAAGAAATCCGAAACCTGCTTCCCCTAAAACATGGAATAGTCTTAGCACCCTTGAATGTTGAACTCTCAAAGGTCGTTGATAAACTATAACTCACTTTTAAAAGTCATAACTGTGTTTTGATAACAAGTGTATTTATAAGTGACACCAATTAAACAATTGAAGTGTGAAAGTGTGCCTGACCAGTGTCATGTTAGTGTTAGTTAATGAAACTTAATGTGTATTAGAAAATGGAAGCTGTGGCCCAAACATTTATCCAACTTATCTTGTTTGTATTCGAGAGCTACTTAAACTTCTTGTGACTTACGGTGAATGTGATATACAGTATGAGCCAGCACACGAAAAAACCTACAATAAGACGTGTGCCCATCGAAGACTCAGATCAGCCTGTGCATCTATATAGTCTAACCAGAGACTTCTCTTACTGCATGAAGGAGCATTTGGCCCTTAGCTATCCTTAGAGTGCACAACGAAGACTCTGATCAGAATGCACAGATGTGCAGGCTGATCTGAGTCTTCGTTGGGCACACATGTCTTATTGTAGGTTTTGTCATGCACTGGCTCATATCTCTTCAGTCTTCACTTAGCATAAAAAACAGGCAGAATAATTTAGTATAGACACATCCAAACACTACGTCATTACTCAATAATACTATTTGCCTGGACGTACCGGTGGTGGGCAAAAAACGTATTTGGCCATTTATCGCCATTGCAAATGCGATGTTATTTTCTGTAAACTTGTATTTTGTTTGGACTCGAAACGACAAATTTGAGCTTCAAACTTTTAAAATAGACATTTATTAGCTAGTAATTATTGGTTTCTAGAAGATTTGAGGATGTTTTTGATGATAATTACCTGTTAAACTTATGCAGGTAACGAGGCGGGACGGTCTTAATTATTTGTAATAAAAATGCGCAAAACGAATGACTAAATGCGGAAGATGGATGAATGAACTCTAATATATATATATATCTACCCATTTAAAGTGTAATTCGATCGATTTTCTGTGACAGTCAACTAAAATATTCCCGTAATATTAAACCAATTTACAATGTGTTTATGTGGAACCAGGGGCTTTTTGCCAAACACGAAAGATCGTTATCGGAAGGAAAATTAATTTTGCGCATGCGCAATGACAGGTAAACAAGGTCACGTGTTAAAACATTGGATCCGTCTATTGAAAACAAAGGGTAAGAGAAGGGTCTTTTTATTTCAAGTTGCGAGATGTGAATGTGCCCTTCTTACATGGCTGTGTGTATTTATAGTGCATTTTTTTTTTACAATTTTTTTGCGAGTTGATTTGAAAGTGCCCTTTTTCCTGACCAGCACCATCATGGAACCAGACTATGCTTTAGGTGCCCAGACTGCTATAATATCCAAATTTTAAATTAAGTTAATAGGCATTTTTATTCACATTAGGAAAACATGTCTGTAAGAAATAATGGCGTCCAACATGGTCTCAGAAAATGATGAATATTAGGTAAAAATGATAATATCTTTATTATTTCTGCTCAAAACATAGATTGTCAGGGCTCGTTAGAACCGCCTCATTGAGGCGGTTCTAACGAGTACCCACAATATATGTTTTTGAGCAAAAATAAGGCAGATAATGTATACCCCCGTAAACCCCAATTTTCTCTATATAAAGTGGGGTTTAAGGGGGTCTTCGTTTCACGGACTTGTTCACGTGATGGTTGAAAACTTAAGTGCCAAGGCCAAAATTTAGGCACCTTGGGCGACTGGTGCCTGTTAGTCTGTATCCCTGACCATGCCCTTTATGGCAGCTGGGGAAAACACTAACAGGAATCTGTAGGCAGAATATCTTCTGCTAGGCTTTCTCGCCTGTGGGGGACACACATAGTGCACATTACATACCCGGTATGTAAAGTGCACTGTGCGTCTCCCACAGGTGATTACACTCCAGATTTGCAGGATGAAAGCCTACACATTAATTATGTAATTATTTTAATACAGGGATATTTTATGTGCTTAAGTGCCAGTTTGGGGTGTTCTTTGCAGAACTGTTGGATCTAGGTCTGTATCGTTTTTTTGTTTTTTTTTGTTATTTTGTTTGCCATTGTGTAGCCATGGTTTTGGCTGTTTTTGGGAGCAGTCTGATCAGAGGCTACATGTACATTTGCATGTGAACAAGTCCATGGAATGAACACCCATTAAACCCACCTTATAGAGACAAAACTCGGGTTTAGGGGGATAGAGATTTAACATGTCAGGTCATATGTTGAGGCTCGTACAATATTAAACATTATTAAACCAGACTAAACACACTAACTATCTTTAGACGGTCAAATTTGGCCATTACTCCAGTTAATTCTTAGATAGAAACCAGGATGCAGGTATGTAGCAATGCAGATAATGTGTTTTGCCACAAAGCAAACCGTCCAACGGATCGGGGTCCCCTGTGCAAGTAAAATCATCCTCTGTGCTGGTTAACGACCCCTACCGTAATCGCATGATTGCTGTGTAGGCTTTCATCTTGCAAATCTGGAGTGTATGTAATGTACATCTGCCTAGAATGTTTGCAAGGGTGTCAGTAAAGACACAATTCCTGGTGTATGAATGTCATTTGACGTGTCACCAGTAACAATTCTGATTCTGACAATGCAAGACTGGCTTGAAGTGGTTTGTCACTGCACAAATCAGAATCAGAACTGTAACACATCCTTAGACAATCCTTCACTCAACCAGAGTGTCAATATTTTTCTTGTCCCACATGATGTCTACAGGGTATGATAAACTTACCATCTGTCTTCATAGTTTCTTCTTTTGTTTCACCATCTGACTCATTTTCACCTGCATTGTTAATTGGGGTGGGTGGGGAGAGGCTGTTGGAAACAGAAGCCGAGCTCTCTTCTCCCGATTGCCCACCATCATTGGCAGCGATATGAAAAGTAGTCGTTTTATTTTCTTGTAAATCTACAGTTGGTGCAGCCATGATCAATTTAACTGGATGTGTAATAATTTGTCCCAAATTTCAGTTTTGACGTTTGTGTTCTACTTTCATTGTGAAGTCTCATTCTTGGCGAGATTTCGCGAGATCAAAACAAATGGGCGGGGCACTGCAAAGGGAATGTTGAGCTGTCAAAATACACAAAACGTCTCTAAAATGTTATTATTTGTTTCATTGTAAAATATTTGTCACTCCGAAGAATTATTTCAACAGTGGTGTGTATTTCAAGATCTGTTGCATTTAGAAATCGAAATTAGTAGAAGATAAATTGAAACTTTCTAGGCTGTAATCTTCAAGAGCCCAAAATTTGAGCATGCCCATTCTCTGTCTTACACCGCCATCTTGCAACTACAGGTAAACTTTCAACAGTCACAACGTCCCTTATCAAAATAAAATTGATATTGCTGAGACAAGGTTATAGTGGGCAGCTACAGGTCTTACTGAAACAGAACTTTGTAGGATAACCACACCACACCTGGCTTAAAAGTTCTAATCACAGCTGGACACAGTAAGGTTAAGCTTTGAACAAGGGCCTCAAGCATTTCAGTGGCCTAAATAAAAAGTAGGTCAGAACTGTCATTTTGGAGTCTGACTGTGGATTATGGTGAATGTGTAATGATTTAACACTACCATATGACCCACAACAGGTAAAAATGTATCTACAGACATGTACTCTTTGAGAGGACTAAAATCAAGATGTTATACCCACATGATGGAATAACAAACGACAGTACATCCTTGTGACATGATGCATTTTTTTCATTTCTTCAGAATGGTTGAACATTTGTTGTATTATTCTTTTTTATAATCAAAATATTGGATGCTCATTAGAACCACCTCAATATGGGTGCTCGTTAGAGCCGCCTCACTGAGTCGGTTCTAGCGAGTACCACCATAATCTATGTCTTGTAGCAGAAATAAGAAAAATATTGTATACCCCTGTAAATCCCATAATGGGTTTATGGGGGTCTTCATCTCACAGACTTGTTAAAGTGATGGTCTTTCCTGTCTGCATGAACCATTGGATCAAACAAGCACCCATACAACACACAGCAAAGACTGATCAGACCCATGGTAACAGATAATGTGCATATTTTGTGATAATTGAAGGATAGTTTTTGTCAATTCTCCGTAAAAACCTATGTTGTGGGTATTCATTAGAACCGCCTTTGAGGCGGTTCTAATGAATACCAACAACATAGGATTATATGGAGAAATAAGGAAAACTGTCCTTCAATTATCACAAAATACGCACCTTATCTGGGGCCCCCATATCTGTTGCTATGTCAGACCGCATGGGTATGCGGTCTGTGGCATTTTCGCGTTTCAAGTGTCGCTGATACACATGGTCTCATGATAACATGCCAGTGAAAGATAAGGGCTTAACAAACTTGTGTGCTACAATACTGCAGAACTAGCATTAAGTGATTTAAGTGATTTACCTCATTTCTGCTTCTACCATAGGTTCTGGGTGCACATTAACCCTTATCTTGCTGTTCATGACAACCCCTATCTTTGCAAACAGTGTAGACCCAGATCAAATGGCTTCTGAAGAAGCCATCTGATCAGGGTCTACACTGTTTGAATTTAGTTTGTGAATTTGTAGCAATAAATTACATCAAGTAATTTGATTGGTTGATTATAGGCAGAAATGGGTGTGGCTTAAATGAATATTCAGCAAGATAAGGGTTACTATAGATTGTGGGTGCTTACCACATGTGGTTCTAAAAACCTCTGTAGTGTTTGTTTGATTTGAGGTTTAACGTCCCCGTCAACACTGTAAAGGTCATTTTGGAGACGTTGCTTCCAATTTTGTGGGATTTTTACCCGACATTGAGATGAAATGACATCTCAAGCCCTGTCGCCCAATGAAACCAATCGGGTTTATTAGCATGGACGGTCCGCCTCGCACCCTGGTCCCTCTGTAGTGTAGTGGTTATACTACTCGCCTTGTAAATCAGGGATTGCAGGATTGATCCCTGGTTTCTCCAGATTTTCAGATGAGTCTTTAAACTGAGGTCCCTTCTCCATATGACTTTAGTTGTTGGTAGACGTCAAACTCAAACACTCAAATATGGTTCTAACAAATGCAATCTACGTTTGAGCAAAAATAGTGAATATTTACCCCCAATTTTTCCTATATATATATAAGGTGGGGTTTACAAGGGTATTCTGTTTGTTCGTATTGGAGTTTAACAGTCCAGTCAACAATATTTAGGTTTAGCTGTGAGCCAGTCAGTTTACCTATCCACAGCTTTCCTGGGCATGCTTGTACGTAAGCGGTTAACCAGTACAGTGCACATTCTTTCACCAGAAACTGACAACTGCCCTTCTTGAATCAGCAGAAGAGAGAGAATGACCGTAGAAAAGATTTCATGATCAATCTCCACAAAAGGATGTTGCCTACCCGCATCCTGGTCACCAGTCAGATGCACATACCACTGAGCTACACCGGCTTACAAAGATATTCATTACACAGGCATGTTAATATAATGAGATGAAAATTCCCAATTTTTTTCCAATTTCTGATTGTTGCCTCAACTGATGTTGGCTTACAGTTGGGCAAGGCCTGATGTCCTTACTGCAGGTAAGGGTAGAGGGGTAGTGCTGTTGTTTCTTCTGTTTCTACACTTCCATTCATTTTCCTCTTTGTCCTCTGTCCCTCACTTTCATCTCCTCTACTGTCTCTTCTATCTTGTTTCTGCTTTTCTCTAGGAGATTACACAAAATGACCCACAAGGTTTGACATGCCGTTTATCCCAAAACAATTAAATGTACCTGTACCATAAAAAATACTAAAAATTCGGACACCTTGTGGACTTGCTATAATTCTTCTTAAATTTTTACAAATTTGTTTTACGATCCAGCAAGGAGTCCAAAAGGTGCAAATGGAATGTCAAAAAGTGTAGACCCTGATCAGACTGCTCCTTCAGGAGCAGTCTGATCTGGGTCAGCACTGTTTGCTTAGGCCTATCTTTCCCAATACTAAGGATCATTATGGTAGACTGTGGGTGCTTGTTAGACCCTGCTTGTTAGAACCACTTCTTTGAGGCAGTTCTGATGAGTACTGCTATCCACAATCTGTGAGTAATGGAGCATGAGCATGTGAAATGAAGACCCCACTAATCCTTAGGATTGGCTAATCGGAGCTGAAAAGATAATCGATTATCATCCTGTCTTTGTGATCGATAATCGATTAGTAATCGCTAATGTTTTTGTCACTATTTTACCTGTCTGGCTTTCTGTCTGAGCATGACTCTTACCATATGTTGCACTTTACCATATGTATATTTGAACAGACAGGCCTGAGCAAACAGTGTAGACCCAGATGAGACGCCGCATAATGCGGCGTCTCATCAGGGTCTGCACTGTTTGCCACTCATTCAGCTATTTTAGGCATAACTTTGGGAAGTAAATTGTACCTATCAAGTAATCGATTAAAAGCAATTCAGAAATGATAATCATTTGTGTGGTATTTGTCGATCGATTAATCGATTATAAGATTAATCGTGTCAGCCTTACTAATCCCCAATTTATATAAAGAAAATTGGGGTTTACGGGGGTATACATTATTTTTCTTATTTCTGCTCCAAGACATAGGTTGTGGGTAGTCGTTCAAACCACCTCACTGAGGCAGTTCTAATGAGCAACCTCAACCTATGTTTTGAGCATTTATAAGAAAAATATCAAGAATTTCCATCAGAAAAGTAGCCGTTTTGGAGATGTGAAAAATGCACTTATGATGCCGCACGGGTATGTTATCGTAATGAAAAGGAAAATAATGCATACCCTTGTAAACTCCACATTTCTTGATATAAAACTGGGTTTACAAAGGTTACAGAATTCATTTAAAAGATTTTTAACATGAGGGTCAAAGTGTTTGGCAGCTTGCACCCAATACAATTTTTTTTCCTGAAAATTTGTACCAGCCCATAACAAATTTATTTTTGGGTTGATTGTTTATTTGACTCGGAAGCTTTCGTGCAGTTGTCCACGAGATTATCACTGACCAATAGTTGCACCATAATGTGCTTTTTTTCATCTGAAAATTTCTGGGGCCAGTTGTTCAAAGCATCATTAGCATAACAAGCTCATTAGTGGTCAAATTGTTAACTGCTCTAGCTAGTAGTCAATATCTAATTCTCTGGTATTGTTGCTGCAAAAATATTAGCATATTCACCATATTTATCCCCACGTTTTTCAACGAAAAGTGGGGATATTGTTATCGCGTCCGTCCGTCTGTCTGTCTGTCCGTCCGTCTGTCCGGCTATCTCCTCCTAAACCGTTAGCCGGAATTCAACCAAATTTGGTATGCGAGTTGCTTACATGAATGGCTTGTGCAAGAGCACACTTTTTTTTGTCCCCGCCCCCAGGGGCCCTGGGGAGGGGTCAAAAGGTCAAATTTTGACCTGCTGTGGAGAAAACGTGGGGATTTGCGATGGCTTGCCATCGACTGCGCGCTCTAGTAACCCTTTTAATACCAAATGGAATCTTCCTCCTTATATATAGCCGGAGTCCATTTCTAGATTTAGGGGTGACAGGTTGTGGTATCTTCAAAATTGATTTGGAAAATGACTGAACTTCCTGCAAATAGTGTAGGCCCTGATGAGACGCCGCATTCTGCGGCGTCTCATCTGGGCCTGCACTGTTTGCCAAGGTATCCCTTTCGGGGTTTCCGGTACTAAATGGGTCAAATGTTCAAAAAATATTTTAAATATCGATGTCGTTAGTTTTGAACAACTGGCTCCTGATATTTTTCTTATTTCTGCATGAAAATATATGTTGTGGGTACTCATTAGAAGCATGTTGGCATAAAGTGGGGTTTAGGGGGGTCTTCGTTTCACGGACTTGTTAATCCAATGTACAATATGGAATTGGTTATTCCTTGCCCAGCTGATCCCGGATATGTCTTATCTTTCAAACAATGTAGATCCAGATCAGAATCTTCATTGTTTGTCATTCAATTTATGAATTTGTTGCAATTATTTGCAACAAGTAATCTGATTGGTTGATACTGTAATCAGCAGTGGGTGTGGCATATTAAAATATTCAGCAGGTCAAGTGTTAACTTCATGTTCAGGGCCATTTTTCCAGCCTCAACTCAGAAACCATTGACCCACCAGTGGTGTCAGGGTATCAACCCACCACTGCTGTCAGGCTTTTGATTGACTTTTATGCCCCCGCCTATTCGAAGAATAGCGGAAGGGCATTAAGTTTTACCCCTGTCTGTCCGTTAGTCCGTTCGTCCCGACATTGTGTCTGGGCCATAACTCCGTATGGAATATATTCATGAAACTTCACAGGTGCATTCATCACACTGAGACGATGTGTCATGAACAAGGAAGACAACTCTTGCATTTTTAGCTCACCTGAGCCGAAGGCTCATTGGTGAGCTGATAGTATGGCCAGGCAAAAATTCTGTGTGTGTGTGTTCACATTTTCAAACGTCTTCTCCTCCGGAACCGCTGGGCCGATTGTAGTCAAATTTCATGTGGAGGCTCCATGGGGTGGGGGAACGAAAGTTTGCATTTTTGGTCTAGGTCACATGACCAAGATGGCCGCCATGCCCATATATGGTAAAAACCCTTCGAAAATCTTCTCCTCCGGAACCACTGGGCCGATTTGCATGAAACTTGGCATGTAGCACCTGGGACATGGGCCCATCATAAATTGCATAAATGGTGTCCCTGGGATGACCTTGACCTATTTTACGTCAAGGTTAAATTTGGTAACATGGGCATTTGTATGGGAAAAAGTAGAAATGTCTGATATCTTGCAAACTGTTACAAATAATGCCACTAAACCATATATATTCTTATTCCTTATGATGAGGCGCATTAAGTGACATGGATTTTGGGACCCTGGGGCCCCCCGGGGGGGCATGCCCCACCCCCTTCTTTGCACAAAATGCTTAATATCTCGGAAACGGTTAAGATCCCCACCCATAAACCATATATATTCTTGTTCCTTATGATAAGGCGCATTCAGTGACACAGACCTTTGGACATCAGGGTATCGGAGGGTCCCCGGGGTGGCATGCCCCACCCCCTTTATTGCAAAAAATGCTTAATATCTTGGAAACGGTTAAGATCCCCACCCATAAACCATATATATTATTGTTCCTTATGATAAAGCGCATTCAGTGACATGGACCTGTGGAACCCCGGGGCCCCAGGGGAGGAGGGGCATGACCCCCCCCCACCCCCCACCCACCCCCCCCCCCATTGAAGAAGTCTAAACCTCTTCAAAAGTTTCTTCTTCAGAACCACCCACCAAAACATGCATTGACTTCTATCAACCTTTACATTCAGGTGTACTGGGGTTTACAGTAAGCAACTTTTTAAAAGAAATAACATTACCCCTTTAACAATTACATGTATTTCATCGATTTGGTTAAATATTAATAGCTTATTCTACAGTGTTTTGTAAAATACAGAATTTTATTGTACGAGTCTTTGACCTGCCGCCACCCCCTTTAGAATTGGAAGTAACACCTCAAGTAACCCTCCCCCTTTTTTTGTTTTTTCAAAAAGTGACCAATTTCTTGAAAACTGTTCAGATCCCCACCCATAAACAATATATATTCTTATTGCTTATGATAAGGGGCTTTAAGTGACTTGCATCTTGAGACCCTGGGGGCATGCCCCACCCCTGCATTACATAAAATGCATCAAATATCAGAAACTGTTCAGATCCTCTCCCATAAACCATATATTTTCTTGTTATAAGGGGCATTTAGTTACATAGATCTTTGGACACCGTAGGTTAAATTGAGGGCATCACCCCCTTTAGAAATGGTTAAGCATTCCACCCATTAACCATATATTTTCTCCTGACCTTTTAGCTCATCTAAGGCTTTATCTTGGCTAAATATAACTGAAAATTCAAACTCAAAATTTTCCAACTGATCTTCAAGAGTCAGGAATGTGATTAAGGACCACTTGGTCATACAGCCAAATGCTAAAAATAATCAGTGCTTGCTGTCAGGTGAGCGTCTTCAGGACCATTGGTCCTCTGGTTTTTAGCTCACCTGGGCCGAAGGCTCCAGGGGAGCTTATAGTATAGTGGGTCGTCCGTCGTCCGTCGTCCGTCCGTCGTCCGTCCACACTTTTGAGCAGCTATATCTCTGTATCCTGCAGGCTGATCTCAATCATTTCTCACCTGTAGCATGCCTCTGGTGGGGCATTGATGACATAAACTTTTTTTTGAAATCGCTCTAAAACTTTGGTTCCTATGGCAACCACAAGGTTCCATAGACTTACTATGGGAAAATGCTTGTCATCACCGTGGCGCCTTCAGTTTTGATCGGATCTTCCTGAAACTTATATGTAAGGTGACTGGGGATAAAAACTCGGATGAGTTCGAAAACCGGCCAAGTCGGCCCATTTATCATAGAGTTACGTCCCTTTGATTGCTGAAAATGCCCATTTTCGACCTTGTCATCACCGTAGCCCCTTCAGTTTTGATCGGATCTTTCTGAAACTTATATGTAATGTGGCTGGGGATAAAACCTCGGATGAGTTCGAAAACCGGCCAAGTCCGCCGATTTATCATAGAGTTACGACCCTTTGATTGCTGAAAATGCCGATTTTTGACCTTGTCATCACCGTAGCCCCTTTAGTTTTGATCGGATCTTTCTGAAACTTATATGTAAGGTGGCTGTGGATAAAATCTCGGATGAGTTCGAAAACCGACCAAGTCGGCCCTTTTATCATAGAGTAACGTCCCTTTGATTGCTGAAAATGCTGATTTTTGACCTTGTCATCACTGTAGCCCTTTCAGTTTTGATCGAATCTTTCTGAAACTTATATGTAAAGTGCCTGGGGATTAAATATCGGATGAGTTAGAAAACCAGCCAAGTTGGTCCATTTATCACAGAGTAACGTCCCTTTGATTGCTGAAACTGCCGATTTTTGACCTTGTCATCACCGTAGCCCTTTCAGTTTTGATCAGATCTTTCTGAAACTTATATGCAAGGTGGCTGGGGATAAAGCCTCGGATGAGTTCGCATACCGGCAAAGGTGGCCTATTTATCATAGAGTAAGGGCCCTTTGATTGCTGAAAATGTTGATTTTTGACCTTGTCAACACTGTAGGCCCTTCAGTTTTGATCAGATCTTTCTGAAACTTATATGTAAGGTGGCTGGGGATAAAACCTCGGATGAGTTCGACCACCGGCCAAGTTGCCCCATTAACTATATAGTAATGTCCCTTTGATGGCTGAAAATGTCAATTTTTAGCTCACCTGGGCCGAAGGCTCCAGGGGAGCTTATAGTATAGTGGGTCGTCCGTCGTCCGTCGTCCGTCCGTCATCCGTCCACACTTTTGAGCAGCTATATCTCCGTATCCTGCAGGCTGATCTCAATCATTTCTCATCTGTAGCATGCCTCTGGTGGGGCATTGATGACATAAACTTTTTTTTGAAATCGCTCTAAAACTTTGGTTCCTATGGCAACCACAAGGTCCCATAGACTTTCTATGGGAAAATGCTTGTCATCACCGTAGCGCCTTCAGTTTTGATCAGATCTTTCTGAAACTTATATGTAAGGTGACTGGGGTTAAAAACTCGGATGAGTTCGAAAACCGGCCAAGTCGGCCCATTTATCATAGAGTTACGTCCCTTTGATTGCTGAAAATGCCCATTTTCGACCTTGTCATCACCGTAGCCCCTTCAGTTTTGATCGGATCTTTCTAAAACTTTAATGTAATGTGGCTGGGGATAAAACCTCGGATGAGTTCGAAAACCGGCCAAGTCGGCCCATTTATCATAGAGTTACGTCCCTTTGATTGCTGAAAATGCCCATTTTTGACCTTGTCATCACTGTAGCCCCTTCAGTTTTGATTGGATCTTTCTGAAACTTATATGTAAGGTGGCTGTGGATAAAATCTCGGATGAGTTCGAAAACCGACCAAGTCGGCCCTTTTATCTTAGAGTAACGTCCCTTTGATTGCTGAAAATGCTGATTTTTGACCTTGTCATCACTGTAGCCCTTTCAGTTTTGATCCAATCTTTCTGAAACTTATATGTAAAGTGGCTGGGGATAAAATCTCGGATGAGTTCGAAAACCAGCCAAGTTGGTCCATTTATCACAGAGTAACGTCCCTTTGATTGCTGAAAAGCCGATTTTTGACCTTGTCATCACCGTAGCCCTTTCAGTTTTGATCGGATCTTTCTGAAACTTATATGCAAGGTGGCTGGGGATAAAGCCTCAGATGAGTTCACATACGGGCAAAGATGGCCTATTTATCATAGAGTTAGGTCCCTTTGATTGCTGAAAATGTTGATTTTTGACCTTGTCAACACTGTAGCCCCTTCAGTTTTGATCGGATCTTTCTGAAACTTATATGTAAGGTGGCTTGAGATAAAACCTCGGATGAGTTCGCAAACCGGCCAAGTTGCCCCATTAACTATATAATTATGTCCCTTTGATGGCTAAAAATGTCAATTTTTTACCTTGTCATCACCGTAGCCCCTTCAGTTTTGATCGAATCTTTCTGAAACCTATATGTAAGGTGACTGGAGATAAAACCTAGGATGAGTTTGAATACCGGCCAAGTTGGCCCATTTATCATTGATTTACGTCCCTTTGATTGCTGAAAATGCCGATTTTTGACCTTGTCATCACCATAGCCCCTTCAGTTTTGATCGGATCTTTCTGAAACTTATATGTAAGGTGGCTGGGGATAAAATCTTGGATGAGTTCGAAAACAGGCCAAGTCAGCCCATTTATCGTAGAGTTATGTCCCTTTGATGGCTGAAAATGTTGATTTTTGACCTTGTCATTACCGTAGCCCCTTCAGTTTTGATCGGATTTTTCTGAAACTTATATGTAAGGTGGCTGGGGATAAAACCTCGGATGAGTTCGAAAGCTGGCCAAGGCGGCTCATTTATTATAGAGTAACATCCCTTTGATTGCTAAAAATGCCAAATTTTGACCTTGTCATCACCGTAGCCCCTTCAGTTTTGGTCGGATCTTTCTGAAACTTATATGTGAGGTGGCTGGGAATAAAATCTTGGATGAGTTTGAATACTGGCCAAGTCTGATCGGATCTTTTTGAAACTTACATGTAAGGTGGCTGGGAATAAAACCTCAGGTGAGTTCGAATACCGGCCAAGTCAGCACATTTATCATAGAGTGGCGTGCCTTTGATTGCTGAAAATGCCTATTTTCGACATTGTCATCACTGCTGCCCCTTTAGTTTTGAACGGATCTTCATGAAACTTACAAACAAGGAAGTCAGGCACTTCCTTAAACTTTGAATCTGTTAGCTCAGGTGAGCGATACAGGACCAAGCTAGCTTGGTCCTCTTGTTTACCTTGTCATCACCGTAGCCCCTTCAGTTTTGATCGAATCTTTCTGAAACCTATATGTAAGGTGACTGGAGATAAAACCTAGGATGAGTTTGAATACCGGCCAAGTTGGCCCATTTATCATTGATTTACGTCCCTTTGATTGCTGAAAATGCCGATTTTTGACCTTGTCATCACCATAGCCCCTTCAGTTTTGATTGGATCTTACTGAAACTTATATGTAAGGTGGCTGGGGATAAAATCTTGGATGAGTTCGAAAACAGGCCAAGTCAGCCCATTTATCGTAGAATTCTGTCCCTTTGATGGCTGAAAATGTTGATTTTTGACCTTGTCATTACCGTAGCCCCTTCAGTTTTGATCAGATTTTTAGCTCACCTGGGCCGAAGGCTCCAGGGGAGCTTATAGTATAGTGGGTCCTCCGTCGTCCGTCCGTCGTCCGTCCACACTTTTGAGCAGCTATATCTCTGTATCCTGCAGGCTGATCTCAATCATTTCTCATCTGCAGCATGCCTCTGATGGGGCATTGTTGACATAAACTTTTTTTCGAAATCGCTCTAAAACTTTGGTTCCTATGGCAACCACAAGGTCCCATAGACTTACTATGGGAAAATGCTTGTCATCACCGTAGCGCCTTCAATTTTGGTCAGATCTTTCTGAAACTTATATGTAAGGTGACTGGGGATAAAAACTCGGATGAGTTCGAAAACTGGCCAAGTTGGCCCATTTATCATAGAGTTACGTCCCTTTGATTGCTGAAAATGCCCATTTTCGACCTTGTCATCAACCTAGCCTCTTCAGTTTTGATCGAATCTTTCTGAAACTTATATGTAAGGTGGCTGGGGATAAAACCTTGGATGAGTTCAAAAACCAGCCAAGTCCGCCCATTTATCATAGAGTTACGTCCCTTTGATTGCTGAAAATGCCGAGTTTTGACCTTGTCATCACGGTAGCCCCTTCAGTTTTGATCGGATCTTTCTGAAACTTATATGTAAGGTGGCTGGGGATAAAACCTTGGGTGAGTTCGAAAACCGGCCAAGTCCGTCCATTTATCATAGAGTAACGTCCCTTTTATTGCTGAAAATTCCGATTTTTGACCTTGTCATCACCGTAGCCCCTTCAGTTTTGATAGGATCTATCGGAAACTTATATGTAAGGTGGGTTGGGATAAAATCTCGGATGAGTTCGAATACCGGCCAAGTCGGCCCATTTATCATAGAGTTACGTTCCTTTGATTGCTGAAAATGCCGATTTTTTACCTTGTCATCACGGTAGCCCTTTCAGTTTTGATTGTATCTTTCTGAAACTTATATTTAAGGTGGCTGGGGATAAAACCCCGGATGAGTTCGAAAACAGGCCAAGTCCGCCCATTTAACAGGGTGTTACTTCCCTTTGATAGATGAAAATGCCGATTTTCGACCTTGTCATCACCGTAGCCCCTTCAGTTTTGATTGGGTCTTTCTGAAACTTTTATGTTAGGTGGCTGGGGATAAAACCTCAGATGAGTTTGAAAACCGGCCAAGTCAGCCCATTTATCATAGAGTTACTTCCCTTTGATTGCTGAAAATGCCGATTTTTGACCTTTTCATCATGGTAGCCCCTTCTGTTTTTATCGAATCTTACTGAAACTTATATGTATGGTGGCTAGGGATAAAAACTCGGATTTGTTCGAAAGTCGGCCCATTAATCATAGAGTTACGTCCCTTTGATTGATGAAAATGCCAATTTTTAGCTTACCTGGGCCGAAGGCTCCAGGCCAGCTTATAGGTCCCATAGACTTACAATGGGAAAATGCTTGTCAACACCGTAGCGCCTTCTGTTTTGATCAGATCTTTTTGAAACTTATATGTAAGGTGGCTGGGAATAAAATCTCGGAATGAGTTCGAAAACCGGCCAAGTTGGCCCATTTATCATAGAGTTACGTCCCTTTGATTGCTGAAAATGCCGATTTTTTACCTTGTCATCACGGTAGCCCTTTCAGTTTTGATTGTATCTTTCTGAAACTTATATTTAAGGTGGCTGGGGATAAAACCCCGGATGAGTTCGAAAACGGGCCAAGTCCGCCCATTTAACAGGGTGTTACTTCCCTTTGATAGATGAAAATGCTGATTTTCGACATTGTCATCACCGTAGCCCCTTCAGTATTGATTGGGTCTTTCTGAAACTTTTATGTTAGGTGGCTGGGGATAAAACCTCAGATGAGTTTGAAAACCGGCCAAGTCAGCCCATTTATCATAGAGTTACTTCCCTTTGATTGCTGAAAATGCCGATTTTTGACCTTTTCATCATGGTAGCCCCTTCTGTTTTTATCGAATCTTACTGAAATTTATATGTATGGTGGCTAGGGATAAAAACTCGGATTTGTTCGAAAGTTGGCCCATTAATCATAGAGTTACGTCCCTTTGATTGATGAAAATGCCAATTTTTAGCTTACCTGGGCCGAAGGCTCCAGGCCAGCTTATAGGTCCCATAGACTTACAATGGGAAAATGCTTGTCAACATCGTAGCGCCTTCTGTTTTGATCAGATCTTTTTGAAACTTATATGTAAGGTGGCTGGGAATAAAATCTTGGAATGAGTTCGAAAACCAGCCAAGTTGGCCCATTTATCATAGAGTTACGTCCCTTTGATTGCTGAAAATGCCTATTTTTGACCTTGTTATCACAGTAGCCCCTTCTGTTTTAATTGGATCTTTCTGAAACTTATATGTAAGGTGGCTTGCATAAAACCTCGGATGAATTCGAAAAACGGCCAAGTCCACCCATTTATCATAGAGAAACGCCCCTTTGACGGCTGAAAATGCCATTTTTTTACCTTGTCATCACCGTAGCCCTTTCAGTTTTGATCAGATCTTTCTGAAACTTATATCTAAGGTGGCTGGGGGATAAAACCTTGGATGAGTTCGAATACCGGCCAAGTCAGCCCATGTATCATAGAGTTATGTCCCTTTGATTCCTGAAAATGCTGATTCTTCACCTTGTCATCAACGTAGCCCCTTCAGTTTTGATCGGATCTTTCTGAAACTTATATGTAAGGTGGGTGGGGATAAAATCTCAGATGAGTTCGAAAACCGGCCAAGTCGGCCCATCTATCAAAGAGTTATGTCCCTTTGATTGTTGAAAATGTCGATTTTGGACCTTGTCATCACCGTAGCCCCTTCAGTTTTGAAAGGAACTTTCTGAAACTTAATGTAAGGTGGCTGGGGATAAAACCTCGGAAGAGTTCGAAAAGTGGCCTAGTCGGCGCATTTGTCTTAGAGTTACGTCCCTTTGATGGCTGAAAATGCTGATTCTTTACCTTGCCACCAACGTAGCCCCTTAAGTTTTGATCGGATCTTTCTGAAACTTATATGTTAGGTGGCTGGGGATGAAATCTCGGATGAGTTCGAAAAATGGCCAAGTCGGCCCATTTATCATAGAGTAACGTCTCAATTGAGTTTGATAGTAGCCTCAAGGTCAAGGTTATTGTGGTTATTTTTAGAAAAACTTCCATCATCGTTTAGTGCCTACACTTTTATGACCGATTTCAATATAACTTCACACAAATGTTCCTTATGACAATATCTCGAGCGGGTTTACCTTCCAAGGTCTTGGCCTAAACGTCAAGGTCACTGTTGCTATTTTTAAAAAAAAGCATTGCCATTGCTCTAGCGCCTAAATTTCTTGACTGATTTCAATATAACTTCAAACAACTGTTTCTTATGACAATATCTTGAGCGAGTTCGACTTTCAAGGTCTTGGCCTCACGGTCAAGGTCACTTTGACTTTTTTTGGAAAAACTTTGTTCGCTCTAGCGCCTATATTTCTTGACTGATTTCAACATATCTTCACACAAATGTTCCTTATTACAATATCTCGAGCGAGTTCAACATTCAAAATCATGGCTCCAAGGTCATGGTCACTGTGGCTATTTTTAGAAAAACTTTTTCATCACTAGAGCGGCTACATTTGTTGACCGATTTCAATATAACTTAACAGAAATGTTCCTTATGACAATATCTCAAGTGAGTTTGACTTTCTAGGTCATGGCCTCATGGCTCACTATCAAAACTTTGTCATCACTCAAGCGCCTACATTTATTGATAGATTTCAATATAACTTCACACAAATGTTTGGTATGGTAATATCTGGTGCGAGTTCGAATTCCGGGTCCTCGGCTTAAGATCATGGTCACTGTGGCTACTTCTACAAAACATTTTCACCATTATAGTGCCTTTTTAATTCATAGATTTTTATCCCCCGATCTGGTGTCTGTCTGTCCATAGACGCAACTTTGTGATGGCCATAACTCCAATACCCTTTGAGATTCATTGATGGTTCTTGGCACAATTGTTACATACTTACCATCACAAGACATACATTTTGATAAAAACTTGTACCATACCTCTTTGGCAGCATTATGTGAGGCCCTTTCTGACATGGTCAGTGATCGGCCAAATAAAAGCAAGGTTATGCCCTTTTGAAAATTCTGGAAACATTTTGTTTTGTCATTAATATGAAAAGATTTTAATTAAAACCCAACAAATGCAAGGATTTTTGAATTTCATTTTATACTGTACCTTGTCATATATCTTTTCTGTTTTTAGGCTGTGAAATGGGAGATGCTAGCAGAGTGTGGAAAGCATATGAAGCAAGTACATGTAGTAATAATTGACAAAAAGGAAAAATAGCTGTCCTGTGTGGTTTAAACCATCCTCAAACATCTTAAATGTGTTAAACTTCACTATCAAGCCGGAAAAGGATTAAACTTCCTCAAGAAGTGTGAAAGGGATTAAACTTCCCTAACAAGTTTGAAATGTGTTATTCACCCATTAAAAGACAGAAATTGGTCATATGTCTTAAAAATCTGAAATGGGTTAAACTTCCCTAAAAAGTGTGAAATGGGTTTATCTTGCCTTAAAAGACAGAAATAAGATAAACCTCCTTCAAAATAGAAGTCAAGGCAATGACCATGTATAATATTTATTCAAGATATCCCAGATCTGTCATCCAACACACCAAAGGCAAAAAATACAAACAATATAACAATTTAATCATTATTAACCCTTATCCTGCTGAACACAACAGTTCCTACCATAGCAAAGAGTGTACATCTAGATTCTTCAGAAGCCATCTGATCAGGATCTACACTGTTTGCGATGCAGTTTGAGAATGGAATGAATACATTCTATCAGGTACTTTGATCGGTTGATAGTCAGCAATTGGAATGGTTATATTTATCTATTCAGCAGGATATTGGTAAAAAGACAAGCAAAAAGCCTAAAGGATTGGTTGAAATGGGATATACTGCCCTAAAAATTCTGAAATGGGTTAATCTTCTGTAAAAAGTCTGAAATGGTTAATCTTCCCTGAAAAGTCTGAAAAGGGTTAATCTTCCCAGAAAAGACTGAAATGGGTTAATCTTCCCTAAAAAGTCTGAAATAGGTTAATCTTCCTTAAAAAGTCTGAAATGGGTTAATCTTCCCTAAAAAGACTGAAATGGGTTAATCTTCCCTAAAAAGTCTGAAATGGGTCAAGTGTTTATAAAGATTGTAATTGAATAAACATCCAACAAAGAGTAATTCAGAGCACAGCAAAGCTACCTAATATCATGAATTCAAACCAAAAATCATATCAGCCGGTACATTTTTACGATCAAAATGGAGTCTTTGCTGTTATCATTGAGACTCAATGCACCATAGGTTACCATGGTGTGTCCAGCTGCACTGATTTGCATGCAGCAGTCAGTGTTGCATGCCACACTTGCAGTTGGGTATTTTTGTTATATCTTTGTCAGTTTTAATAACTCATTTCCTATTTTCAGAGTGAAGAATGCCAAGACAGAAAAAGAAATAGCAGAGCAGCGAAAGATCTACCAGAAAGAAAGAAAAAGAGAGAACAGAAAAGGGAAAGAAAAGTTTGAGGATGGTTTAAACGTGTGTGAAAATTCTGAGGATGGATTAAACTTGGAAAAGAAGTCTGAAGATGGGTTAAACTTCCCTAAAAAGTCTGAACATGGGTTAAACTTCCCTAAAAAGTCTGAAGATGGGTTAAACTTCCCTAAAAAGTCTGAAAATGGGTTAAACTTCCCTAAAAAGTCTGAAGTTGTTGGAAAGTTTTCTGAGAATATTGCTGAAGGTTTCACTGAAGGTTTTGCTGAAGGTTTTGCTGTTAGTTCGCTTATGGTTGCTCAAAGTAGCTCTGATAGTGTCGCTGATAGATTTGTTTGTGGTGCTTCTGTTGCTGAAAATTATCATGATGGTGCTTCTGATGCTTTTGGCAAAAAATGTTCAGACTCAATCGAAGAAGGTTGTTCTATGAATACTG
The DNA here is from genome assembly GCA_963580285.1 of Lucinisca nassula. NCBI lineage: Eukaryota > Metazoa > Mollusca > Bivalvia > Lucinida > Lucinidae > Lucinisca > Lucinisca nassula. The sequence goes on from OY757021.1 coordinate 21,382,623, forward strand.
GTGAATGTAGGTCTGAAAAACTGACAGAAAATTTGTTTGAAGCTGTTTCTAATAGGTCACTTGAAAATATGAATACAATTGTTGACGATAATTGTACTGGGATTACAAACATGAATAGTCAGATGGCAGCAAGGATATCCCCTTGGAGTTCATATCAGATAACCTTAGGAAATTTTCACCAGAATGATGAAAGGTTTTCTTTAGAATCTAGAGGCTTTCAGTGTACAGCAAATGCTCTTTGTATGTTGTCCTGCACAACCTGTTTTGAAGCATTCAGTAGTTCAACTCTAGATATGGTCCTTTATGATGGTGATGCTCTTTACAAGACTGTTACAAATCATTTGAAAACAGAAGGGAAGTTTGTAGCCCCATTATTGAGCTTGGAAGAAATTCCAGATACTTATGAAGTTGGACATAGAAAATTTAGAGCTGAAAAGGGACCTGTGACAAGTGGAGTTCTAATTGAGACAGTGGCTTTAAATGGTTTACCAACACTTCATTCTGCAATTCAGTCAGCTTTCTTGACCACTTCATCTGCTCTTTTGATAATTGGTGCTATATGTTCTGCTGTTTTTAAAAAAAAACAACTTGTTCTATTTTTTTGATTCTCATTCACATGGTCAAAATGGTCTGTCATCAAATGACGGAAGTTCAGTTTTAATATCTTTTACTTCTCTTGAAGATTTGGTAACATATTTATATGCTTTTTATGACAGTATGGCGCTGGATATGAGTTTACAATTTGATCTTTTGCCTTTGACAGTTCATAAACATGAGGTATTTAATCATAATGGTCGGGCAAAAAGTCTTCTTGAATCTTACTTTCATGATCAAGAAAGTCGACAACAAAAATTTGCTGACATGAATATTGCAGCAACAGTTGCATCAAAGAAAACAATTGGAATCAGGAAAAAAAAGAAACGTACTGAGTACTATGCATTTATCAAAAGGCAACAAAGAAAAGACACAGATTTCCAACAGAAAGAGAAAAAATATCAACTAGAGTCTAAGCAGTCTGCAAGAAAGAAACCCGGTGTACTGGCTAGGGAACGTGCTGTAAAAAAGACTAAAAGACAAGAGCCAGCTTTTCAAGAGAAAGAGCTTATGTATCAGCTTGCTAGTAAGCAGTCAGCAAGAAAGAAACCAGCCTTTCAAGAAAAAGAGCTTAAGTAACAGCTTGCTAGTAAGCAGTCTGCAAGAAAGAAACCAGGTGTACTAGCAAAAGAACGTGCTGAAAAAGAAGTGAAAAGACAAGAAACAGCCTTTCGAGAGAAAGAGCATGTGTATCAGCTTGCTAGTAAGCAGTATGCAAGAAAGAAACCAGGTGTACTAGCAAAAGAACGTGCTGAAAAAGAAGTGAAAAGACAAGAAACAGCCTTTCGAGAGAAAGAGCGTGTGTATCAGCTTGCTAGTAAGCAGTATGCAAGAAAGAAACCAGGTGTACTAGCAAAAGAACGAGCTGATAAAGAGGTGAAAAGACAAGAAACAGCCTTTCGAGAGAAAGAACATGTGTATCAGCTTGCTAGTAAGCAGTCTGCAAGAAAAAAAACAGGTGTACTGGCAAAGGAAAGTGCTGTAAAAGCTATTAAAAGACAAGAACCAGCCTTTAAAAGAAAAGAACTAGTGTATCAACTTACAAGTAAGCAGTCTGCCAGAAAGAAACCTTTTGTACTTGACTGTGAAAGAATAAAACAACAAGAGAAAAGACAGAAAAAGAGAAAGCTAGCAGAGGACAGACCTCTAGTTGATAAAGGATTCAAAAGGGGTAGAAAAGATGAAAACTTAAAAGTGCAAGATATGTATAATATATCTGTACAAAAAAATTATGAAAGCGTTGATGAGTGTATAAAAAGGTTTCACAAAACTATTTCTACAGGGCCTGTATATATATGTACATGTTGTCACCAAACATGGTTTGAAAAAAGTGTGTCAGCATTAAAAACCAGCCATGTGTCAGCTAGATGTGTACAACTTTATTGTACAAAATTAAAGTCTGTAAATAATGAAGAGTGGATTTGCCACACATGCCTGTCAGCATTAAAACAGTGCAGAATTCCTAAACTTTCAGTAGCCAATGGAATGAAATGGCCTGATAAACCAACTGAGTTGGATTTGCACCAGCTTGAAGAAAGGTTAATTGCATTACGTATCCCGTTCATGCAAATCAGAGAACTTCCTCGTGGTGGCCAATACTCACTTAAAGGAAATGTTATTAATGTACCAGTTGATATTCAGCCCACTGTGAACTCTCTTCCAAGACCTATGGATGAAAACTTTACAATTGCTGTACAGCTGAAAAAGAAATTGTCATATAAAAAAGTAGATTTCAAAGAAAATGTAAGACCAGTGAGGGTTTTGACAGCATTGCACTGGCTTATTAATAACAGTGACTTGTATAAGAAATCAGGAATAATTACTGATGAGAAATGGTTGGAGGAAGTTACCAAGAGCACAAAGGATAATGTTAAAGCATTTTTGGAAGCACAGACAGAACAGTCAGAGGATAGAGATAACCTAAATATTTCACAGCTTCAAGTAGATAGTGTATGCTCATTGTCAAAAGATGAAGCTACTGATGGATATGAGTCTGATGGTTTCAGTGAGATAGATTGCACAGAGCATATTGGAAATGTTGATACCATGGTAGATGATGCAGCTGTTGAAAATAAGGTTAATCAGATTTTAACATTTGCGCCTGGAGAAGGACAGCATCCTCTTAGTTTATACCAAGATAAAGATGCTGAATATTTATGCTTTCCTACCATATTTTGTGGTCAGAGACGTCCTGATGCAAGTGAAAGAATAACTGCCGTTCATTACAGTGACATTGTTAAATGGGAGTTACGAAGTGCTGATAGAAGAGCTGCACAGTCTGTTCCTAACCTTTTTTTTAAACATAAAAAGATACAGATGAAACAGATTAGTGACAAAGTCAATTTAGCATTAAGAAGGTGTAAAAACAAAGGTAAAAAAATGACAGCAGCTGAAGTTAGAAATCCAGCCTATATGGACAAACTTGTAAGACTTGATGAAGGCTATTATATATTTCGCCAGCTCAGAAATTCTCCTGCTTATTTGGAATCCAGGAAAAAAGACATTTTTGCTATGATAAGGCAGCTTTCTTTACCAACTTGGTTTATGTCTTTGTCAGCAGCTGACACAAGATGGAATGATCTTTTGAAGATGTTAGCTAAACTGAATGATGGTATTGATTATTCAGATGATGAGGTAGATGCTTTGACCTGGCAAGACAAAACAAGACTTGTTCAGAAAGAAAGATTCTACTTTGTTCAGAAAGATCCTGTAACATGTTCAAGGTATTTTGACCATAGAGTTCAGGAATTCATGAACACAGTTCTTAAGTGTGAGTATGGTCCGATAGGAAAAGTAGCAGATTTCTTCTATCGAGTTGAATTTCAACAGCGTGGATCTCCTCATATTCACATGCTTGTTTGGATTGAAAATGCTCCCAAGTTTGAAAAAAATTCAGATGAAGAAATAATACAGTTTGTTGATCAGTATCTTACCTGCAGCACTGAAAATGATAAAACTGAAACGCTTGTTGAACTTCAAACACATAAACACTCCAAGACTTGCAGGAAGAAAGGTAAAGCAATTTGTAGGTTTGGATATCCTTTACCACCTTTTCCAAACACGATGTTACTGCGGCCATTAGATGAAGATGTAGATAAGTATAAAAAGAAATACTCAGAACTTCAAGCAGTAATGAATGAGTACAAGGGCAGTGCTGAAGTTGAATTTCCTGAGTTTTTAGACAAAATTGCGAAAATGGACTTTGAAGAATATATTAAATGTGTAAGAAGTTCATTGAATGCACCCAAAGTATTCCTTAAGCGGAAACCAAATGAAATGAGAATTAATTTGTATAATACAGCAGTTCTCTTAGGATGGAAAGCAAACCTTGACATTCAAATTGTTCTAGAGCCCTATGGTTGTGCAGCATATGTTGTTGGTTACATGAGCAAATCCCAGAGAGGAATGAGTGCACAGCTTGATGCAGCAGCAAGAGAGGCCCGCAAAGGGAATTCTGATTTAAAGAAACAAGTAAGACATATTGGAAATGTATTTTCAAATTGTGTCGAAGTAAGTGCACAAGAGGCAGTGTACCTTGCCTTGCAGATTCCATTAACAAAAGGTTCTAGGGATGTTGTTTTTATCAATACATCCTCTCCGGATGAACGAGTATTTCTGCTGAAACCTAAATCTGTGCTTGATGAACTGCCTGCTGAATCTACTGAAATAGAATCAAATAATGTGATTCAGAGATATTCAAAAAGGCCGAGACAGCTGCAGAAGTTTTGTTTGGCAGACTATGTTTCCACAGTTGATGTTGTCTATCCCAAAGGGAATAGGTTGCCAGAGCTAACTGGAGAACAGAATGAGGATAATTTAAATGACAATGACTCTAGTGATGAAAATGATCACAGCAATAGAGGCAGCGATGATGAGGAAGACCAGTATATTGATGGCCATGGGTCAAATCTGTTACATACTGCCAAGAATGGAACTAAGTTTAAGCGGAGGAAAAAAGCCAGAATTATTCGATACGTAAGGTACAACAAAAACAAAGATTCAGAGAACTATTTCAGAGAACAGCTTCTACTTTTTATGCCTTGGAGAAATGAAGCAAAAGATTTGATTGGTTCATATGAGACATATGAGGCTCATTATAATTCAATTAAACCAACACTGGAACATAAACGTTGCCAATATGAGCACCATATTGAAGAACTTGAGCTTGCGAAGCAGATGGCAGAAGTAGAGGAGGATGCATTTGATGAAATTGCACCAGCCACTGAACAAGATAACAGAGAGGCAGAGGCAGAAGGTGAAAAAGAAGCAGCAAAATTTGTGTATTTCAATCCAGATAGAGTAGTAGAACATCGGCAGTATGATATTGGTATTGAGATACAGGGCACCTGCTCAGTACCGTCTGTAGAAATAGCTGGAGTTATGTTGCCAGATGACCAATACTTACATTTGGTAAGGAGTTTGAACTTGAGACAAAGAGAGTTTTTCAATCATGTACTGTATTGGATAAAATGTGAGGATCGCCCAATGTATGCATTTTTGTCAGGTGGAGCAGGTGTTGGAAAGTCTGTGCTGATTAAAGCAATTTATCAGAGTTTATACAGACTCCTGAATTTGAAGGATGGTGAAAATCCTGATGACATCAGAATTCTTCTGTGTGCTTACACCGGTAAAGCTGCTTATAATATCAATGGTGTAACTATCGCTTCAGCTTTCCTGAAGAAATTTAAGCAGGGTAATGATCTTTTATCTGCTGATGAACTAAATACATTCAGAGTAAAATACAGACACCTTAAAGTGGTTATTATTGACGAAATATCTATGGTTGGAAGAAATACTCTAAACTTTTTAAATACACGTTTGCAACAATTGACTGGTACGAAAGCACATTTTGGAGGGTTAAGCATAATTGCTGTGGGTGATTTATATCAACTGATGCCAGTTTGTGACAAATGGATATTCAATGATCTATCAAAGGGTGCATCAGCATTAGCTTGTAATTTATGGAAAGACCTTTTTAGACTGTATGAACTAGTTGACATAATGAGACAGAAAGATGATGTTGACTTTGCTCAGCTGCTCAACCGATTAAGGCTAAATGAATTGACAGAAGATGATAAAAATGAATTAAAGAAACATATTGTTACAATTGATTCAAGTAATTACCCAAAAGATGCTCCTCATTTGTTCACAGAGAACAGGTTTGTAGATAAACACAATACTCTGGTTTTGAACAGATTGGCAGAGAAAAAAGTTGCTGTTCCATGTCATGATACTGTAGTTTCAGCAAACATTTCTGCAGAAAAATGTAAGAAACTGATTGAGACGCTTCCTGAAGATTCAAACAAGACTGCCAACATGCAGACATTATTAACAGTAGCAGTAGGAATGATTTATGACATAACAGTAAACATTAATGTAGAAGATGGCCTAACAAACGGGTCTACATGTGTAGTCAAATTCATTGAGTACAAATTAGAAGGTACAACTCGCCCAAGTATCATATGGGTTCTCTTTGAAGATCCTCAGATTGGCAAGTTAACACGTGAGAAATATTGCAATAGGGGTTTTTACAACACCAATATCAAGAAAGAGTGGACACCTATATTTGATATTGAACGAACATTTGTGTACAATCATAAACATTTCCAGAGAGTTCAGTTTCCTTTGAAACCATCAGCAGGAAAGACAGTCCATAAAGCCCAGGGATCCACAGTTGATGAAATTGTAGTTGATTTGTCACAAACCAGAATTCGGAAACAACCACATATTCATTATGTTGCTCTTAGTAGAGTAAGAAAATTAGACAATTTGCACATATTGAACTTGAATGAAGAAGCATTGGCTGTTGATGAACAAGTGAAAATAGAGATGCAAAGGTTTAGAAGTGAAGCACTTCTTGAACTCTGTTATGTACCGCTATATAAAGTTGATCCACTTAAGATGAAGATTGCATTTAACAATGCCAGATCATTTCATAAACACTTTAAGGACATTGAATTTGAGCCTAATGTGTTGTCAGCAGATGTTATTGGTTTTGCAGAATCTAGGCTGTGTACCAGAGATGCAGACTGTCATTTTGTTTTGAATAAATTCAAACTTGTGCGATTAGATGATGATGGCCATGAATCAGTAAATAGGCCATACCATGGGCTTGTTTTATATATAAAGGAATATTTTCATATTCAGAGAATACAAAAATTCCATTCTGCTTCATGTGAATTTATCTTTGTTGCCTTGCAGAGTAAGCAGAAGGGGTTTGTTCAGGTTGCTTGTGTCTACAGATATCCCAAAGGTTCTCAGAGTCTACTGAGAAATGATATTGTGAGTCAGTTGTTGCCATTGGTAGACCTAAAAACTAGATTAGTCATCATTGGCGATTTCAATATCAATGCAAATGACAGCACTTCTCACACCATAGACTTCATAATGAGAACATTCAAATCTGAACAGCTTATAAAGCGCCCAACTACTGATTATGGATCCTTACTGGATATGATTTTTTCAAATTGTCCAGCTTTTACTGATGTTATTGAGGCTTACTGGACTGACCATAGACTGATATATTGTGCACTTAATACAGAAACATAATTGTACATACATCTCACAGAAAGAACAACCCCGCCAATGTAACTAATTGCATCATGATTTGACAGCTTCTTGGCAAACTAAAGATGGCTGCATGATGCTTCGACACCGAGCAGAAACCGACCCACAGACAAGTACTGGTAAACCGCTCAGGGGATCTAAGCCTGCCCAGGCAAAGCGGTGTGAGCCGGCCCATCCATGCTTATAAACCCTATTAGTTTCATTTGACGGCAAGGCTTGAGATGTTATTTCATCTCAATGTCAGGTAAAAGTCCCATAAAATTGGAAGCAACATCTCCAAAATGACCTTTACATTGTTGACGGGGAGGTTAAACCTCAAATCAAACAAACAAATCTTGGTAAACTAAATATATCCCCAGCATAAACTTTATGCTGAGGGATGTAATTAGACAGATGGACAAAATCTTATTTTTTTATTGATTCACAGAATTTGCATTATTGTTTGTTTGATTTGAGGTTTAACGTCCTCACCAACACTATGTATAGGTCATTTTGAAGATGTTGCTTCCAGTTTTGTCAGACTTGTATCCGACATGGAGATGAAATTAACATGCCGGCCAAGCAACCCAATGAAACCAATATGATTTATATGCATGGATGATCCGACTTGAGCCACCTTGCCTAGGCAAGCTTAGATCCTCCAAGCGGTTTACCAGTACTCATTTGCGGTCCATTTCAGCTCTGCATGAAAGCATTATGCAGCCCAACTATTTCTCCAAGTCCAGATGGGTGGGGGAGGTAGAATATGTATTATGTTTGTATGGCAGGTAGAGGAAAGATACCAAGAAGCTATTCAAATTAAATCTCCCAATTAGGTGGTTTATGCTGAAGAAGGGGTTACCACCATTGTCTTAAAATTTGTGAAATCAAGTATACTGTCATTGAATTAATGAAATTGACCTATCTGATGAGAATTCCTGTAAAGTGGCATTTACCAGGGGTGATCCAGAATCAAGTTCATAGACAACTGACATAGATGCATAATTTTCATGATTATGAAAATTCAAGATATGACAACTTTAAAATGTGTCAGCAAATTAACCCATTTAGTACCAGAAATCCCAAAACAAGTACCCTTGCAAACAGTGCAGGCCCAGATCAGACGCTGCAGAATGTGGCGTCTTATCAGGGCCTCCACACTTTGCTCAAGGTCAATCATTTTCCAAATGAATTTTGAAGTAAACACAACCTGACACCCCATAATTTTGAAATATACTCCTGCTATATATAAGGAGGAAGATTCCATTTGGTACAAAAAGGGTTAAGCAAAAACATTTATTTACCTTGATATTATGATGCAAAATCATTAAAATTTCGAATTGATGCTCGTTTGCTTCAAGAAATGACAGAAGAAAATCCAGTGACATTGTTAAAATAATAATCTGTTAAAGCATTCACTTCATATAGGACCAAAAAGCAATTTGACGTCATAACAATCTATGTTGATTTTGGACATACAAACAGATCTTCAAGTTGATTGAAAATGAAGAAACTCAGAATGTAAACCAAGCTTCAGTCCTCTAACAGCCCAGGATATTCAAAGACCATGAAATTTAATTCCAAGGACATGCAAACATACATATACAGTATATGCACATTCATCAAAGGACTGGATGTAGGTCAGGCCTAAATTTATCTTTTCTTAAATGACTACGAAATATTGATCATGGTGAGAGTTAATTGTGATAGTGGACAAACTAAGAAAATTACAAAAGTTTGTAAAGAACTGATGCAAAGGCTATATTGATATAGGGGTTTCATTAAGCTTAATTCTAAGTCAGAAGATGTTTGTTTAAGCTTTATAATGCTCATAAGAAACTTCATTGCCTACAATTGAAGAACTATTGAGCAATTCACCTATGATGTGATGTGGCACAGGGCCACAGAGCAATGTGACTTGACCAAAGTCTGTGTTGATTTGGGATATACTTACAAACAAACCTTGAAGTTAAATGAAAGAAATGACACTTAAACAGTAAGTCAAACTCCAGTTTTCAAGCAGTTCAAAAGATTCACAGACAGGGAAATTTATTCATTAGAAGTTTCAACAACATACATACAGACATATATGGTATATGCACATGCCTCCTTCATGTAAGCCAGGCCTAAATTTAACATTACTTATAGAACCATGAATATTATTGGATGATGAGTGTTAGTTTTGACATTATTGGATTACTGGATGAAACAAAAATTGAAAAGAACTGATGCAGAGACCCTGAATTTGATATAGGGCTTTATTAAGCTTATATCTTTTCTACAATGGAAAAAGTATTGAACAGTTGTGCTCAGGAACGTTAAATCATCTATGGTGTCGTCTGATGTAACAGCGTTGCTCTGTATGTGATGAGGGTATTATTGTTGATAATAATATCATTTTGACAGGGTTGCATTGTGTA